>WBNM01031714.1:0-127479 GCA_013399055.1 Ramphastos sulfuratus | reverse complement strand
GTTAAAAAAAAAAAAAAAAGGAAAAGAAAAAAAAAAGGGAGGGGGAATTTCTTACTGCTTCACTTGAACAAAATAAAAGAGATTATGCAAAGACAGAGTGCAGTGGTAGGAAATTAAAATATATTTCAAAGGGAAGAACAGACTACTTCAGAGCTCTCTGACTGAGTCTGCAGTATAGTGTTTCTCCTACTGCTGCCATAAATGACCTCCTCATGGGCATGCTGCAGGCTCGTTGTAGGGAATAAAGCTCTCCTACTTTTTTCTGTGTAGCCTGAGCCCTAGAAAACTGTAGTGGGACGTCAGACTTAGAATTTCCTGAGGAAACATGGAGAGGCAGAAGGATTGTGAATTAACTTTTTCTTTTGGGGTTTTTTTCTCTCTCTCTTTTTTTTTTTTTCTTCCCCCTCCCCCAGCTGAGGGACCTTGCTTGTACAAGAGCTATGGAGCTGTCCCATAGCAGAAACCCCAGCTTCACTACAATTCTTACACCAATGTCCAGTGAGATATTTTTATTATCTTTCCTGAATATATTTGAATTTCCATTTCCCCAGAGGTTTCCGTCCATCCTCAGGGATGACTTAAAGCAATAGGATTATGTTGGAAAGTAGAAGAACTGGTCTCAGTTTTCAAGTTAAGAAATGCCTCTGGGAAATGATCAAGTGAAAAATCAGCATTTTTCCCTTCGGGTCTTTCCTTAGAGAGCATACAAAACAATGGCAAAATGTTTTTGTGTCACAGTTACCATTGTAGATGGCATCCAGTTTTTGCCTCCACCAGATGAACTGATGCAAGTGTGATTGCCTTACACTCTTTAGTGTCTTGTAATTAGCACCTTGGGACTAGTAATCTGCAAATTAGTATTTATTTCAGTGGCGCTCTAATGGAAAGGTTTATCTGTGCAAAATTAAAAATGGGGATTGCTTTCTACACTGCTATTATATCCTTCTTAAAAATGAGGAATGAGGAGCCCACAACTAATAAATCCAGAACAGAGATGCTCCTAATGTTGTGTGAAGTGTGACTAGCAGCCAGCTCTCAGTAATCTTTGAGTGGTCCTGGCAGTTGAGTGAGACTCTTGAGGACTGGAAGAAAGAAATATCACCCTCCCCTGCCTTCTAGAAGGGCAAGAGGAAGGATCCAAGGAATCTACAGGTTGGTTAGCTTCACCTTGATCCTTGGGGAGATCTTAGTAGTAACTAATCCTGGAAGCAGTTTCCAAAGATGAGAAGGAGAAGATGGTGATCAGAGGTAGTCAGCAAGGATTGATAAGCCATCCCCTATGGTCTTAAAGGTCTTTATTCAGCCTAAATGAATCTGTGAAAGCTGAACTCAGAGGTCGTGATCAGCAGTATAAGGTCCATCTGGAGGCCAGTCATTAGTGACGTATCCCAGAGGTCAATATTGAGGCCATGTCAGTGCAGAACAGAAAACTGTGAAATGTGCTCTGCCTCTTGGTGGCATCTGACATCTAAGTATACGTACAGGAGGTGATTGAAAGGATACAGAAACTGAATCCACACCCGGGGCACAGCTAAACTGCCTCAGGATTTAGCAGGGTAAGTTATTTCAAGTAAAGGTTACTGGAGTCGCAGGGGAGAAGAAGTCTCAAGCAGATTGTAAACTGAAAGAATAGAATAAATTGATGCCAGCCAGCTGTGAGAGCTGGTGACAAAGACAAGAGGCTATGGAGCTGGCCCTTGACACTGGCAGTTGGAATTGCCTGGCATGGAAACCTCCTGCTGGCAGTAGAAATACTGGGAACAATTGCTGCTGCTGGCAGGATGTTGAGAAGCCAAGCTGCAGTTCCATCAGAATTTATTTCCTCAAAGATCAGTTGAAATACAAACCAAACTAGGGAGTTCAAGGTAACACTGTGCACCAGAAGTGAGGGGGTGGCACCACATGAGGTAGTGAAGGAGAATGTTTCAGAAGGTGGCTTCTTCAGCCTGGTTGCCAAGGACAGCTGCAAACACCAGCACCTTGTAGCTTGTAGCAGTTGGAAATGACAAGATCAATCATTTTGCTCATGACAATTGAAGATGAAACATAACCTCCCTACTTTTCTTCCTGATTGTGGTGTGGTTTCCAGCTGCCCTTTCTGTGCTGTATTTCAGCAGAGAATTACACCACCTTGGCTCTCTTGTGCTATCTAGTGATTTGTCATTAGCACCTTGGGACCTGCCCTTCTCCCACCTCCTCTGGTCTCAGTATGAATTTCCAGCCCCACACATGCAGGTCAAACCCATATTTCTTACTCCTAGAACAGCAAAGCACTGCATTTCCAAAATACAGTTCTGCAGCAGATGGGCTGTAGCTGGTGCTCTTAGGAAAGGGAATATCACAATTTCTAGCAAGCTATGATTTCATTTCATACTAGACTTACTATGCTACAGTTTGCACTTGGGCCACGCTGGTGGTGTTGCTGAACTTTATGCTACCATTTCCTTGAATAATTCTTGGAAATGTCTCAATTTGGGAAACTAGCTATGCCAATAACATTCCCACTTAAATGAGATTGAGATGTGTTTGTGTTTATACATGCATTGTGTTGACTGTGAGGTGAATCATATACTTGGAGATTAACAGCTCCTCTTGCTTTGGGGCAGTTGGAAAGGGTTGTTGATTTGAAATAACTTAATTCTCTTTTTTAATACATTATGGACTATCAGAAAATGCAGTGTAACAACACTTTGATTCTCTGTGCTGTCTTTTAAAGTTCTACTGAGGTTTTTGCCAAATGTTTTTGTCTGTTGCTAAACCCACAACGTTTGTCTTGCCCAGCTGGGATAATACTAACTAGCTTGGATGTGTGGTGGTCCATGGCCTGCTGGTGTGGTAGGACAGTTAGAGGTGGCAGATCAGTTTGCAGGTAGGGCAAGTGTTCACAGACTCATAAGGCTGCTTTCTAAAGACTCTTGATTGCAGCTGAACTGCTTCTGTAGAATTGGACACTTTCTGTTTGTATTTTGTGTGATTTGTGTTAGATTGTAGTTTAAGTGTTCTGAAGAGATTCCCGTTGATGTCAGTGAATTTTGGAGTAGGGCCTTATGTGAGTAGACCTGCTCTTCCTTGGCATGAGTTCATGATGTTCATGACTAGGGGGAATGGAGCAGAGCTGGAGGTGGGTAGATTAAGACTGGACATGAGGAGGAAGTTCTTCACCAGGAGAGTGATGAGACCCTGGAATTGGTTGCCCAAGGAGGTGGCGGAAGCGTTGTCCCTGGAGGTGTTTGAGGCTAGGCTGGATGAGGCTCTAGACAGCCTGATCTAGTGTGAGGTGACCCTGCCCGTGGCAGGGGGGTTGGAACTAGATGATCCTTGTGGTCCCTTCCCACCCTGACTGATTCTATGATTCATTAGTGTGACAGGAAAGTGCCTCAATGAGTATATTCTGCCAGCTATTTGATAGACCTTGGTAAACACTGTCAAATTTGCATATATCTAAAACATGTAGAAATATAATTGCAGAAAGCAAACCCACACCACATTACACTTCATCTGGGAAGCTGACTTTGGAAAACACTGAACACAAAACAAATGTAGGTGGTAAACCAAATATTCCTATATTTACATGTTCCCTTTTATTTTTGCAGTAATTTCTAGAAAGAAGGAGAGTAGTAGTTGACAAGTGCTAGCTTTTAGAATTATTTTCCTAGATTAAATTAAGTTAGAGGATGGCACACTCCCCAGTGCACCCTAGATGTATTTATTACCCTGGAAAAGGAAGCCATTGTCGAATGAAGTTGAAGCAACCCACACTGGAGGGCAGTGTTGACTGCTAGAATTAGTGTCTGTTAACCCAGCAGAGTTTCTATAGACTGTGTTTTGGAAAGGTTTTGGATGTGGCGTCGGTAGTGGTTGGGTTTTTGGCAAGATAAACATAGACATAGACCTCATCTATGACAATTTAATTACTGTGTTCCATTTTGGGGGGACGGTGTGGGCATTGTCTTGGTTCACAGCAGTATCCAAAAGATATTTGTGAAGGAACACATCCCACTTATCTCAGAGTTTCCCACATCTGCTTCAAGGTATTTTCGATATAGCTCATGTGGCATAAATAGCAAGATTCCTTGGGGGAGCATTTCACCATGTATGAGGAACTAGGTGGATTGTAATAATGGAATCCCAAGTGCAAGGGAAAAGCTACTGTTCGTTCTAGCCGAAATATGTTTTGATAACATTGAATGCCTGAGAAATGGCTGAAAACAAGCATTTAAGAAAGATTCACAGTGAAAGAACTTTACAGAGTGTTTCCCCCTTCTTGTGTTTCTTCCTGAGAGCAAACTGTAATGTGTATCACAATCACACTTAACTGCCTTAATACCTTGTTGTGACATCGTGTTCCCCAAACAAATAACTGTTAGCTTAGTGCCAAAGTTTGGNTGCAGGTTCATGTTGAGCTTTTCATCAATCTAGACCCCCAGGTCCTTTTCCTCAGGGCTGCTCTCAGCCATTCACCACCCAACCTGTATTTGTGCTTGGGATTGTGCCTACCCAGGTGCAGGACCTTACACCAGCCTTAGGTGTAAAGGTCCAACCCAAGGATTTTTTTCTTAATATGTAAGCTCATGTTTAAATGGAGATGTCAGCATTTAGAAGAGGAAATACAAATTCAGGACAATGAATGCCTTTATTCTATAAAGCCATGCAGCTAAGCAGTGTGATGCTTTGCTTAGCATACATTAGTCTTACAAAAGTGGTTACCCTCATACTAAAATGAAGTAAATCAGAAACCAAAGAAATTCAAACCAAGAGTAAGCAGTTTGTTCTGTGGCTTTATCAGCTGATGGCAGTGATTGACTACTTCTTCCCTAGACATTACACAAGAATTTCAGTGTTCAAACTGGAGATGCTGAAAGTCTCTCCAGCGCAAGTCGTGCTTAGTCTGTGAGAAGCTCACCTGCCTGTCTCTACCAACAAGCAGAAAGTGATACTTCCAGCTGACAAAGGTCCACATAGCTTTTGCAGGGTTATGATTTGTATCTTTCAATATGACAGGTGGACTTGATGATCTTAAAGAGCTCTTCCAACCAAAACAATTCTGTGACACTAAAAGAGAAAGATCTTGTCCTATGCTATGAAGAGTTGAATTGTTCTCTTCTGTAGTCCATGGTCAGAGAACAGAAAGCAGGAAAAAACACAAAATCCAAGGGAAGATTGTCAGGACGTGTTCATGACTGTCTGTACTCTAACATAAGACTTCCCTATTGCCCTGCAAATCTTTCAGTAGTGTGTGAGACTGAGATGCAATCCAACTTCTTAGAACTGTTTCAGTGCCTGGGGTGCAGTACTGTATCACAAGAAGCCCTTCAGCATAGGAGAAATACAGACACAGTGTTGGTGAGTTTTAGTAACAACTGGAAAGTGAAAAAGGTGAATTAAAAAGAGATCAAACAAACAAAATCACTGAATATTGGTGCTGCAGGTTAATACCCACATAAACACTGAAATCCAGAGTCATTTTATGTCTTAAAGCACCTTGAAATGCAGACTATTTCTTCTTAAAAAGAAAGCTCTTATATCTTAAAGCACCTAAAAAAAACAGAGTATTTCTTCTTAACTAGAAGATTATGAATCACTTCTGCATTCTCCAGGTTTTAAAATATCCTAAGCTCAACATTTGTTACCCCAGTAATTAGCAGGAAGAAACATCTGCAAAAGCAATCCATTTTATTTATTTATGTAAAGAGGTGGAGAAAAATATTCTCAGTAGCAATAATAACTCTTCCTACAAACATTCTGCATCATTGCAAGTAGCTGTGATTTAGTAATGCACACACCTACATATAAACCTAGCAGGCAGCACTACTTGCACATTCTCATAGCTGTGATGTTGATGGTTTATTTTCATCCTTGGTAACATTATGTTAATGTGTCAGTGCCAAGATCAATTTCTCCCAGCAGCAAGATCCTCTGTAAACAGAATCTGTCATAAATCAAGCTTTTTTTAGAAGCCATTTGTCTGATCATGATTTTTCTACCTTTTGCCAAGTGAGAATGTTTGGAGAGCTACCAGGTGAGCAGTGAAAATATGGTGAAGCACTTTACATACTGTTAATGCACAGGATTTTTGGTAGCAGTTATCGCTCTTAAGAAGCAAAGGTCTATTTCTGTGGTTTCTGGATAAATGAGATGCAGATCTCAAGTGTTTAATTTTTGTGTTTCTGTTCACTCCATCCAGAGTGTGCTGCTATGCCAGACTAGTCTTAGCTACCTTTGCGTGATGTGAGAGGCTGAGACCCCACCCAGTACCAAAGCCACAGTGCTGCTTCTGGGACTGCTGGTGGTGGTTCTTAGCAGTGTTGCATCGCATACCTTGTCTAGAGCTATCTCTGTGTGAGGCAAGGCTTGCCTGGATGCAGTCACAGAAAGAGTTCTTAGGACTAGGTGTGACCTCACATCACTTAAGATCTTGCAACACTTTAGTGGACATAAGCCGAATCCAGTTCTCTAAGCCTACTGTGCTGCAGGTGTTGCATATTCAATTTATACTGGCTGGACTGTTTTTTAAGAGCTGGGTAAAGCCTCATGCAGTTACCTTGAGGTCTAGGTATGTTGTTTGTTCCTGTAATCTGAATAGGCATCTACAGGGAACCTCAAAGAGTACAGTCCAAAACAGAAACCTTCTCTTGCTTTGGAGTGTTCCCTAAGGATGGCAGATTAATCTATCACAAACAGGGCTCATCATGCATTCCTAGTTTGCCACTGTCTCTTTTGTTCTGTCTTTGGGATCTGAATGCTGGTTTTTCATCAGTGTTTGATATTCTGGGCTTAGCTACCTATGTATCCTGCTTTGTACTAATGTGCCTTTGAAAATAAGAAAATATAGTAAGGTTATTAGAAGACCATTAAGTGAGTGTCATCTCCATTTTTATGTACTTCAGCACTTTCTTTAGATCCTAGTAGGAGGAAAATTTCTTTCCCATAGAGACACATTTCAATGGAGAACTAACATCCAAACTTTTACAAATCTATTTTACTCTGTTGCATCTTAATGCTCCATTCAGATAGTTAGGTGTAGCCTCATGAAGAAATCTGTGTCTGCTGATTTCCAGAACAAGGGAAAGAGTCTGAGAAGAAATTTAAAGTTTCAGCGAACAGAGATCTTAGCTTCTAGATGAATTCAAGCTTTCTGGCTAAAATGGAGAGTACATGTACAGAAGTTGTTTCCATAGTGAAATAGCTCTCCACTCCCTGTGCCCATTATTTGAAATTATACCTAGCCTGCTCTTTAATCAGTGTACAATTACTTCTGTAAGATAATACCTTCTTTATGGTCACTGGTTGTACTGCAGATCAGAAATAAGCCTTTACACTAAGCTAGTGTTTGATCCTTTACAAGCCTAGCTGTAAGCAATGGAAGAGTCAAATATTCTCAGACTTCAAATGGTCCAGGAAAGCCTTCCCTTCCTTCATTATCTGGGGAAACAGCTTTCTTTTTGTAGCCAAATAAGCATCAAAGGATCACAAACTTGGAAACAGCAAGTTATGTAGGATTATGTGGAATGATTGCAATGAACCCTTTTATTATGAGAGTCAGTGTGGTACTCCTCTTGAATTCCCCAGTTCAGCATTTGTCATAAGCAGAAATGCTAGTGAGTGAAATGTTATGGGATTCATTAAATGTAATTTTATAGGTTGTAACTAAAACCATTGACACTCAATAGAAATTTTTAATACAATGCTTTTTATTATACGTGGTATTGAATATCATGTCTATATCCAGGATAGTTTGGTCATGGTTATGTTTCTGTTAACAATGATTAAGGGCAAAATAACATTTCTGTTACCACATAGTTTAACAAATAAGCTGCACAGAGAGACTGGGTTCTAATCCAAGAAATATTTCCACATAAGCGAGGAACAATTGCTAAATACTGCTGAGGCAGCCAACACAGAATGAGTGCACGCCAGAAAACTAACAAATGAAACCTTGCTATGATACTGCTCTATGAACCGTTGGGAGCATCCTGATTCTGGGTGTTCCTAATGGGGTGCCAGAAATCTATCTCCTTTCCTGGTGGTCAGAGGAAGATGCAGCACTGCCTTGCTGGCTTGTACAACTAAAAGAAAATGTTATTTTTCTTATTTAGATAAACTGGAGAACATGTGTTTAGCAGAAGTGAGAGGAGGAAGAGGAAATTCAGTATGGGAACAGACAGCGTCTTGGTTTATATAACTCCCTTTTGAAGGAAGGGAACTCCTTGGGTTCAGCCAGGGCCTTGAGGTCATTTCTAATGCAAACCAAGATGAGCTCAAAGCCAATAGAAAATACATCTTTTGAAAATCCTCTTTACTAAAATTATTACATTTGTGGGAATAGGTGAGCTGATGTGAGAAGAAAACTGCTCAGTAGCACTACTTCAGGGTTTGTCTCTCCCGATGCAGTATGGCCAAGAACCAGACAAAGTTTTCCAAGCATCTCAAAGCAGGAACATCTCATTCATGTATACAGGACAGTGCAGACCTGAGGAATGTCTGTACAATAGTATGAGCCCATTACCAAAGGTTATTTAGATTAAAATCCTCCTCTCTCTTAAGCACAGTCAAACAGAAGGGCATCTAACTTTTGTCCTTCTGTACTGCTGCTTGATCCATAGTAACTGGCATTTGTTGGATGTGGCCTCAAATGGTTTGTCTGCTTAAAGAGATAGTGGATAACAATATCTATAGTTGCTTAGCTCTTACCAGAAATAATGAACACACTGTGAAGTGCTGTTGAAATATTCAGTCCTGCATTTTTTCATATGACTTGCTTTTCTTACATGTAGACCTTGTTATTAGTCGTAGGTCAGCATGGAGGCACACGTTACTGGGGCTGGTGTGAGGCCAAGTGTGACAGCATTTAGAGGAGTTGGCCAGTTTCAAAGAGTAACTCAGTCTTTTGAGGATCACTTTGACATGCACTTTGGAGTGTGATGTCTTGAAAACACAGTCTCAGGGTAAATAAAAAGGACATGACACAAGGTAATGTTCCTATTCCGTTGCTATTACTAAGTCATCTTCATTTAACAGGAATCCAGGTTGGTAGCATAGGCTTCAAAAAATGGTGGGATACAAAAATTTGTCAGTTTTAAAGGACTGTAGGAGTGTTGTCAGACCTGCAGTGCAGGCAAAATAAAGAAAAAACAAAAACAAACAAAAAACCCCAAACAAAACTGAAAACAACAACAAAAAAAAGAACTCTGTGGAGTTCAAAAGTCTCAGATGTAGACAGCTATTGAAGCTGCAATCCCAGAGGAACTTGTAGAGGCTGCTGTGAAAGATACATTCCAGTAAGCATAAATGTTGTCAGTCTCTCAGTGCCCCTTCTCGAGCTGCTTTAGACAGGTCTACTACTCTCAATAAGATCATTTACAAGTCCAGTGACACTGTCAGTAAGTTTTTATCAGGCCTCTTGCTCTCTAAAGGCTTCTGAGCTGAAGTGCCAGTGAATGTGCTTTAGGGCAAGTGCTGTTGGAAATGTCTTTGCACCAGATACTTTCTTGGACAGAAGCGCTTATGAAGCTGAACTGTTGATCCAAGTGTGTTGCTTAGATGCATATAATCACTACTAACCTGTAGGATATGGAAAAGGATGAAATAAATTTGGTAGGGCAAATTATAAAGTTAAGGACTTGAGCATAAAACTTAGTATTTTCCTGTTAGCATAGCTAACAGTAAACTCTCATGCAGACAGAAGTATTTGACTTTACAGGTGATTTGCCAAAAGAGTAGGTGTTTGCTTTCCTCTTTTCTCTTTTAGGATGTCCTGCAGATGTTCGTTACAGCTGTTAGAAACTTCTTACAGGGAAATTAAGAACAAATCTGTGCTGTGTTTAAACCTAAGGGGAGCAGGAGCAAGTAAGGGAAATGCTGTGTTGAGTAACCTGAACTTACTCAAATCAAGAAGAGAGGTTGAATCAATCAAGGGAACAAAATCCTAAATAGATTTTGAAGTATCAGATTGGCCTGACTGTAACTGTTTCCAGAGACTTCAGGCAGAAGTACTGGCAACATTTATGGAGCTTGTCATAACATTAAGTCCTGAACTGGATTGGTAATAATGATCAATCTGTATTTGCAGCTAGTCAGATACAAAATAATTAAATTGTGTAACTGTTAGCCATGAAAAAAAATGCAGTACAGTACAGTGAAATGAAATGCAGGAGAGGCTCTGAATAATTGTGCAATTGAACAGCTGTTCATATGGCTAGAAATCTAGGCTGGAGGAGAGAGAATCAAACACTTGCCATTGTCTTCTTAAAACAGAAAATTAACAGGGAGATTTCCAAGCATGGAAGTGCTGCTGTATTGACCTGGCTCTTGTTAATGCTATGCAGTAGTTGTAGCAATAATTAGATTTCTACAAGAATAAAACTGCCTTCAGTCCTATGCTCTTATCTTGCCATATAGATAAGGTAGTTATCATGCATTTCTAGAACATTTGCAAACCATGAACCACATTCTCATAAACTGCAGTTGGGCAAGCAGCCTCAAAATGAGCAGCATGGTGCATCTAAGCTTCATGCTTTCTAAGAATGAGAAATATTTCTTCCTGTGTAGAAAACCATGTTAAATTCCATTAGGACTACACCCCACAGGGATTTTCATGACAGGTTTTTTTTTTTTTTTCCTTCCTTCATTCTCCCTGTGCTGCAGAGAGACTAGAAATCTCTCTCTCTGAGAGAGTCCCTGTCCAGGACTCCCCAGCAGTACCGGAGAACTTGTCATCAGACTGGTTTGAAGTTACACAGTACATTACCCTATGGCTCATACATGGTTGGGTACTTTTCCACCCCCTGAGCTAAATTCCCTGGTGAATGTAGAGTGAAGATGGTGTGGGGTGAAGGGAAAAAGACAGGACATGGCAAGCTGAATATAGTTGAGTTGAGGCAGCTCTAGCTAAACCTGAAAGCAGAGTCTTGAGATTCATTCACGGTTTATGTTCAGGTGGCACTGCTTCCACTTTGTGCTCCTTGTCACAGAAATTGTTCTAGTTTTAGTTTTGAGTGCGTGTGCTGCTTGCTTAGAAATGAGCCAGACTGCTTGTGTTTCAGCTCCTTAGTTATGCAACAGGGTGAAAGGATAGAGCTAGAGGTATGTAGTCATGGACAACCAGGGAGTGTTTTGCAGACTTCCTTTTGAAGGATGAGCTAAGTGCTGCTGTGCTGCTACTGTAAGTTAACTTATTTTTAGATCTGAGAAATGTGTGGTACTAAGCAGCGTTCCACAGCAATCAAAACAAGAGTTATTACAAAAAGTAACAAGTAAGCAAAATGCAAACCAGAAACCCCTGTTGGAAGCATCTATCAATAACCCACACCAAGCCCAGCCCAAGCCTGAAGCAAAACCAAATTAGAACATGCATTTTTCTTGAAGTCCTACGAACATATCTCGAAAGTTTCCCATGAGGTTTGGGAAAACTATCTTGTTATGAATATCTAGAGGATGTCTCCATTTTCAACACTGGTTTTAGCCTATCAGGCAAGTCCAAGCCTACCACTAACCACCACCCAGAGTCATATTGTCTATAACTTGCCCACTAGATTCCCATCCCCCTGTTCCTTGAACTAAAACATTGGTGCAGATACTCTGTAGAAAGGGATGCAAAGATGTAATTAAAAAAAAAAAAATAAAAAAAAAATCACCAAGCAGTATCTGGAGGATGAGGATGCAGTAACAGCTTGCAAAACTCATTTTTTTTGGCTAAGAAGCCCTGCCTGTGCATTAGTTATTTATCTTACTCACATCTATCCATTTGTGCCAGAAAACCTAGTGCTGTGTTGTTAGCTTCAAACAAAAGATGCTTCAGTCCTGACAAGCTTTCTACCAGCTTGAAGCCTGTTTTTTCCCCATGAGTGGGTTGCCTTATCTCCAGATGAAGTGGGTTGTGTAAATATGGAGACAGAGGAGTAGCAGTTAAGCTGGCTGGTCTTACTGTTTGTGAGACAAAGACAGCAGAGACAGGAATGAGCTATGAAGAGATGTTTTGTTGCTTAGGGTCTTTGGGGGTTTGAATGTCTTAGTTTTAAGGTGTGCTTCAGAGAAGGTAGTCTCAGAATCCTTGCTGCCAGTGGGACCTCAAACACAGTTCCAAATACTAAAACATGGATGTCCCAAGCTGGTGGAAGAAATGCAATGATTTGGTTGTCAGTTGATGTAATTGTCCTCTGCGTGTTACTTGTTGTGTCTATATGCTCTTCAGGTAATTCCTCAGCTGAGAAAAGAATATACTCACACATTTGCTAGAGCAGGAGAGCATCTGCTATCTGGTTATGCAGACATGCTGAAGGGAACTTTTCTTACCAGACATTCTCAGTGACAACAAGGAATTGAGTGAAGGTGGCAACAGCGAAACTATGATGACATTGCAGATTCCCAAGCCAGTTTTTGTTTGGTGCAGGAGTCCTAGAATCATAGAATGGCAGGGATTGGAAGGGACATCTGGAGATCGCCTAGTCTGACCCTCCTACTAACACAGGTTCATGTAGAGCAGGTTGCACAGAAACATGTCCAAGTGGGCTTTGAAAGTCTCCAGAGGAGACTCCACAACCTCTCTGGGCAGTCCGTTCCAGCACTTTTACAGTAAAGAAATTTCTTCTGTGTTCTAGTTTGTGTCTGTTGCCCCTTGTCCTGTCACTGGACACCACTGAAAAGAGCCCAGCCCTATCCTCAGGACCTCCCCTTTTCAGACATTCATATGCATTGATAAGATCCCCTCTCAGTCATCTCCTTTCCCAGCTAGACTCCTGAGTGTCTCAGCCTCTCCTTGTAAGAGAGGTACTCCAGTCTCCTTGTGGGCCTCTGCTGAACTCTTCAGTAGTTCCCTGTCACTCTTGAACTGGGGAGCCCAGAGCTGGACACTGTACTCTGGGTACAGCCTCACCAGGGCAGAGTAGAGTCCTGGTGAAGCTTCCAGCTGAATGAATGTGATGCACTTCAGGATTTAAAAATTTGACAGTAATGACGATATGGGAGAGCAATTGAATGTAGCCAGAAAAGAGATTACAGATAGGCAGGAAGAACAAGTCAGAAAAGGCACTTCCTCCTCAAGCAGCCTGTGCAACCAGTACCTCTCAATCCTGGAAGCATTTGATCTTCCTGCTCACTCCCCACATGGTATATCCCCTTGCATACAGCCAGAGCATCTTTCTTCTACAAGACTACAGAACTTTGAGGCATTTGCCCTAATTTTAAATTAGCTACCTTGCACCCATAAAAGCCTAAATCAGGATGATGTATGATGAGATAATATATAAAACTGGGAACCAAGGCCGCTGTGTAATTATCACATGGGAGGCGTGTTTATGTCTGCCTGGGTGGTTGCTCCTGTGTGGCAGCATAGGATAGCAATCCTTCCTCTTTGCCTTTCATGAATTACTAATGAACTAAAGGAATCCACCACAACATTCTTTACAACTCTGAATTAGAGACCAGTGCTCTGCAAAGAAAGAGTGTTGGCAGTAGAGAGCCTGTTGACAGACAACTGAAATATGTATCAAATAGTATTTCTCCTCAGGAATCAGTGGCATGTTTTAAAACCCAGGTACTCAGGCTGCAGAATTTTTACAAGTATAGGAAAAAAGTCCTAATTCTTTTAATAACTTGGTCAATTTAATAGGAACTCTATCTGGATAAGAATTAAAATCCCGTATTCCTTGAAAGGTATAAATCTTTCCCATAATTTGTTTCAGGCAGTAGATGGTAGAAAGCTAATCTGTGATCTCTGTTACATCTCAAAGTTATATGAAAAAGCAGATAAGGTGAGTAATTAAGGAAAGTGTATTGCCTCTGAAGCTCTGACAGATAAAAGTGCTTGGGTCAGCTGCTTCTAATTCGAAGCCTTCCTTTACCATAGAGGCAAACTTGGACACAAAGTGCCAGCATGTCAGACCAGAGACATTGCTGAGATTCACTCAGTAAGCAGTTTCTAAGTGTCAGTTTCTGGTGGAACTTGATAAACTCACACAGACAGGAGTCTGTTGAACTGTGCAGTAATTAAATGTGTCATAATAGGCTTGATTCTCAAGTTTTGTGTGTTCTAGTTTACTCACCTAAACCAACCTGATGCAGACTGCTGTATTGCCCTTCTCTTGCTGGATTTCATACAGCTCTTTTGGCTTCAGTCTCTCATAGAAGAAAAAAATTTGCTAGCAGTTAAGATCACTTTTCACTTCAAAGCGTGTCAGGTGGCTGTAGCGCCAGCTCTGGAAAGAGTTCACTTTCTCAGTCAAGTACGTACCCAGTGATGCAGCTTCTGTGAAAGCTTGAGTTACTTGCACTCAGGCTACCTTCTCCCAGTAATGAACAGCTGTTAAGCCATTGCTGGGCTTGGCAGTCTTTAAAGGCTGTGTTCTGTCCTTGAATCCAGCTTTGACAGGAATTAAGCAGACCTGTTTAGGAGGTAGGATTTGGTATCACCATCTTTCCTCCTCTCTCCAAAGTATAACAAGCATTGCTGCCATGGATTGCTATTAACAAGAACTAAGCATTTCAGAAGCATTAGCTTTTCAGAAAGGCTTCCTGGAGTAGGCTATATATCAGTCACCTCAGGAGGGACAAGGCTGAATCACAGCACCACTTACCTACTGTACAGAAAGGTCATATATTTTCTCAGGCAAAGATAACAAGGTCACTTCAGCTTCCTGGCATCAATTCCATCAGGGATTAGGGTTTTAAATATGCAAATGAACATGTTTGCATTTACAAAGATTTCAATTTCAACTGCAAACCGACTTGAAATAAGTGCCGATGTTGATGTACTACAGCAATGACAGTAATACTGAAATGAGCTACCTGCCTATATCTGTGTCACCTAATCCTTATTCGGTTCCTTTCAAGATAGACTCCTGATGACTTCCAAGGAAGCTGTCCCTGCAATGTGCCCACAATGCACTGGCTTGCAAAACTACATATGTTGTCTGCTCTCTTGGGTAAAAAACAGGTGTGGCTGTGCTCTGCCAAAACTGACAGTAATTTCTGGGAGCGTGTGATCAGTGCTACCCAATTAGGGGTTCTTCCTACCCCTCTCAGGACACACTGACTGAGGGGAAATATCTTTCTGCTGTTCTTGTGTATTCCACATCTCTACTTGTTTGCAGTATTTTGGGGCTGTACTCAGGGTTATTCACATGTAAACATGAATAAGATTGATAAATTAATCTGACTCATTAAGTTCCATTAAAATGAATTTACAACCCAGAAGAGAAATCCAAAAGGTTTGATCTTTTTATGGCAAGTGCACATAAACCAAATCAGAGCACAGCTGGAGAGAGCATTACATGACCAGACCCATCTTGTTTGTCTGGAGAGAAAAAAAGGTCATATTAATATTAAGCAGTTCTACATTGTCCTGCCTTACTGGTTTGCAGTTCTGAACAAGTAACAATGTTGTGGTGGCATGTTTTCCTCAGGATTTCTGCAGATGTAAAATTGCATCCTGTCACAGGCCAACTGCTGGCAGTGAATTAGGACACTGACTCAGTTCCTCAGCCCAGCTCTTTAGTTGTCAAGCTGTTCAAGGCAACCTGACCTTGAGCTATGTTGTAGAAGATGTTAGCATATCTCTCAGCTGAATTTCTATAGGTGGACTAGTTTCTCTGAGTGTACTCATTTAAAGTTTGATGTAAATTACATGTGGACACTACTACTTTTCAGCCATCTACACTCATTCTCACTTGATCTCTGGAGAAATCTCTTTCCAGACTGCCTGTACTCCAGTGGTGTTTCAATAACTATAACCTCTGCAACAAAGAATCCATATTCCCAAATACTGTATACCACCTGTGTAGTGAAGAAAGAAAACAAAACACAGGTTTTCCTAAACAGTCTGGAAAACTTATTTGAGAGAAGAAAAACAAAACAAAGTTTATTTCTTCCCTCTAAGGGGTTAGGGAATTCCTCAGTTTACAAACAGAGATTGTCTCCTTTTATATACTTGAGTCAGTTGTATCTCCCACAGAGCGTGAAAGAAGGATGTTTTTTGAGAGACAGTGGAATGGCAAGGTACTTCTTTACATGGTGAAATAATCCATAAAGGCATTTAGAAGGGGACAGAAGAGCAGCACCCAGCTGGCAAACAGAAAATTCTCAGGCTGAAGAATCTGACAGCTGTCAAACTTTATGGCTGTGAGAGTTGCTTGACATGAATGACTTTGGTGAGGTTCCACCCCACAAATTACTGCAGCAACTTCCATCTTTTCTGTCAGATGAACTAAAACTTTTATGAAAGTGTTCCTGACAAGATGTAGATGGAGAATCATAACTGGTTGATGCCTTCAGCCTGTATTTTTGCATAACATAATTAGCTTTAGGAAATGTTCATTGTATTCTCTACAGTTCTGTTCAGCTGTAGGCAGGTGGCAGAATGGCCCCAGGACAAAAAAAAATATACAAGTGATTGTTTTCAGCACTACTAGGGCAAGTGACATTTCTTGAAAAAACAGTATATAGCTTTGAACAGATAACAAACACTTCCAGTAACTTCTGAGAACACACTGAGAAATGCACAGCTGTGCAGTGGAGAGCACAGCCACACAGAATTTAGAGCTGCTTTCCTGGTAGTTGCAACAACGACAAATCCGCTGCAAAATATACGGTAAACAGTCAAATATCAAAAGAGCTAAATCCTATTATTTTTATTCCAATATTGCAACACCAGTACATGTAATTAACTCCTTGAAATGGAATCTTTCAGGCTGTTAACCTTCCCCAGAATCCTCTTTGTTGATCCCTTTTTGCTGTTGTTCTGACCTCTCATTACAAGGACTGATGCAAGATTGTTCTGAATTTTAACCGATACTTGGACAGAAAGGGAAGACAAAGAACATTATGGATTTTATTACCAGGGAACTTCATCCCTTCAGCAAAGCAGCCTGAAATATTTGGATTGAAGGAACACATTTTCTAATTGGCAGACTGAAATTTAACTAATACTGGCAAACAAGCTATTGCCAATCCTGTATCTTAATTCACAAATTTCTCGTGATAAGGTAGGTTTTTTGCTCTGACTGTCAGTGAAGTATTACTCTGGGAAGATGTGAATGCTAGGATGTATGCAATGGTGTATGTGTAATGATATTTATCCTGTGTCCCTAATTGGTTGGGCATGTCTCTCACAATTAGAGAGGTCAGCTCAGTTTAAACTCTTTTTTTTTTTTTTTTTCCCCTGAAGTTTCCTTTCCAAAAATAAGTTGTCAGCTTTGAGAAATAAGATGCTTGACTTTTGTGCAGTATTTTTGATTTCTTGTATTTACACTGTGTGGGTTTTTTATATGGTTTGCATGATCACTAAACTAAGTTACAGTATGGTTTATCTTTAAAAAGAGGGGGGGAAATAGTTATTGAAAGCACATTGGTCTTTGTCAATTGAAATGGTTCTATGATTCTGTGTTTCACTGTGGCAAATAATTTCCTAATTCTCTGTTAAAGAATACTGCGTGAAGAAATGTCTGGAACCAATTACTTCTCTAAAGAGGTGTTCAGAGTCCAAATCTAAGTCACTCTTAGCCTGTGTAACAAATTCTCACATCTGATGGCTGCTTGATGGGGTTGCAGTGCTGCTTAAAATTATTTTAAACCATCTAGTTTCAGAATGCAAAATTAGCCTGCTTTTATACTAAACATTTTACAAACATCATCCAAAATTCTTTTGGTGCAACAGGATCTTATTTACACTTACACATGATCCAAGCAACTCTTTCAATAGCTAATTTTGACTGATTGTAAACAGTTTGAAGAGCCCTATCATTACTCTGATGGGGGCACATCCAGTGTGTATTAGTCTTTTTGCTTTTTACAGAGTAAGTGATCTGAAGAAAGCAGTATAACCTGAATGTAAATAAGGGGAACTGAGTGGGAGCAGAATCAACAAAGCAGTAAAAAAATGAATAACCAGCATGCAGATTTCATGACTTCACCACGAAAAGTCATGAGAATATCCTGAAGGTCCCACAGTCTCTTCATCTTATTTTGAAGTAACACTGCTACAAAATGGAGTTCAGATCTCATGCTGGTTTTCAGAATGAGAGAGAGAAGCATTACCTTGGGTGAAAATGTAACTAAAAGTATCAGTTTGTATGTTAATTATATGAGTTTATTATTGCACATGAATAAATGAGTCTACTGTCTAGTGTCTTCAGAGAAAATCTAGCAAAGAAATGTTATGCTTTTTATTCTCTTCCTTCTTTCCTTCTATGTGCTGCTTTTATACCTTACCAGGCACCTACATTAATCATGGCAAATTAAATTTGCTTTCTATTCTTTCAGGAACATCTCTGGTATCGATGGTGATGTCTGCTGATCCCTGGGCTCATACAGACCATCATGAGGTGAGCTGACCTTCCACCAGCCTGTGCAGCAGTGGAGTTTTATCTCTCACTTTGCTGTGAGCTCACTTTCAGACTTGAATTTAGGGAGGCAGAGGAATGTCAGCTTTTAACTTACTTTCCATGCAGTTGTCAGCACTATGAGATCATTAAACATCAACTTGCTTGGATCTAGTGATGTATTTTGTTACATAATGAACAGTTAGAAGTTCCTGGTGTACTTAGAGCTTGAGTTTAGAGGCTTCAACCTGTGCTCTGGACTGGCATCATTCATTGAGCAGGCCAGTGGTGCTGGAGCTGTGGCCTTTCTTGATGAATTTGTCTAAACATTATCTCCCTTGAGGTTACTGCTGCTGTTCTGAGAGACTGGTTTGTTTTTTTTCAGCACGTGTGACAAAGTTAGCTCCTGCTGAGCTCAGGAGTCAGGGGAAATTACTGTGGCCCCAAAGCCTGTGCTCCTAGTAGGGCAGAAGCTTGCCTAGAAATGTCTTGCTTCTGTAAGAGGAACACAGCTCAGTTACACAGCTGAGCAGGAAAGGAGCCATTTGCAATTGCTAAAAATCTGGCCAAAACAATCTTTTCAGAGAGATTTAGTATGTTAGACGTGAACATTGACATGCTTGATTTCCACCACCATCATGACAAGGTCAGTCCCTGGAAAGCCTGTTTTCATTCTGTGCTGGTCCTTGTTTCAGAGGGGAGTAGAGGAGAGCCGGCTCATGCCTTTGCCTTGCCACATTAAATGTGGTGTAATTGAGTGTAATTGAAACAGGCTTTGGTTCTGTTTAAGGACTCTGAGAACATTCCAAGGGTAGGTGTAGAGTTTAGGTGCATGTATCTGAAACTGCAATTCCTGCATAGTCACGTTTTCCCCTAAATGTTTGTTCTGTTTTGAAACTGCTCACACTAGAACCTTTCCCCACATGATAGGGGAGCTAAGTCATTTCAGTGCTTAGGTTATTCTAGTCACAAATTGACTACTTGTGTCTGAGGCTACTTGGCTTGGTCATGAAGCTGAGTGGATGCACACAGTAACTGCAGCCAAGCTGCTCAGACTCACTAGTGATTTGTTTTGAGGTCTGGCCTAGGGCAGGTGCTCTCACACACAGCATCCCACCGACAAAAGCCATTTTCAGATGCCAGGGAAACTTCAGTAGTGGCAGTGTTGGATTGGAAATATCTTTGATTTTTAATCCTTTTTTAGTCAGCCTGAGCCCCAAATATCCTGTTAAGAACTTTATTTTACGTGAGGTTGGGTAGTTTCTTATATGTGAATATGGGTTGCCCTCTAGTGAAGAGAAGGAAAAAGCTTTCTTAAAAATGAGCTGTACTATAAGAACCACAGGTCAGTGGTTAAGACTAAAGGCCAAGATAAATTCACAGATCCAGATTCAGAAATTGCATTGGGTTTTAAGGGACCCTCAAAGGTTACTTTGTCCACCCCCCCTGCAGTGAGCAGGGACAGCTCCAGCTAGATCAGGCTGCCCAGGGCCACACAGTGCCTCCATAAATGTGTAGTAACTGTGATGGAACAGGCTATCTACACCTGCAAAAGGAAATACACTTAAAGCTAAGCAGTGTTGTCCTGGCTTGGTAGTAACTTGATTTAATTATTTTAAATTGACAGGCATGACGTAAAATTTACTAGGATATGAAATCTATGGCTGAGTGATAGTGGATCCAATTCAGAACCTGGGCAACTCCTTCAGCTGCAGCATGAGAAGGTGTTCCTCTGCACCGGTGCCAATGGGTGCATGCCCAAGTGCAGCCCAGCCAGCAGCACGGGTGCCTGCCTGGCCCACCCTCCCTGCTGTACAGACTCAAGAGCCCGGTGAGTAAGCTGAGCATTGTGGCAGCATGTGTTCTTAGGTCCCTGATTCTCATGTGCATCTGAAAATAGCAAACCTACTTCCTTTAGGATAAAGCTCAGCCTGAGACACAAGCCAAGAGCCTTTGCAAGCCTGCGGTTTCATGCTAAATTAGCAGCTGATCGTGCAGATCGTACAACAGCCTGGTTTTGATGGTTTCAGCCTGACATCTGCTCCACTCCTCCAGGTAAGCTCTCTGGTAAGTACATCACAGTAATTCTTCAATGCTAAAAGACGTGGTGGAGGTGGAGAACAGAACATGCAGGTGATGATGGGCACTGTGTTAGTGCCAGACTTCAGCAACACATTTACTGTATTCCTTCTCCCTGACAGTGTAGCAACAATGAGCTGCTCTGCTGCTCATGCAGCTATTGCAGATGTGTACACCTGTGTCTGTGAGCAGGAGCCATGGATTTAGCTTTCCATAGAGGCCCTTTTACACAGGGGACAAGTGAGAAATTAGACTGTTTTCTGGCAGCCGGAGGAAAAATAAAGGTAATTGGTTTGTATGGATGAGAGAACTATGCATCCTGCTTTAAGTAAGATAAATTCAAGTTCCCAAAGACTTTTTTTGGTCTCCTGAAGTAGGGTTGTTCTTACCTAGGTGAAGACCAGTGTTTTATTAGGTAAATGCAGTGACCTTTCTGCAGTTACACCAGAATGAAACAGGCTCTCTTAGGACACAATTTATCTGCCCTCCTACAGCAGTCTGCATTAAGGAAAGATTAATCCTATCCCCCAGTGTCTGTCCTGCTGTTAAGTAGACATATTTGGCAGCAAACCTGGGGCATCTGTCTGGATGAATCTGATGCTTGGTGTTTTCCAGCTTAAAGTTAATGTGCATGGGAGGTACCTGTTCTGGTTTATTGGGTTTTAATATGCTTGGGTTCTTTTAAGGTGGCAGCTGGCTGAGAATGGTACATTCACACTATTTATACACTGAGATCAAAGGGAAATGCACACAGGCACAGTGGTGAACAAAGTCTTGACTGCCACCACCTGTGGCTCTGCTGAAGGAAGTGTCAACAGCACAGCCTTTAAATGCTGCAGAAGAGCCAACCCAGGTGCCCCAGTCTTCATGCAAGACACTGGAGCAGGTAAAAACAAGGACAGAAATGTTCAGCATGTTGCACTTGAATGGTCTCACAAAGCCGTTGTCATTCAGAAAGATGTAGTCCCAGCTGGTGTGCCACACCACAGGCCACTGCTGGAAATCACAAGCAGGGACCCTGGAAACAGTTCTGTCCCTGTTACTGGAGGCTTGACAGGGCTGCTGGTCCTGATCTGCACTCTGCTTGTAACTCTCTTCTTGTTGAAGCAGGGGAAACAGCCCTCTGCTGAGAAAAGCAGAGTGCCCATCAGCCACTCCGGCAGCAGTGACACTGGTTCAGAAGGCTAGCTGATTTTTGGGCTCTTTGAACATGTCATTTCACCCAAAAGCACTCTGGAAGCAAGCTCTGGGCTGGCTCCTTTGCACAATTGGCTGCTGCAGTTCCAGTGCTGGTTTAATTTCTGACATGGTTGATGTGACTTACTCATGGAATTCAAACTCACACTCTGTGAATGGGAATTGTTGGTGCTTTTTTTTTCCTGTTCTTTTAATCCTAGTTTCTCATTAATGGTTTGTGTGTATATAGCTGTAGATGTGCCTTAAACCCACCATGGTAGGCTACTGCTGGCTTTGAATTTAGAGGTTATAGAAGTGAGGCAGGGTTTGTGGGGTTTTTTGGGGATTTGGGGTGTGTTTGATAACTGTTACTGGGCAAGGAAGACAGCAGTATTAGACTGCAAGCTAAGCAGCAGATTATAGGGCTCTTTTAAATGAGTGATACCAAATGTCTCAGCTTGTAACAAGGACTTCAGACATGAGGACAGCAGTGGGAGCCTCACACAGGTAAGGCTGTAACTGCAATCATCTGCAAGACCATTCCATGTGATCAGTAAGAATTAGAACTGTATTATGAAGCTACACTAGAAAAACTGTGTCACTGCCTAGGTGCTGCTGTTAAAGTGCTTTCCAACACATGAACAGATTCTGCTACTTGGAACAATACCAACACTGGCATTCCTGTATTCCACAATGGCCTATTTGATACAGACAGGCAAATACTTCTAAAAACGTAGGTTATTTGGCTAGATGGCACTAGGGGAACACATTTCTATCAGCTAAAGTACATACTTTGCTTCATTCCTGTACTTCTACTTGAAAATAGATAGGCCCTTGGAGAGATTGAGGTTTAGTTCCTTTCTCTTTCTGCATACTGGCACTTGAGAACTGTTAGCAGGGTTAAGTAATATTTCCCTTCTGCTTCCTCTAAAGGCTTTTATTTAGCTACTTGTGAACAACTGTGGCTTGCTGTGCTTCATTTTTTGATGGCGTTTGAGTTTTTTTGGTGAAAAGGGATGCTTTCAAAGGAAGGCAAGTGTAAGCAGTTAGACTGATGTCCTCTAGGGCTGTCATGACAATTCAGCTGGTAAAGTTTTGGAGATTGGCTCTTAGCTGCTGTGCAGACCAAGTTCCTTCACCTCTTTGAAGAGCTAAATGTGGTTATTTCACCTGTTTTCAGCTGGGGTCTGCAAACAGAAACTCATTTAAGGTACTAGTAAGAACTGCACTGCTGTGTTGGAAATCTACGTATGTGAAGTCTCAGCTAATTTTTCTAGGGATGCATTTCTCCCTGATGCCTTTCAATATGTGTTCTTAAAACAGCCATAACTGAGCCAGGATTACTTAGTGCAAACTGAGCATTTGTTCTGTTTTTTGGTGATGTGCTTTTACTCAATTTCAAAATGATGGGACATTAGATGATGGCATTGGGAAAGACAGGACACCATACACATGCGAAAAGGACAGTGTAGGAAAGAGTTGTGTGGTGCTGTGGGACTAGCTCAGGGAGCAGTGTGAATTGCCAGCTAGTCAGTGTTTGTCACAGTGATAGGGACTGGTCCTTAGCAACAGCTGCTTGAGAAGGAGGTTGTTTTACATATTGTTAGTGTCTGTCCTGACTTGTACATGTTTACCAATAAAAACAATTCTGCCATTCTGAGGCCATTCTAATAATATACAAACCTCAGCATCACTGCTTTGCCTTTCCTCTGGCACAGATAGTAAGCAGAAAATGTTACCATTTTGTTCCAATCTATATGTGTGCTGAGCACTAATTCTATAGGAAAACGCCTGGACTTCGCACTAGTGGCAACAGTGTATTTGTGCAGGGAAAATGAAGCTCACTTAAAGGTGAGCCAGAGTTTCCAGACATGAGATTTTGACTGGCGATAGCTTGTAACAAGAAAATACATCTAAATAGTTCTATTGATCCAATGGAAAGTGTTCATAACACCCTAAGGGGAAAGAAAATGGGGAGATGACCGCATAATTTGGCATTCAGCAATGAAAAAAGTCCCATGAAGCTTTATTAATAAATGAAGCCTATTTATTACTTCAAGTGTTAATGGTAAAAAAAATTCAGCACAGCTGTTGCATTTAAAAAAGTGAAACTACATTAAGTACTATGTTCCTAGTTCAGTAAACAGATGAACCCGATGTCCTTTAATGACATAATAGTTGAGCATTATACAGTACATCTTATGAAGACCCGTAAATTAAAGAACTACTTTTTAAATTTAGTGATTACAAAAATCCTGCATTCACAGCTTTAGCTTCTTTTTTCTTCCACGCCCATCAGGAGTACCATCCATTTTGCGCTTCTGTGCCTGAAAGGTAAGGGTCTGGGTAAGTTACTGTGACACAAAATGTCTTTGAGCAATTTGCTTCAAATTAAAGCAGGTGGGGGGTGACTGACACCCCTCAGCTGTAAAGGTGTCAAACTGCACATGCTGTAAAACGGTCAAGATGCACACCCTCTATGGCATGGCTGCTGGTTTGTGCTCTCAGTATGACTTCACAGAGCATGTCACAAAATTTCCTAATCCACCACCCTTAACCTTACTGACTTGTGCACAACTGCAAAGCAAAGTTGTGCTTCAAAGCTGTTGATACAACAGCTCAAAGCAACAACACATTAAGCAACAGATCTAGGCATGGAAACAGTGAAGTTATTTCCTCTACAAAAGAGACCTGTCCTCTTTGGCAGCACTTTGAAATCAGCAGAGAGCAGACATCTGTGCTGGTTTCCCAAAGCTAGCTCCAGAAGCCCATTTCCTGACCAACCCTCCCCTCAAGGACAGCGATGGCAGACTACACAGCAATGCCTGCAATGACGTCTGTCACTTTCTCGAAGTGGGACGAGTGGTCTGCATCATGCCTGTATCTTGCAGTGGTAAGCATGTCACTTCCTCAGGGATAAACATTCAGCAGGCCAAGCAGCTCTCTGGTTTATTTTGCCAGCGCAGGCCTACAGAGTGTACCAGCTCAGGGTAACAAGTTTAGCTATCTCCACAGCATGTGAGCTGCCATTTGGAAACTAATTTCCTTTTCCTTGATATCCGCAGCCAAACTGTCAGAATGGGAACTTCAAGGAGCTCCTGACACTACCCAGGGAGGTTTGTTGTTGTTTCTGGGTAACTTTGGCTATCCCTCATCCAGAGTAGTAGAAAAGAACCCTGTCTCCAAATGTGCCACAGAAATGCCCCTCAGATCTTACCGAAGATGGTTTTGGTCCACGTTTCTTCTTCTCTGCCTTTTCCTTTTCTTCCAGTTCCATGTTTTCTCTTTCAATCAGGGTAATTAAAGTATTGCATCTCCTTTGCAGCTCCTAAATTACAACGTATTCACTCATTACATTAGGCAGCCATTCAGTGTGAGAAAATTATTAGACTATTAGAAAGGGCTGTAAGGAAGTAAGTGATTTTTCTGTGTGTATCTTGGTAGAGTGAAAAAGAAATGAAACATTTTTTGGTAGTTTCTGGCTGGCTTTGACCAGAGATGTTTGCTTTTTAGAATATGTTTGTATTTACCCAAATTTGTGTTGATTTTGAAGGGTACTGGGGAGTTTTGAGTTTCTCCTCCCATGAGACTTATTTCATTGCATTTTCCACTCACTGCAGCTGTTGGAAAGTCTCTAAGCATTTAATGTACTGTACACATGCTGCTGCCTCAGTGCTGCAGAAGGTGGCCAGTGTGTAACTGTCTGGGCAAGGGCACTCATGCAAAAAGAGCATGAGATGATTACATACCATGGCAGTTCTGGACTTAAGGAACCAGTCAAATCTGAACTGCGGGGAATTGCGGATGCACTGCCGTAACTCATCGTAGACGTTCTCTTTGTCAAAGCCCAGTTTGTGCAGCATGCAGATGAGGAAGCGATCCTCCTCCTCTGTGTAGTTCTTCCCCTTGTTGGTGCCATATGAGATCCTCAGCTGGTGGAAAGGGGCTTTGTACCTGCCGATCTAAGCAAAACAGAGAGGATTACGTAAGACCAAGTGATAGTTCAGTTTGCAGGGAACTAGTTTATGTGAAAGCAATCCAGCATGTGGAGATGAAAACTAGATCCTTATGATCCTTGGTGCTGAGCCACTGCAGGTAAGGAACTGCAGGATCTGGAGACTGCATTTACCAGCACCCTAGAAGCCCATAAGCTCTGGTTTAGCTCTGTCTGAGATTTTTTTGGTTAATGGCAGACCGCAGACCTATCACATCTGAGGAGTCAAAATGTGCCAGGTTTCAAATGGCAGTGAACCTTCCTAATATACAAACCCTTAGGAGTGGTCAAAATCAGAGCAAGAGTAAAGCGGTACAGGAGAATGCAGCTGTAGTCAGACACTGTTCTTCCCCTGAAGAGGTAACTAAGAAGTGGGAGGGCAGTTACTTATCTTAATTTACTAGAAATCTGTTCGTTACCAAACCTTGGCTGGTGAAACACAGAACAAAAGCCTCCCCTGGTTGGTTAAGTCTTCCTTTTTACTTACTTTAAGCACATACATAAAGCATTTTCAGTTACCTGTGTTCAAAAGAAATGCTGCTTATTCTAAAGCAGGCAGTGGAGTTTGTTACACAGCACTAGGAGCTCTCCATCTTGTGATAAAAATGGTTTTCCAGCTAAGTTAGCTACAAGGGTAACTAGGTATGGGCTGTCAGCCAGGACAGCACAGCTACAGAAGGGAAAAGATAAAGCAAGCAGCTGTTGGGCAACGTGCAAATACCTTGCCCACTAATTACGCCACCAACAGTGGCTGGACAGTCCTGCATCTCAGCTCAGTGGTACAGGGAAATGAAGCTAAGAACACAGCAAAGGTACCTTTGTATCAAGTGCTTTCTTTATGCTGATTCTTCTCTGAATTCTGGCTTCTCCTCTTTCTATCTGAGCCATGATCTTCTCTATGTCTTGGAGTTCATTGCATCTTTCCCAGAACACAGCTGAGAAAAGAACAAGCCATTAGCTTAGAAGTCAGGGATTTTTACCTTAAAGACTTATGTTGGATATTAATTCTTTTTACCAGAACTCACTGCTGTATAGCAATAGGCATGGCTTACCAGGTAAGACACCTCTGTAACTGGATGGTATGAGGTGCAGTGTTACAAATGCTATTTGGAAGGGGGTAGACAGAGGAGCTCTCAATTTAACTGAAAGCACCTCAGTTAAACTACCTCCTTCTCAAAGCAAATGCTGCTTGAAATGGAACCTGATGTACCAGCAAGACATTTTTACAGAGGGAAGTAGGAGGGCAAGTGGCCCAAGACAAGAGCAAGTGTCTACAAGGCAATCCAGTGTTTAAAGAGGAGAGGATTTTAATGAATTTTTCAGGTTTGTAAGCTGCTAGTTACCATTAGAAGTTTGGGCCCAGGACTTTGCAGCTGTACAGCAGAAACCACTCCTGGGACATCTAAGGTAAGCAGCCAAATGGACTTAGGTTAAGCACCAATGGCCATTATATATTTGGTCACAAAACATTTACTGAACCCCAATCCTGATGAGGTAATAAAGGTGTAAAGATTAAAGCAAGCTACTGGTTAGTGAACACAAGGAAAAGCTTGAATTAGCACGGGATAAAGATGCCCAAATTTAGATCAGTAGATTCCAAATGTACAGCACAATGCTATCACTGAAAGTCTTGTAGAGCCACCTGAGAAACTCTTAGGACTAAAGGGTGCCCATGTTCACAGGCAGTTGAGACAGGGAAAGCAGCATAAGGTAGGGACTCCCAGAGCAGCTGCTTCAGCAGTTACCTGAATACTCGATGACCTCCTCTGGAGTTTTTCCTTCTACTTCTCGTGCTATGTTCTCAATGTCATCCCGGCCCCACTTCTCATTAGCTTTGATGAACTGGTTAAAATCTCTCTTATTCCAGTTAGTGAATCCCTTTAGAGCAATCAAAAGGAATATTGCACAGAAGTTCAGTAGATGTCTCCCTCCAAATTTGTTTGAATAGATTTCTTTAACTGGCCTCTAACACTTCCATCATGCTAACAGTACTGAACTGCCTTCCCTGCAATCAGTGTTAGTAGAAACCCAGCTGTTATACTGCAGTGGCTGTATTCTATCTAAATGCTGCATGAATGGTACTGCTCCTCTAAATGCCTACTAGTCTTCAGCTCATAAATGAATCCCTCCCAACAATATGCCCTGAAAGAGAGCATGGAGGTCACTTTTTAAGTAGGAAAAACCCCTCAAATGGAGCAATAGGCTCAGTGACAGTTGGTGTTTGACAAAAGGGCCCACTGAGGGCCTCACAGATACCATCAGATACCAAATACCTGGTTAGCCCTGCTCAGAAGGTCTAAAGCTCTCTTATGAGAGAGCAGGGATAGAAGCAGTAATGCTGCAAATCAGCCTATTTTGGCAACCAATATTAGCAATAACTTTAACATATTCTGCCTTAGCCACAGCTAACTTGATTACACCATTGTTGTTTTTAATAGTGAACTGCTCCAGTGCAGCACTTACTCACATGAGATCCTGGCCTGTAACCACCCACCCTGCAAAATACACGGATGTAATACCCAAGTAAAGCAAAGCAGGCATCAACCTGTTTGCAGTTATTTAAATGTACCTGCTCTCCACTTGTATACCTGCTGAACTTATACACCAGCCAGAGTTTAGGTGAAATGAGCATTCACCCTGCAGGACCCACTTCCACATGGGAATGATACTTTGGCAGAAGAATTGGCTTTAAACCAGGTGGGAAGTGGTACATCTGCTCTGCAGCTGCCCTGTAAGGTCCCTCAGCTGAGGAAAGAAGTCACAGTCTAGTCAGTGCTAACCTAGGAGCAACTCTGACACTGAGCTACAGTGTCACAGCACACAGATCAGATTCAGTGGAGTTTGAGTATCCTAACGGGGTGCATGCTCTTCAGAGGTCTCCAACACTAAACCTCTTAGCCAGACCCAGATGTGTTACCTAGGGCATGTGTCAATCAGTGACCAAGAAATGTTCCTGTAACACCGAAAAACACACAGCAAGTGTCACCTGATGTCAGTCACACTGACAGATCCAACCTGTACCTGGGTTAGAAGCTTCTCTTTTTCTTCTAGCTCCTCATCGTTAAGAGGTTCAGCCTCATCAATCTTAAGCTGCTCTTCCTTTTGTGCTTGAGCAGCATTTGGCAAATCAGGATTCCGAGGTACCTGAAAAGTTTGGCATTTTGTCAAATATGAGTTGGGTTTGATACTTAATTGCTAATTGTCACTTTGCTGTTAATCCAATCTTTTGTTCAGCTCAACACCACTTGATTTAAATTGGCATGATAGGCAGGACAAGTACAGACTCTCTTATTACTGCAGTGAACTGCTGCAGCATGAGTTCTTCCATTACCTTGTACCCAATTGTCTTCCTGTAGTAGAGAATCTCTTTTTCCAGGAGTTCAAAGAGGCGGGGAGGAAAGAACTGAAAATCCTGTACATTTGGCTGCTTTGGAGGCCGCGGTGCCTGCAATACAGACAGAGGTTGGAACTGACTCCTCCTCACACTCAGGATGAGTTTGCTTCTAATAACTGGTTTTAGTTTATGAGCAAAACAACGAAAGCTTTACTACAAAAACCTACTCTCGTAACTGACAAAACACCTCCAAAGGTCACACCATGCAAGAGACAACTACAACTGTGAAGAATCTGAAAGTTAAAGCTTCATAAGAAGGTCTTTTGGGAGAAGGAGGCGGGTGGGGAAAGATTCACATATGCATCCCCTTGAGCACATGTCAGCTGTTCTGAGCAGCAATAAAGATAACCTACAGCTGCTTAAATATAAAATGAGAAACATTTTCGTACATACAAATTTCATTCTGCTCTTAACTTTCTCTACTGGACTCTTCTAAATTTGAAATTGCCTGCTCCATTTCTACAAGTACATAGCATGTTTTTATGAGGACAGACCAATTTCTTCTGTCAGCTGGAACTGTTTCTTTCTGAAAGGAGTCACCTCACCTTGGGTGCTTTTGGCTCACTGACTCGAAGAGCCTCTCTGAAGTAAGCATCCACAGCGTAGTTGGCTTTTCTTTCTCGTTTGGGTGGTTCGATCCACTCTGTAAATGCCATCTAGAAAAACAAATCCCACACCCCAAACAATTACAGCTGAGGCTTGCCAAATATTCAGACCAGATCTAAATTTTCTATTTACTTACAAACAGATTTAAACAGTACCTCTTAAACCATAGAATCCTTAACTGGAAAAGGCCTCCAAGACTGAGTTGAACCATTAAGCCAGCACTGCCAAGTTCACCACTAAGTTATGTAATAAACCAATCAGTTCTACAGATGAGTGCTGTCTCCAGAAAGACATGGAAATGTTACCTTCTGTTTTTCCCTGTAGTCTTCCCCTTCAAAATTATACACACTGGACTCTGTGTCCATTGTGAAATTCCTGAGGGAGCTCTCGCCCATCTTTGAAAGTTTTTCATTCATCTCCGCAGTCTTGGTGGGAAGAGAGAGCAAAGAACAGCAGCAGTTTTGAAAGGTGTTTCATAGGGCAACATCTCATTATTTACAGCAGAAGAAAAACCCAAATGTATTTGACCAACATGGAAACCCTCAATGGCAAAACCTCCTTCTCTCCAGCTTACTACCATGCTATCATCTAGGGTTATATCTTGCCATCAAATGGAGTCTACAAGGTGGGCTTCCATTTCTTTAGATTACCTTCTTTGCACCTCTTTCCAAAATGTGATCAATATCTTCATCTGTAATCTCACTCTCTTTTGAGGCAAACACGTGTGTCGCTCCATGTCTGATCATCTGCAGCATTTCATCCTTCCCAAGTTTGTTCAGGTTTTGATCAACCAGCCTTCCTGCAGAGAAGAGCAGTGGAGGACAGCAGTTAAGATCTGACATGATGGAAGGAACAATATTGGACTTTTCTGCCCCTTACATTTGCACATTAAACCTACGGGCTTTTTTCTTAGTGAGGGAAATTCCAAATGAAGAAAAAACAACCAAACCAACATGGAAAGATTAGAAAAAGCAAGCAGAGTCGAGCCATGCATCACATCCATTCGCTTCATTAGATACAAATGGTGCTCAACAACTTCATTTGGGATGTGAGGTCTTCCGTCCTGCATGTTGGCAAAATGCCCAGAGTGAACCCTACTGAATCCTTTGAAATCAGAAACTTCATTTCTGACCAATCAAGGCACTTGAGAAGGGCCCTCACTTCTCCGCATCCATTGTAAGCAGGCAAAGCATTTCTTTCTCCAGTTCAAAGGAGAAGCTGAGTGCTTTAAACCCCCCAGATTACACTACACTAGGTGTGCTCACATGTGTACATATGTGCACTCACATATACATATCTATGGGTATAGGAAGCCAGCAACAAGTTAGCAAGGAATGGCCAAAGCCTGCCCTGAAACAAATTTCCAAGTGGATCAGGCCTTTCCATCAGAGTTCAGCTGAAGCAAAAGCAACATTCCAATCGACTCTCCCTAGCTGGCTTCACATGGTTTGTAAGTTGTGACCAGAGAAGAGAATGCCATCACACACACACACAGGCTGCCTTTGGCCACTTGCCTTGCTGGATGACGATGGAATCAAGCCGCAGTTTCATTTCTGCACGCTCCACTATTCTTTCTTCTACTGTGTTGTCTGTGATGAACCTGAACACTCGGACAGTCTTTGTTTGGCCAATCCTGTGTGCTCGATCCTAGGCAAAAACACAGCAGCAAAGAACTTAGTCTTCTGTTTCCAGCAGGACTATAGGACAAGTCTTCAACCCGCACTAGCTTCCAACACACTGATTGCCACAGTGGAACAGGACAGGCTGCTTACATCTGTGCAGCGGTCCGGCTACCATGCCTGCCCGAGCCAGCCACTCCTATCTGCACTGCCAGTTTTGGAGTAGGCCATCGACAACGGTGTCTTTAAATGATGTCACACCTAAACAGAGCCTGTCTGGGTGTGTTTGTAAAACCACACAGGAAAGAAGCCTGGATGCTTCTGGCCTTGTGCAACATTGAAGCACTTAAGAAATTCTCTGTCCTGACCAAAAGCTACTTTCTCAAAATCGTTCACTTGTGCCATGGATAGCTGAAGATTAAGTACAATGCCTCACCTCACCTGACTGGCAAATTATTAACCACTGTGACAATTAATATTCCCAGCATAAACCTTTAGCAGTCACTGGAACTATCTCACTTCAGCTTCCAGACACCAGTTCCATCCTTCTTTTGAACTAGCTGTTGAAGGAGTACTTGAGAACCCACAGCCTAACAGAAATAATTAAAATTTCCAAAATGTATCACTGTAAGCCTCCATTGGCAAACAGCAGTGGTTCTGCTTTCTGATGTGCTCAGCAGTGTTCTTGACATGTCCCAGGGCTGGTGATGCATGTAAATCTACTTAAAAAAAATTAAAGATGGTTGCTAAAAGGAGCTTGGTCCTTATCACCCCCATAAAAGTGTGATTGAGCTGTTCTTTCTCTCTTGTCCAAGGTCTTGGGGAACTTCACCTTCAGTCCCCACAAAAGTAAAGCTTTAGTCTGGGGATTAGCATGCTTCTTAAAAAAAACCCTCAAAGCAGGCTGCTTTCATTCAGCAGTACTAAGAATACTGCAGCACAAAGCCTGCATTTCCTACTGCAGGCAGCACTGCATAACCCAAACGTGGGTAAGGGTTCCACAAAGCAGAAGCTGCACTAGAGCTGACAGTCAGGCTTACAAACACAGCTCCTATGCTAGAACAGGAAACAAAGCCATTTATTTTTGGAAATATGACATCACACCACACATTTCAAAGTAAGTTCTGTGAGAAAGAGAAGAAAACACCACATAATTTGTATCTGGATTCTTACCATAGCTTGAAGATCTACTTGTGGATTCCAGTCGGAGTCATACAGAATTACAACATCAGCAGTAGCTAAATTGATGCCGAGACCTCCTGCCCGTGTACTCAACATGAAGACAAACTTTGAGCTCCCAGGTTCATTATATGCATTAATAGATGCCTAAATAAAACAAGGAAAGGAAGACAGCCGTTGAAGCAGGTGTTTCATGAGCACTGTTTTTCTTTAAATAAAGTACTTTAAATGTCCCCTACCTGTCTCTCATCGTGTGGTGTCTGTCCATCCAGCCTGCAGTACTCATAATTCCGCCACATGCAGTAATCTTCCAAGATGTCTAGCACTCTTGTCATCTGACTGAAGATTAAGACTCTTGAGCCTGTTTGGGTAAAAAAAGGTTACTGGCTTCCACCAAAACTGAAGAGTTCTCAAACTCTGCTAGTCTGCATTACCAGAAAGGGAAGGAGGGCAGTTATATGTAGTTTATACAAGGCAGGGCTGCAGTCACTGCTATCATAGTAGCTGTGTGGGGCTCAAAGGCTTTCAAGGTAACAGCAGATGTGACTGGAGTGTGCTAGCCCAATTTCAAGGCTGCTTAGATACTAATTGGCAGGCTCCTGAGCTTGCCATGGTGTTTATTAGTCTAGCTAGTGGTTGCCTTTTTGCTTCTGTTTTCTGTTGTACTCCTTATCCAAATGCTCCCAGACATAACAGAGTAACATAACACATACAAAAACATCAGGGAGTAAAAAGAATACAATTTCCAAGTGCTTGGTTCTGCATTGTAGCAGAAAGGAAGCCAGACCAGAAAAAGCACAGTAAGCACAGATTTTTCCTTTTTCAATCTTACAGTGACACGTTATAACCACAGCTGTTTGCATGATACCTGACTAGGACACACAGGTTACTTTAGTAGTAGCTAAGGCTGAGGCTTAGACTCGGTTTCACCTTCTGACATGTCTCTGCAGTCACAAACTTTTCCTCCACTCCTTTACCCGAGTTACTTAAGTGAGCTTATTCAGTAAAACATGAGTTAAAAGTCTATTTCAGAGTCAAAACTTCTGTGGTTGACTTTACAGTCAACTCTTCCAAAGCTTTGTCCCTACTATCAAATAAATTCAAAATAAGCGGGTGTTCTCCCATGTTCACATGCCTTAAAGGAGTCACTGGAAAGCAGATGCTGCTCAGAATCACACTCAGCAAGAAAGTCCAATGTGTCACAAGGGATTTGACTTTGACTCTGAAATAGTACTTCCATGGCACATCAGAGGAGTGACTAAAATCCCACATGATTTGCTTTCAAACAGCTAATAAGGCTGGGAAAGAAAGCATAAAGCCCTGTCCAACTGATGTTTCTGTGGTCTCAATTTAGCTGTGATGAAAAACACGAAGTGGGGGAAAACTAGAACAGTTCAAAATCACAAATCAGTAGCCACAATGGGCTACTGAGCCAATCACTTCACAAGTTGGTGAAGTGATTGAACCAGCAACACCCTTGGCTGAAGCCTGCTGATTTTCGCTCAGGCCATATGGCACCATTAAGCAGCACTGACTTTGCTTTTCCTGTTCAACCAAACCACGCTCAAACAACGGCGAAGAGGTGCGTACCTTGTTCTTTCAATTTAGGCAGCAGTTTGTCCAGCACTACCATTTTGCCACTGTTGGTGACCAAATGCATATCTGTTGTGTAAGGTGGCCCAGGCTCTGCTCCATCAAAGAGATAGGGGTGGTTGCAGCACTTCCGCAGCTGCATGAGGATATTCAGCAGTCTCATTTTGTCCAGCTTCCCAGCTGAATTCAGTATGTCTATGTCCTTCATCAAGATTCGGGTATACCTGTGTCAAAGAAACAAACAACTTTGGTGACTCTAAGCCAAAGCTTCAGTGGTGAGTAGAGTCAAAAGCTCTCCCCACCTTCATTTCATCAGGTAACTCTCCCTGATGTGCATGGTTTTGTCATCGCAAGGTTGATTTGCGAGGACACCAGAGGGATTTAAATCAAGTCCCACACAAGGATCAAGTGCCAAGCAGCACATCCCTTCTGAGCCTTAGCCACAGCACAGTCAGTTACCATTCTCGCTGCATTTTGCTGAGACCCACATAGATTTTAACTTCCTTCTTGGGGGGCAAGCTCTTCTCTACATCAGCTTTAATGCGACGCAGGAGGAAGGGCCGCAGCACCTGAAAGAGATGGCACCGTTGAATGTGTGCTGGAGCCCGAAACACTGAGCAGCTCCACAGACAGCAGCAGTGCAGAGATTCTCCAGCATACACACTCACATGCCAGAGCAGCTGAAAACACAATCCCTGTGCATAGGCTATTAGACATGGGAGTATACAGCTGCTTTCTCTGGAAGACTCAAAGATTAGGCCAAAATTGTCATTGAGGTGGCTCTATGCCCCCTTGACTAATTTTTGGTTTTGCTGACTGAAATACTTTATCTCTTCATAGCCTGTAGTTTTCATCTAAGCATTTCAGAATCCTGAAAGCCAGAACTATCAGTCCTTCTATCTCTCCCAAAACAAACTATTTTTCAAGACACAGGTCACCTAAGCGTCACAAACCTCTTCTGAGAGCCTACCATAGTTTCTGGAATAAGCTCTCTTACCCTAACACTGTGTCACAAGCAGCACTGGATTAATTCTCTAGAACCTAGCCTGGGTACATGTAGCACTTCCACAAAAGCAGAGAGGCTTACCATATGGAGACGCTCCACCAACTTCTGATCCCCTAGACAGTTGTTTGTATCAAACCATGAGTCAAAATCCTGTAGCAACAGAATCAGTGTAGGTAAGAGATCTCCATTCAACGAGCAGTAATAGATACAACTCAAAGCATTCTCTTACACAGGCAGTAAACAGAAGAACAAATTACTCTCTTTTGTCTGTTTTTATGGAAACCTTCATAATGTGCAGTGTCTTCAGAAAAAGGAAGGAAAAAACCCAATAAAATCAATATATGAGTCCTTTTCTGTTGGAAAAGATCCATCCATGAGTCCACTGGACAAATTCCATCTGGAAGAGGCATACTACTGCAGCCTTGGATGAGAAATTACAATAAAAAGCGTAATTTTGGTGTAATGCACCATAAGGTTGCCTTTTCTACACAACTCTTCAAAACACTTTGGGAAGTCTGTTGCTTATCTCCCCACTCAGAGGGAAGAGGTCTTAGATAAACAATAAGGCAACGTACAGTTGCATGTAAGACCAAAGTTACTTGGTGGAACTATCACGGTATTTAAACCTATTTTAAAACACAGCGGAGATCACCTCCATGTGGTGATTTTCTGTCTCTGCACTGCTCACAACAGCCCTTAAAGATGGCTGAGCTGAGCAGCACACTCTGCCCTACCATCCTTCACACTGCTGATAACACTTCTGCCAATCTACTGCTACCAGTGACTGCTGCTCCTATACACACATACTGAGGTCTGCTTTCCAATCTGGAAAACCAGCAACATTCATTTAATTCCATTAGCAGAAATGAAGAACTTACTTCAGATGAGTTAAAGACATCTGGCAAAAGGAAGTTAAGGAGCGCCCAGAGTTCATGTAAGTTGTTCTGAAGCGGAGTCCCAGTCAATAGCAGCCGATTTGTGGTCTTGAATTCTCTCACGATTTCTGATAACTGAAGGACATTGAGCCATGAGCAACCTTAACAACCTTACCATCTCCTGTACCCCAGCACACACCTCTCTGTGACATTACCTTTGATTTTTCATTTTTAATCCTGTGGGCTTCATCTATGACCAAGTATCTCCAGTTAAACTTTTTGAACACTGACTTCTCTTTGATGAGCATTTCGTACGACGTGACGCAGACATCCCACTCTCCAGGCAACAGCACATCCCTGACAAAGGCAGCCTGGACAGCAAGGGGACAGCTGGTTACAGAGGCTGTGACATCTATACCACAAAGCACACTCTAGTGCTCTTCAAACCTTGCTACTGATTACAAAGGCAATAGAACATACAACCATGAAAAGTCTGTGCTGAAGCTGCCAAAAACCTTGGGGCAGAGCAGGGGAGGATCTCAGTTTCTGGCTTTAGAAACTGCAGATGACTACTACCTACGCACAATGTTTTCAGTTACTAAAGTACTGAAGCTCCACTATAGCTACATGTCAGAACTCAACATTGATTTTCTGTAGGTTTGCTTTAATATTTTAAAAGTTTTTAGTTTGAATATAAAAAATAATCCTGAGTGCATCTTTATTTGGTTAAGAAAAATTTCCAGAATGCTGACATCCCAGTTTAAAAGTAGACACTAACTGGTCAGAATTCAAAATACAGAGGTGCACAAACATCAACACCTCAACTCAGGGAAGCAGGAAATAAACTGAAGAAAGTTTAAGAATGTCTGGATTTAAAAAATATGGACTAGAAAAATAAATCACAAGATCTCAGATCTGGACCAATGACCTCCAGAACTGTTTACGGTTCCATTACTATTTTTGTAATTTCTAACCCAATCCCATAGAGAAAGATGCCCTCCATGAATTTAAAAAAAAAAAAAAGTGCTGACAAAAGCAGTTTAATGGTACCAGTAACAGCTCTTCCTTCCACAAATAAATGGGTACCTCCAGTTGACAAACCTATAGACACACCATCACTGTATTTGTGGTTGAAGTTTTCTTTGCTGTGCTAAACAAAAGTAGCAAAGAATGCAAAGAACTGACACTGAAATAGCAAAGAGAATGAATGAAACATGCAAGGCCTTAAGAGTCTGACTAATATTTACTCTTCATCGACAAAATTCAAGCCAAATAAGATCCATTTGAATATCAATTTTATCCACAGCCCACCTTGTCCCCCTCAGTATTAAACTGATAGCTGCTTTCAGAAAACAGATCCTTAGTGACAGACTTCAAGGGAGCAGAAAAGATAGTATTTTACAGAAGCATCTTATGCAAACACCACTATTTCCCTGTTTAAGATTTATTGGGTTGTGTTGGCCTACACAGGCTGTTGCCTTCAAGAAAAGAGGAAAAAAACTTTTGGCCAAGAAATCCTGAGCGTGAAGCAATGAAGCAGTCTCTGGGCAGCATGCATGCCAAGTCTAAACTGGTTATAGTTTAAATAGGTAGCACTTGCAGCTCTAAACTGTTTAACCAGTACTAACCCAAGTAATGTCTTTCCCTGCCAAGGAAAAGTAAAGGCAAAGGATAGCAAGGTCACACGCTGGGCTTACACATGAAAAACAACATCAGAACTTACTCGCTGGTCTTTGTCACCTATCAAACACACTGCTCGAAGCGTTGGGACCCATCTCTTGAATTCGTTCATCCAGTTGTGTAGAGTGGACTTGGGAACTAACACCATGTGGGGACCAGGAATATTTCTATAGTGTTTCATATACCCAAGAAGAGAAATTGTTTGCAGTGTCTTCCCAAGACCCTGTAAGAGATGTCAATGTGTCAGAAACAAAAAAAACACTCTCTGAAAACACCTTTAAAAACCCAACAGTGAGCTCTGAGTACACCATGGAAGACAAAGCAGCCTCAACTGATAGGTAAGATTTACTAAAGACAGTGCTACTCACAACACCCATCAAAGTCTTGGTTAGGAGAAGCTGGTACGGATTCCCACATTTAATATAAAAAACACTTAAGACTAACATTTTCAAACCTTCCAATATTCAAAGGGAGGCTGGAGAGGGACTTTTCACAAGGGTGTCTGGCAACAGGACAAGGGGGAATGGTTTGAAGCTGTGGGAGAGTAGGTTTAGACTGGATCTTAGAAAGAAGTTCTTCTGGAAGAAGGTGGTGAGACTCTGGAACAGGCTGCCCAGGCAGGCTGCAGATGCCTCCTCCCTGAAGGTGTTGAAGGCCAGGCTGGATGAGGCCTTGAGTAGCTGAGTCTAGCTGTGACGTGTCCCTGCCCATGGTGGGGAGGTTGGTGTAGATGATCTCTGGGGTCCCTTCCAGCCTAGGCCATTCAGTTATGAAGTTAGAATTGTGCCTTCCCTTTCTAATAAAGCACATTCTTAGAGCTGCAAGAAAACATTTCGTAACATTTTGTTTTGCACCATATACTCAGATTATTCATTCAGAGGTCAACAAACTTTACAAACTGGACATACGCATTCCCTTCAAGTGGAAATAAAGCCAATAAATGAAGAACCCTGTAAGGAGGCTGTGCCATGTTCTCATGGGAAGAAAGCCAAACAAGCAGTTGCACATGTCAAAGAAGAAAACAAATAATAAGCTTCATAAGTCCTGGTTTTAAAGCACTCTGTTCTTTATATTCACCAGAAATATACGAACCCCTTTATCTTCAGTATAGAATTTTAATTAAACTGAGGAAGAAATGCAAACTCCAAATAATTTGTATCACTGAAAGAACGCAAAAAGATTCTGATTCATACAAAAAACCCAAACCCCAAGTTATTTTTGCTTCTAAAATTTGTCTTTGCCTTCAAAATAATCACATTCCACCTGGGGTAAGATACGGAGAAGAGTTTACAAGCTGCATGAAAGGCATAAGTAAGTTCAAAAGGATTAGTATTTAAGAATGAATCAAAAAGTATTTAATGGTAAATATTTAAATGCCTCAACACAAGATGGGTTTTGGAATGCCACAGATCCAAGGATTTCAAGTTTCCCAGTCATTTTTGTTAAAACAAGCCTCATCTGCTTAGAAATGTATACTGAAGAAAATCCTTATCTATTTCAAAATTAAACACCTTACTGAACAACAATTTAAAATAATTTGTCTCTAAAATCATTTATCCTAAAAAAGTTTTTATTACATGGAAAAATAAATTACCAGGAGGTATGAGAAATGTAATATACCGAAAGATAATTAGGTTTTTCTTTTTCCTTATCTGCTCCTTAAAAAACCAGACACGACTAAAATCATTTAAAGGACAAAATGACATCTTCCTGTCAAACAGCTACAATTTCTACTGCATTCATCCCTTGTCCATCAAGGAAAAAGAATAAAAACAGGACCAAAAGACACCATGGCCAGTGCTGACTGAAACGCCCACGGTCACACAGAATCATAGAATGGTTGAGGTTGGAAGAGACTTTCAAAGCTCATCCAGTCCAACCCCACTGCAGTCAGCAGGGACATCCTCCACTAGATCAGGTTGCTCAGAGCCTTGCTGAGCCTGACTTTGAATATCTCCAGGGATGGGGCCTCAACCACCTCCCTGGCAACCCATTCCAGTGTTTCACTATATTCATGGTAAAGAAATTGTTCCTAACATGCCACCTAACCTAAATCTGTTCTTTGTTTTCAAACCACTTCCCCTCATCCTGTCACTCCAGGCCTTTGTAAACAGCCCCTCTCCAGCCTTTTTGTAGGCCCCTTCCAGGTACTGGCAGGCTGCTATTAGGTCTCCCACAAGTCTTCTCTTTGCCAGGCTGAACAACCCTAGCTCCTCCAGCCTGTCCTCATAGGAGAAGTGCTCCAGCCTTTGAATCAAGTCATTAAGGTATCTGTGACACTTTTAACATTAGTGACTTGGAAGAGACTAGAGAAGTAAGATTTGGCAGATTATTATTTGTGCTGCTAACCTTCCCCATACATATAGCTGAACTAAAACTATATCATACATGTTGACAAGTCCCCAGAGAGATGAGCTCTGTGCATACCATTTCATCTGCCAGGATACCATTGATGCCATTTTCATACAGTGAGATGAGCCAGTTCAGTCCTCGGACCTGATAATCCCGCAGCTTTCCCCATTTCACATCTAGAAGACAAGAAAGAATAGACTCAAACATCTGTAAAATTTACCAAAGAACTTCACCATCCTTGGCCTGCTAACTGACACATATTATCTAAGCTGCAGAACAAACCCAAGGAGTACATTTCACACAGTAAATTCCAAGGACAACTCACACTGGAGACAGTGACATAATTATTTTGTTTCTGCAAGCTGCTTTGTCTTCTGCAGCAATCCAAAGTATCTAGAAATTCCAACTCTATCAGCATCCCCCCAAATCAGAGCACAGCAAAATATTAAAAGAACAGAACACTGAATTCCCTGTGAAACAGCTGGAAGCTGTTAAGTACTGTGAGTTACATATGCAAAAATTGCAAGATGAGAGATCTAAACCAGCTAGGTCTCTCCTACTAACTGAAGGAGAGCAACCGGATTTCTAAAGGATCATCTCCCTAGCCTGACATGAAAATAAACAGTTCCTTGGTGATACGTTTTCTCCCATCGGATCAGCACTGGATTATTTTTCTCCTTTTGTCCTCTGTCCTTGCAAAGGATGAAAATAAACTTCACTTCCAACAACATTCTGCAGGAAAAGAACAAGAAAACAAACACCCCCTCCCTCAAAACTCCAAAGAAGGGAAACACACATGATGGAGATTCTTCAAATCGAGTGCAGACATTAGTGGTCTTGGAGCTTTCTGTTAACAGCTCCTCATCTTCCTCCTGCTCTGTTCTGCGGTGGCGGTAGCTGAAGAAGTGCAAGAAAGAAGTAAGTTAGTTGCTTGCTGAACTGAAAAGACAGGAAAGTATCGTTGTAGGACAGAACACAAACACCCAAAGCAGCTTCTAGCAAGAGTCCTCAAAAGAACTTGTTCAGTTGATAACTGAAATGCTGCTTTTTAGAGGCACTGGCTTCTTAATGAGACAGCCATGTTGCTGGTAGGCTCAAGTATTAGAGCAAAGTGCCTGGAAAAGGGTGAACTATGTGCTGCTCTTCAACCACAGGACGTTTGAGCGCTCTGGATCTGCTGGTTGCTAGGTTGTCTGTAACCATACAAGCTGCAGTGAAGGCAATTTGAATTTCTAGACTTCTGTTTTTCAAGCTGCCTGTAAGATGCAGTATCCTGACATCCTCAATGACCCCTTACCACTTACAGCCATAAATGCTTTACTTTTGTGAGCCCACTTTTCTTCATGTTGAACTATTTTTATCATGATAATGGTTTGCCACCAACAAAATTCTTGTAACTCCTAGAACTCTTCAACAGCCCTCAACTTTGAGGTATGCAGTTGCAAACCAGCACAATTACACAGCATAAAACACTCACTGGTAAAGGACCAGCAAGTCTGAAGCACATACAATCTGTAACTACGCCACAGCCTACAGTCATCACTCACTCGCCAACTGACAGTAAATTCTGTTTCTCATCCTTCTTTATTCGTGGACGTCCAGGCTTCATTTTCAAAGGTGAAGTTGGAGTTTTCTGAGCAGCAGGCTGAATGAAATGAGCAAACAGCTCAGTCTGCTTCAACAGATACTCAAATCTGTTTGCTCTGTCTGTTTGCTGTTGACAAACAAAAATAAGTGGAACAAGGGTGAGACATTACAGTACACAATCATTCAAAAGAAAAAACTAACAAATGTTTTTTCAACAATGTCATTTCGTATCTCTTTATACACACAACTACAATAACAAAGAGGAGATCATTAACAGCAATAGAACTGTTGCTGATAGATTCTTCTATTAGGTCAAGGCTGGCTTTTGCCAGTAAGATCAAACTTGCCTGACAGCCCTGTGCTGAGACTGAAACCTGACTTTGGCACAGACCGCAGAGTGTCACTAGACAAGACCACAGCCCCTTAACAACCTTCTATCAAAACTGATAATCCCACTCCTGGGAATTTACCCACACCCAGAGGAAGCACAGGAACCTTCAATGAACTTCTTCATCTCACCAACCTGGCTGCTACTGTTTTCTGCCACATCAGTTTCCCACCTGCTCAGTGAGACACATCACCTCACTGTGGTGTCAGATAAGCAAAAGAGCTGGCATGAACAGGGACAGAGGGGGCAGAAAAGCCCACAGCTAGAAGCCAGAACAGCCATTTCAGCAGCAGAGACCTCTTAGATACGCTCGGCCTAACTTGTCAAGCTGCCCCCCTTTGATATAAGTTGCTGCTTCTGCTGTGCAAAAGAGATTACATAAGTATCTAAAAGGTTCAGCTTCTCTGAGACAGGTTCCATTTGGAACCAACACACCTTCCCAAGGCCACATCATGACTTTAGAACAGACGAGCAATAGAGAAAACAACTCCAAGCTTAACAGCAACACTCCAACATTCTGCCAGCTGCCACAACATAACCTGGTATGTAGCAACTCGCAGTTACAGGAAGTCACTTTTCTTAGTAAAAAGGAACACGTGTTCCAGACTTCTGCAAGACCAATGTCAGCTCTGTCAGTGCTCTCCTCTTTAAAGCAAGCTGCTCCACTATGGAAAAGACAGGACAACAGGGGGTTAGAAAAGAAAGAGACTGAGAATGACATCCTGTACATGAAGCTAACTATAGTTTGAGCTTGGCTAACACAGCTGCAATCCACATCCACTGAATTAAAGTTCTCCTGGCTATATTCTTCACAGTTTTAATTTGTTGTGTTTGTTTTTTTCCCCCTGTTTACTTCACTACAGTTTCTGAAGTTCAAACTTGTAAGATACTACTTCTATCCAAACTTCTGACCCTTATATTTACACACTTGTTTCACTGGCTGTGCAGAGGAGGAGATACAGATTATATTGCAAAAAGTTTCCTCCTCCTCCTAAAATTTTAGTGCCCAACCTTCCGCCCACACACCTCCAACCAATAAAGTGTTTTATTGCACTTAAATGAATATCCCTAAAACACTAACAAACATTACCTACATCTTTTCGATAGGACACAGACAAAACGCTGCGCTCTGCAACCTTGAGGTACTCTTCTACCAACTCTTACTGTTTTCTTTTCCAGTGCATCACCTGACTATTACAACACTGAAATACAATCCTCCTTGCAATCATGCCTCTCAGGCATCTACAGCTTAGAAAAGTCAACTCCAAGTTCACTTTCTTCAGTGTTCCAGAAAAAGATTGGGTTCTTTTCAATGGCAGGAAGACACCACACAGGAAGCAGCAAATTCTAAATACCAGCTTCACTTTCCAATGAAGAAATTCCACATGCAGTCACAGGCACAGGAATTACAAATAGCAATTACGGAAAACAGGAACAGAGAAAGAAAACGCAAGATGGTGAGGAGTGGACAGCTCTATCTCTTACTTTCAGGATGTTATAAACACAACAAAACAAAATAAAAAATGTTCTCCTATCTAACCCAAGAAGCACAGAATCTGCCACCTTGAAGAGCTCAAGGACTCTAACTAGATCTTCATGAAGAACAAACTAAACTTCAGGAAAAGCTAACAAAATCCCTTTCAGTTTAGAAAGACTGAAAAGATAGCCAAGGCTTAGTCACCACTTGTCCTAAGCAGCCTTTCCTCAGCCTCCAGTGAATTTTGACAGCTAACTTTTCCAACACAGAACTGCTACTCACTGAGTCAAAAAATAAGTTTGGAATAACTTTCCTACACTCAACAGTGATATAAAGATCCTAGACTTCAACTGATTCCATATATTGAAAAAGCAAAGCAGCACTTATCTAAACACTTGTGGATGCTTTCCTAGAGCACATCTCAATTTCCAGGTTAAGAAGTGAACATTCAGCTCTCCAGAACTGCCCTTGTCTACAGGTAACTTCAAAAAGCAGCTTGACAACTTTTCTTACATTGTTTCCTCTAAGATACTTGACTACGTCCCACTATATTGTTATTCTCAATTTAGAGCACATCAGAAGCTGACAGAATACACTTCTAGAAACAGAAAAACACACTAGTAGTTATTTCCAAAAATAACTGCAATGGAAACAGAGAAAGAGCAGAAGAGCAGTGAAGAAAATGTTAAAAAGGAAAAGGGTTTGAGGTTTTTCTTCCGGATATTTGGGTTTGAGTTACCTAAATATTTTTTAATAACTACACAAAATTTTCTAAATGCAGTTAGAAGTCAGGAAGAAAACTCTATGTTAAGTGATCGCATAAGTACTGGATAGCTGTACTTGGGCCCCTATACTACATACCATTTTCTCTTCATACGTAGGATCTGCTTCCTGCATTTCTTTTTGTTTTCCTGGTGATGCATCGTCAAAAGATTCCTGAGATGAGAAAGAATTAGAAAAGTTATTTTCTGAACAAGGGAAGACTCCCATGTAAAGCAGAACCAGCTTGTTTCAAATTACTATCTCTCCACATCAGGTGGCACAGCTGTCTTTGCTGCTTTAATATATCATCTTTCTGTATCATTACTTACTGTAAAATCACCTGGAGATGGATCAAAGACCCCTGCCACAGCAAGAGGGACAGAGCTAGATCTCTCTAATCTGATTTAGCTCCATCATTGAAGCATCACATCAATGTGAATGAGAGAGGCCGCTGTGGTCCAGCAGCTCAGCATACCGCTCCTAGGGCGCTGAGCCAAACCCTCCCCAGGCTGCCTCTGGAGAGCACTGTGACAGAACTAGCTTCAGTCCCAAAGCAAGAGCAGTTTCAAGGGGCTTTATCTTTCCATATTACCCCCATCTCTCATTATTCTGCATCAAGGGACAAGTCTCAATAAAAACTGGATTACAGTTTCATCCTGGAAGCAGAGTAGGAATTTAGAGACTGCCATTTCTGCCCTATTTAGCTTACTAAACCAAATAATTGTTATCACCAACTACAAAGAGAAAAACAAGCTGAGCGGAGAGAGCAGTACTCCCTCACCCCCCTCCAGGTGAATCCCTAACAAATTGCCTTCAATTATTCCTTCAGATCAGGACTATTTTATCCTTGTCCCTCCTGTCATTAGATTAACCCTCTCACCATCATCTTCCACGTGCAATTTCATCTTCTGTTCTTAAAACACAAAACAATGGGACAATCCGTCCCTGGTACACTGTGCTAAGGCAGTACCTTACGAAATAATTCTTGTATGTGAGAAAAGGTAAGGAGGTGTCTTTGAAATCATTACTGACCATCTGTTTACTCGAGCCAAGAATTGACCTGAACTCAATCTTTCCTGGCCAATGCAGAACAAAGGAACAGGAAAGTAAGAAACAACATGAAACAAAGGCAAGCAAACCACGGGATGTTTGTGGGCGGGTGCTTCCTCACAAAGCTCTGGCAGGTAAGGTGTGTGGAAACAGAAAGAATCCTAACACAGATGTATCACTGACCAGACAAAACATGAAAGGACTGCGTGTAAAAAGTTACGGTTAAAGATCTTCTCAGCTCACACCCCAATCTTCTTTCTCATCTCCCACTGGCTTTAGCCAGCCCTCACCTAGCAGTGACCACAAGCACTGCTTGAGGACTGTCTGAAGTTCTGTACAAAATCCTGAAATGCTTAAGATGCGAACCGCAGAAACACAGCAGCAGGCATCTGATCTTGTCACGTGCAATAAAGATGACAAAACCTTGCAGCGTAGCTGGGCAGCAGGAAAAGCGGTCCCTCGGGTGCTTAGGACTAGCAGTAAGCTAGCTTAACCGAAACGTCACTACACAGAAAGAAATCCCTTCCCTGTACAAAAAGGAACCAGCTTGGCAAGCCCAGAGAAAGCCCTGGCACACAGGCGCCTCGAGAGCGCGCCTTTCACTGCCTCCACAGGCTCAGCCCCAGCCTGGAGTTGCCCTACTTTTGCAGGTTCGAGCAGGACTTGCTACTTGCTCATCCGAAAAATATGGCATTTGTAAATTTATTTAGATCAAGTAGGCTGGACTGTACCGCATGACTCAGAGTACAAAACAGCCAGTGCTGGAAAGAGGACCAACCAGTTTGCTATCATTAAAACGAAACAAAGCTGCGATAAAATTAGCATCTCCGGGCGATCACTCGAACCCCTTGAAATTTGTGTTGCCAAAAAATACCCTCGGACAACTCTCCATCCCACGGAAAAAGGAAAAACACAAAACGAAACAAAAAGAACTTTTGGATGACTTTAAATGACAAAAAGCGCCTTTTAGAACGTGGACTTGCTCATCGCTGAATCAGGAAACACAAACGATGGGAAGGCTCTTGAGGGAGGAAGGAGAGGACAGAAAAGCCACCCCTAGTGAGGTCTCTCGCGTGTGCAGCGAAGCCTCCCAACCCCTGCCCTCCCGTGACCCCGGATTCAAAGACGATCCAACCCAAGCAACCCACCGGCGAGTTCCCCTCTGCCCTGGTCCCCGCGACAGCAACCGGCGGGGGAACACCGCAGCCGGGACCCGTGTGGGTCGCGGACGGCGACAAGATGAAGCAGAGGGATGAAGCCCTCCCTCCTCACCCCCCTTCCCCAACGGCCGCTGACACCGGGCCGTTTCCCCGCCTCACGCTCTCCCTCCCGCCGGGGCCCGGCAGCGGCCCGGAGGCGCCGTTGCGAACGGCCCGGCCCCGCGCCCGCCCCCGCCCGCCTCTCCATTGTCTCCCGCAGCCCCACGCGGCCCGGGGACGCCCCGCTGGCACGTCCTTCATGGCGGGCACCTGCCACCGCGCAGGCGGGCGCGATCCCGCCGCGGCCACCCCGGGAGCCGTCGCCGAGACCCGCGGAGTCAGGGAGAATGATGGGAAGCGGGTTCCCATCGTGGGAAAAGCGCCTGACCTCCATCCGGCTGTCGCCTCCGACCGGTCCGGCGGCAGACGAAGAAGCTGTCCCTGCGGCCTCGCTGCTGTTGGCGCCTGGCGCTTGCGGCGGCGCGGGCAGCTCCTCCGGTTGCGACGGCGGCAGCGGCTGCTGCCCGGCGGACATGATCCCCGTCGCAGACAATACTCCGCCGGGACCCGGGCTCGCGCCCGGCTGGCTGCGCGCTGACGGGAGGGCCGCTCGGCGGGAGCGGGCTGAAGAGGCTCAGCAGAAGCGGCGCGCCGATCCCGGTGCGCGACCGCCGGCGGAGGCCCGTCCCCGCTGCCGCCCCGGCTTTCCCGGCGGGCGCCCACCAACCAGGAACCGAGCCGGCTCCCCGCTCTCGCGAGAAGGCCCACGGCCGGCGTGCGGCGCGGCGGGAGCCACCGGCTGCGGCTGCGCGGCCGCCTCCTGGGCCCTGACTGGAGCGGCGCTCGCGATGCTAGCTCGCGATGTCACTGCGCGCCCTGCCGAGCGCGGGGCAGCGTAACGGCCGCCAGCGGGGCGGGGCCGCGCCGCGCGCCGCCGGGAGCCGAGCACACGTGAAGAGCCGCGAGCTGGGGACTGGCGCTGGGGTGGGCACTGCTGCCGGAACGCAGCCCTGGAACCTTCCAGAGCGGCGCTGCTGCCCCCCTGCGAGTTACACTCCTCGCACAGGTGCGGGCGGGTTGGAGCGGCAGTGCTCGGTGATTAAAGCAGATAGCCACAGTGTGACTGAAGGCAGCGCAGGTTGCACAGGTTTCAATGATTAAACGCAACAATAGGTGGGCTGAAGTTACCATGGCAACACTGCCCTCCCCCACAGGGGCACTAAATCATAGAAATGGTGTAGCTAGCCTTGAAGTCCAACCTTTCTCTGAACTCGACAAGTACAGTGCTAAACCGAATCGCTCACGAAGACACCTGTGTGTCTTCTAAACGCCTCCAGGGATGGGCATTCAACCACCCTTCCTGGAGAACCAGTGCCTGGCCTTTAGAACCCTTTCTTTCAGTCAGAAGTTTTCTTAATTAAGGAATTTGTATCCTCGGTGTGGTCTCCAAAATAACACACAAGGAGATCACCACTGCTATTGAAAGAGGAGGGCTCCAGTAAAACACGTGTTTTCAGGTCAGTCCAATAGATCATCTGTCCAGCAGGAGAGTGGATTTTGAATAGAAAGGCTTGAACATGGACCAAAATGGGTGCTAGAGCTACCTGTTCAAGTCACTCCCCCTCATGTTACCTGGTTGAAGGAACCAGACAAAGTTTGTAGGTACGGTTTTTGAGACCAACTGAATAAACCAGTGTCTGCTTCTGGCTTGAAGCCGTCACAGGCTGCAGAACTTTGCTTTAGGAAGTGACCAAACACACCCACACTTGCACTACCTTTGCTCAGGTGAGGAGTGCTCCTCACTGCTCACCCCTGCTTAACCTCAATTCACTTCTGGACAACAATTCCAACTCTACCGCTAATCTGTCCATCATTTCATTACTGAGCATTACTCACTTGGAAGCTGCCAGGGACCCTATATCACTGCTAGAGAGCAGTATCACTGTTTCCAGGTGAAGAGGACCATGTTGTGACACAGCAGAAAGTTATTGAAATCTCTGCTGTACTTAGAGGAAAAGGTTTAACTAGAAGCAAAAATAAAGCAAACAGTTAAATTTCTAACAAGTACAGAAAGCAGGCATAATAATTAAACACCACCACCCCCCCCCAAAAAAAACAACAAATCAAAACCACCAAAACAACCCCCCAAACCCCAAAATTCAAAGTGTAAAGTGAGACTAAAGGTTCTAAATTTCTTAAAAGTAATGAAAGCAGAGCAGAAAATTATTTTTTTTAAACCCCACACCGCACATACCAAAACTACTACACAAACCAACCAAAAAACCCACCCTCAGAAACACCCAAACATCACACACAAAAAGACACCAAAACCCAACAACAAAAATGCCTAAGCCAAAGCAAACAACCAAACTCAAAAAAGCCCCAACCAAAACAGGAAAGACAACTTTCCAAGTTAACATGAAGATCCTCATGAACACAAAATCCTAACAGTCCATAGAGAGCCTGAATACAGAGACATTAAATTAAAAGCAACGAGCAGCATAAAGCAACTCATGACAGGAGTTGCTAATGTGGTAAACACCAACATATGGTCAAGTGCACAATAAGGCAAAAAATGCTCCCTCAGCCAATGCTAAACTGTAGAGACAGCTTTACTAACTTCATAAGCATGTTAATAATTAGAAGAGTTTAATTACAGAATTTTGTCGAATCTCTCAGGCGACATGTCTTTCAATTTTGTTGCTCAGTTGTGTAATCATAACTTTAATTAATATTCTTTAGATGACTTCTTGTTAAACAAGAAATTGAAAGACCACAAGTAGGAGCAGCTCTAAATGATCCTATTAGCTGTGCAGCAGTTGTGCTGAGGCATTGCTGCACATCTATCAGCACTGTAAATCTTCCTGAAGTTTGGGAAATGAAAGGAATGAAAGAGCTGTTTGTGGTTATGCCATCAGGCATATGGCAGTCATTTGGATTCAAGAAGGTAGGAGAGAAGAGAGAGCTCGGTTTGCATTCACATCTTAGGGGGAGTGGGAAGGGACTGTCAGTTTTCTTTTCTGAAGTTGAGTTTAAAAAGCAAAATGCTATCTAAGTGAGAAGTTTTTCTACCCCCTCAGAACACTGAGCAGGACTGTCCTATCCAAAGCTAAATATAATTAACCTTCCTTCAAAGCCATCCCTTTTCTGTCATCACTCCAGCCTCAGATGAAGGGTGCTGCAGACAACAGGTGATATATAAACAGGTGATACAGGTCACACCAGCCATCAAAATCATCCAGTTTGTTAAACAAAACCACTCCCCATCAGCAAAGTTACAGCTTCATCAGAACTGATAACACATTAATTTTTCACTGTAAAAAACCAAAGAAATACAAATCAACACATGCAAAAGATACTGTGCATTCATTTCAGCAGACTCCTCAACGCAGGGGAAGCAGTGTTTTAGTTTACCACACATTTAAGTGTGGAAATCTCTATTCACGTGCTCTAAACTTCCAGTTCTGCGAAGATGGCATTGAAGTTGTTCCAGTGACAGTGTAACTGTCCTAGCAGAATTGGTGTTTCCTGTCAAAAGAATTAACAGCACTGAGTTCATCTGCAGTGCTTAAAGATTTGTAAGCCTGCTATGTTTTAGGTCTATCTTAAAAAAGCAGACTACATGTGAAGAATAGTGACACGTGAAGACCCAAAGTGTTTCAAATTTTGCACAGCCACAAAGCAGTCAAAGTTTGGTGACAGCAATACATCCACACAGCACATCAGACTCTGCTGGTGCCCAGTTTAAAACAAGCCCTTTGATTGATAAAATGTGGGAGAAAACAAACCTATATAGCATCAGCTGCTGATAGAAGTTATAGAACAGTGGAGATTCTGTAACAAATCAGAATAGATGAAATAACTAGAATAAATAAAAGCATTTTTAAATGCTTTTAGGTTTTATTTGCATGCTGCTGCAACTGAAAAGCAAAAAAAAAATGGGGTTGGGGTTTGTTTACTACACAAAATGTATTTTTATATATGAAATAATAGACACAGATCCTTCCCTTTCAAAACTCCAAAATAATCTTCTTCATAGCCAGGTTCTCCCAACCCTGTCTCCTTGCACTCATGAAGTTAACTTCTCACCATGTCATGGTAACCAGAAGAGACCAAGCAAGCATAGACGCTCCCTTGCAGAAGGCCTTTCTTCCATCTGTTGGCACTGCAGCTAAGCCACCTAATGTCCTCCTGGTGCTGTCATTCTTAGAGCAAAAAAGGATTTAAAGAAGTTGGGTATAAACTTGGATTTCACTGAAAATCTGAGTTTTCTTAAGCAAGAGTTAAAACTTAACTTTTCTCTTTAAACTCTACCTGCAGTTCTACCCCTGAAGGTTCTGGTGGGATTCCAAAGGTACACAAGTGTCTGCCTGTACACCCATATTTTCTACAGCTAGGCTTCTGCCATAGCATCTTAATCCAATTCCCATGGTTTTATTGCCTGTCTTGTGCTGTTCTCCTCAGTTGTGACCTGGGCCACTTCTGCTCACAGTATTTAGATATTTAAAGAAATACTCATGGAAGATTTTGAAAACACTGAGACACTAAACTTAACTTGACAAATATTTGTCCCCTACTTTCCTGTAACTACATTATCAGAAGAAACAAGACATGCAAGGGCTTGCAACTCAGTTTGTGTGTGCTGTAAACTCTGCCTGCTTTGTGTCACATGTATTTTCCAAGTGAGACATGAATACAGAGCTGCCCATCACTCCCTACATGTAGCAATGAATTCTGAAATACTTAATTGTAAGAGCCAGACTGTAATTTGCCTGCACGCCCCATGTGTGGCACTATGGGACAGCTGCCATACCTAAATGAGCTGCTGTTGGTTTTTTTGCATAAACACAAATCTCTGTAAAACAAAACAGACTAATGATCACATTTTTAACTTTTCACCTTCCTTGGTGTCATTTCACAAGCTTTTAGCAGGCCAGAACAGCTGTGTTTGCACCTGCACTTCATGAAGTCATTGTGATGACATCAGTGTGTAAAAGTGTGGCCATTAGTGCTTACAGATAAGATGCTGTTCAGATTATAGCATGAAGCGATACCAAACCACCCGTAGTCAGTCTTAGTGCACAAGCACTACATTTTTCTTTTGGTCTCTGTGAGCAAGACTGCATCTATTTTAAAAAGACCTACTACGCACCTAGATTTGCAGTTTAAAATGACATGAGACACAGAGCAATGACAACTATAAACAAATGTAGTGAAAGAACAGAGCAGCTTACCTGTTTGAAGAACACCACTTGAAAACACTCAAACTACTGCACTGGTACCTAGTGGAATTTCCACCGGCACCCATCCCTCTAACGAGTGTCCTCATAAAGCTAGTAACTGGAAGTTACACAAAGCTAACATCAAATCCCATTTGCTTTCTACCACCTACCATTTTAGGATTCACGTTTTCAACTTAATATCCATATCCTTAGACTACTGAAGAGCTTGGACACACCTGCAGCATAAAGCTCCACTCTTTCATTTCTAAGTGAAAATGAGATGTACCATCCAGTCATGGCTCTGATTCTGAGCAGACTTCGGACAACATCTAAGTACAATAAATGCATTAGGGGAATTAGGGAAAGAAAACTCTTTAGAAATCTAATTAAAGAGAAATTTTAGACTCTTACTTAGAAAGCATTACACTGTCTGTATAGGCTGAATACTGCTGCTTTCCTTAACAAAAAGAAGGGAAGAGTGGATTCTCAATCATAGTAACAATTAATATTGTAAAGGCTGACAAATTTAATATGAAGAAAGAATCAGTGTAATCTGTAAACCAAGGACTGATACCAGCAAGTAGAGCAACACTACCTTGTATAAGTAGCTCAACAAGAGATGCCAGCCTAGGAAACCAGTTCTTTTAGAACATCTGAATAAATACTATAGATAGTGAAATGCACGGCTTGATAACAAAAACCCTACACAGTTGTGTAGCTGATAAATGTTTCAAGGACTGATGAGTTAGGGATAGGTAAATGATGAGTAAGCTTTCCTAACCATCTCCCTCAAATTCTCCCACGTACTCAGAGAAGAAAGAAATGGTTTAAAATATTCCACCATCACTTTACTCCTTGGATGCACACATGAGTGCAGGAGTCCACAGTATGGATTCTTCTTCCCAGTGGCAAGCACCAAACCGAGTATGTAGCATAAACACCAAAGTGATTATCTAACAACACTTGTTGGCAGTTCAGCAGTGGAGAGGCACTGCTACTGCTGTTAGTGTACTGATAAAATGCGTAAAGCCAGTGTCCTTGAAAACAACTATCATGACATTAGTTACTAAGTAACTCACCATGCCTACGGGTGCTCCACCTGTAGCATCAGTGAAGAGGAATTTGTTTCTGGATAGGAGAACCATGGAAGCAGATTTCAGCTGTACATCCAGAATCTTGACAGACTTCAGCTAACATTTGACTGAGTCCTTAAGGTCCCCCTGGCTCACATCACTTCTGGCTCCCAGAAGACTGAGAATTCAGCTTACTCAGCTGCTTGGTGTAAGGTTTTAAAATCAGAGATGACTTTTGAGACTTGCTTTTTGGAGTGGTACCAAGAGGTGATCTACAATTCTGAAATGATGTGCTTGTTACCAAGGCACCTTCAGAGACACATGAACAGCAGTTTGGTGTTTCGCAGCACAGAGTTTACACATCAAAACTGAACAACTTGATTTATTTAAAATTCACCTCAAAATGCATTGTGTTTAGTTTCTTTTTTTTTCTTTTCTTTTTTTTTTTTTTTAAATGAACATTCAAAGCATCAAAATATTACTAATTTTAAAAGAACCTTTGTTAAGATAATTTACATACTGTAGATTGTGGCAGTGAGGGGAGAGAAACAACCAGCGGTAGATGAGGCACAGTACTAAGGCAAACATGCCAGAGAACAACACAGCTCTACGTTCAACTTTTAAATGATCTGGACAAAATAAAACAATTGGGAGGGAAGATAAAACTCAACCACTTACTCAAGGGTGTTTGTGTAAAACAAAAATGTTAGTAAGTTTTCTATCTAGACCTAACTCATTCACGTATTTAAAGGACTCTATCCTCTTCCAAATAACAAGAAATGGTTCTAACCCAAGGCAGATTATTATTTGGAACTGGCGTAGTAAAATAAAGGATCACAGTATACAGAGCTTAAAATCCTGTACCAGGAAAGGGCAACAAGTGGTTTACAAGGGGACCATTTAAGTATATTACCTAATTTTTAAAAACAGATATAAAACATCAGTTGCATAGGGATTTAAATATAAGGCCAAGCAGGAGATTAAAGTAAAATAGAGATCATAAGAAGGGCACTATGGTGTCAAAACATAGTATTTCCATTTGAATTAATGTCTAATTCAAAATCACAGTATTTTGCTAGTACTACAAACAGTGAATGTCAAACTGTCCCATTAGTCTTGAACTGAAAACTGACATTAGAACTTCTAAATAGTACAAAACTAAAGCTCATTGTTTAAACCTGATCAGTGTATTAGCACAATAGTGCTTGGTACGTACCTGATTTATATACTCTACCTTCTGTAAATAATAGAAAGGTTATTTCTTGTTAATAAAGTGTGAGATCACAATATTACTGCATGCCCTCAGTGGTTTGCAGGCTTACTTGATATTTAATTATTCAGTCTTTAGAAGTGTAAGATCCCACCCTGCAGAATCTTCACCCATTGAACACAGAACACTGTCATTAATAAAATACAATAGAAGTTCCAGCACTAACAACTAACCAGGATTGTAGGTCTAAACCCAGTACAGTTCATTATTATTAACTCGCAGCAATTTTTGTTAGGAAGGTAACCTGTAGACTTCCAAATAATCTCATGTGTATTAAATATAAACAAGTATGTAACTGTCATCTCTTGGCATTTCAAGTAGATTATTCGATTGTGAAAGTATGTCTGCAAAATCAATTTGAAAAGTTATTAAAATGAAGTCCAAATACTCATTTCTGTATCTACATGTAGCTTAATTAATCTAAAATTGTAAGGAATAGTAGTGTGAGGAAAACAAAAACACACCACTAATAAAAACGTCTCCAGATGAATTAGGCTTTAAGGTACGCTAACTGGGAATACCTGAACCAACATTGTAACTGAAAAGTGCATAAACACAGGAATACTACAGATGTGTTAACTACAGAACAAAAGGTTTCCTGAAAGCTAAGCAAGGCCAATTTACAAGTTATTTACAGACTGCAATTTTTTCCAGAGACCACAGAGCCAAATTATGGTCTTCAGGTTCCTTTGATGTATACAGAGTGTCCTTCGGCTTCCACCCTTAGTCGGCCAAGGACCTATTCACACACCAGTGAACCAGGTACCCTACAGTCCAACAGCTCAGCCACCGCGGGTCTGTAATGCTCCAAAAGTCACTCCTTTCTGTTCTTGGACCAAAAAGCAAGATTTTCATTTCATGCTTTTTGTAGGTGTTTCAGATTCTGTAGACTGTCTCCCATCAGTCCACGCCTCTCGCGTGTTCTTCAGCGCTAGTGTTTTCTGCTGGTCGACCACGACGTAATCAACTCTTTCGTCCGCCACACTGCTGCCCGAACCGCTGCTCTTTTTCTGGCAAAGGCAACAGAGAGTGAAAGGCTTAGGTTAAAATAAATTCACAACAAAAGTTAACTGTTAATTAATTTATTGAGATAATGTCCCAAAATGATATAGAACAGGCACGGGTCTCCTTGAAAGGCCCAGCATAGGCTCCCCCACTGCCCATCTGACACACTAGTTAAGGTGACCTTGCATGAGGCTTGCTTTTTCCTAGCAACTACTTGTGAAGAAACATTCAACATCATCTGGTGGCAGGAGTGCAGGAGCTGAAGAGCTTCTTACCTTACGAGGTGGGGTAGATTTCCCTGAATCTAGGTCCAGATCTAAATATTCTACTTGTTTGTCTCCTTTAGGTTTTACCATAGGGCTGCTTCCCCCATCAAGATTGTTACTTCCAAACAAATTCTGAAATGATAATTAAATAGCTTCAGCTACAAATGCACACACTAATGGTTCACATTAACAAATATGCTTATTATAAACTGCCAAAATGTTAAAGGTTAATGACCTGATTGAGAGCAATCAGTTAAACCATGCAAATTTTATTGACATTGTATAACAAGGGGATATAACCTAGATCCAAACTGGGACAAAATTGAAAGCCAAAAGCCCCAAAACCACCACCCCAAATTCAGAGTTGCCACCAAACCAATCTGTGCTTTCCACCTCATGTCCCTTTCAAATCATGAGAAGAATGTAGCGTAGTTTGTTCTTTTGAAATGAAGTGGCCACATCTCAAATTTAGCGTTACTTAATTACAAACTTTTTTTTTTTTTTTTCCCTTAAATTGCAGTTTGACACCTTACAGGAATTTCAGCCTTACAGCAGTGGTAAAACTTCAAATGCACTTTTTACATTTCATTCAAAAGCCATCACGATTAAGCTGAAAATTACAAAGTACTATTCAGTCCACAGGACCAAAGGATTAAATTTTTGGACAATAATGTGGAGGGCTGCCTGAACTGAAGAAGTTGCATTCTAAACACCTAAATTTTAATTAGCCCAGATTTTCACAACCTCACCTCCTCTGTCCTCTCCCAGCCTGATCCCTCCCTCTTAACAGGTGTTATAGGAACAGTACAATAGAAGGACTCTTCTCTAAAAGATAAAGAAAAAAAAGGAAGACAGAGGGCAGCAGTCAGCAAAAAAATGAAGAGGAAGGCAGAAGGAAAGACAGAAGGGCAAGGCTGACAGCAACTTGAAGAAAAAAAGCAGAATATTGCTGGGTTTATTAAATAAAACAGAAGTACAACATGTCCAAATAAGAAAGACGCTTCAAAGCTGATGACAGATAAGGATGCAAAAAAAAACCAAAAAAAAAACCACCAACAAAAAACCCCAAAAAAACCCGCCACCAACTATGGACACCTAAGATGCAGTTGGAACAAATAAAAATTTCCAAAACATGTATGTAATTAGCACATGTTAAAACAAAAGCTTTGAGATCTGGAAACGTGCAGGTTCTCTAGAAAATAAAATGGTTTATGGGTTAAAGCTTAATGGGCTGGGCTTTTTAAAATGCAGTTAGCCATTACACCTGTATTGTCCAACTCATTTGATATGGAAGTGGTACCAAGGACAAATGCAAACAACTGAAAGTTCATTTTTGTTGCCCAAACTCTTTGAAGAAATTTCTGTATATTCAACATTATAAAAATCCAGTTCTGTATGAATGTTTCCAACAAAAAGCCTATCTCAGTCTTTAAACAAACAATCTGTTCTTTCAAACAAACCAGACAGGCAGAACATATGCATTAGAAACAGAAACTTAAATATACAGAAATGAAAACCAAAGTAGAACACCCTTGCAAAATGAATGATGCAAGCAAACAGAAGATATTAATGACAGGCCATCTGAGATGTGGTACTAACAATACCATCTTGACAATGAAGTTAAACCCCTGTAATGGCATTGTAAGAATCAAGAGATCCTCAGTCTGAATGGAGGGTCTGCTGCAGGGAGAGCTGTGGGCAGAAGTGATTCTAAACCTTTCTTTCTTGCATCTGTTGCATGGGGCACTACCAATTACTTACCAATGCCTCTTGTAAGAGGCGCTAAGCTTTTACACTGTCAGCTCCCCACTGCTGAAGCACACTTCACCTGGGAAGCACACCTGCACTGCTAGCAGGTCAGACATGGTACAGAGCACAGCCCAGGCTCCTTAGCTTGCACTGAACCAGAGGTGCTGCTGCAGAGAAAGCAGCAGGAGGGGGAAGGACTTAAGGAGCACCATCCAGAGTCAGTAACTGTGAGCTGGAGGGGAGGGATGTTGAAAAAGATCAGGGGGAGTATCCAGAGCAGCAAGGGATGGGGAAGCAAGCAGCACTGCAAAAGGAGGAGAGTCCAGAATGTATTGAAATGGGCTAGCACATGCCATAAGAAGGCAGACAAACAGAAAAGAGGGTGCTAGACAGGCCCCACTCAAAGAAGGTCTTTCATAGTGCTTTTAAGATGAAAAATGCTGCTGTGTTCCCTACTAAGAACCCAAAACTATAAAGAACTGGTGAACGCGTTGCACTATACTGAACAAAAACCTGAGCTCAAGGTCCAAGTTTTCCTCAAGTGCTTTAGGGGTATTCTGGACCCTGTTTCAGTTCAGGCCTAGGTGTACTGCTACTCTCTGATTTTAGAATACTATCACTGATAGTTGTTCTCCCTCTCCTTCCTCCCCAACAAGACAAAATCCACAGCATACATCACGAACTTTTCCTAACTAGCTCTTCACTTCATACCTGAAATAATCATCTGACAACATTGTGTCCCAAAGAGGGAAAGTACAGAGGTCCAATCACCAGAGACCTCTTCTAGCCTCTTTTTCTGCAAGAAGCCTAAGAATTGTACACATGGCTCAGTTCCTACAGAATGTAAACAACAAATACGAATTCTCTTATTCCCCTGTTCTTTCTACATTTCTTGGAAGATGTCCTTTTAATAAAGGGTTTTAGATGTCTCGAGAGTTCTTAAGTCAGTTTGTTTTCCTTGATGTCATAATACTGAATTGGTGCATAGCCCAGGACAAGCCATCACAAAGAGGAGACAATTTCTAGGGCAGAGGGGAAAAAAAAACCAAGTCATGTATTGACCTGGTTTGCACAACAGACATATATACTAAGTCTTCTTTTTTTTTTTTGTATATGATCATGCTCTTAACTTCTTCAGTGACATTCTACCAAAAATCAGAGGTTCTCTATGGAAATGGTTTTATTATTATTTCGATCTAGAAGAGTGATGCTGAGTGGAAAGATCTGTGTTTGCATGATTTAAAGTAAGGACTGCACAGGAAGAGAGTAGTTAAGATGTAGGTTTTACATACTGGGTCTTCAGTGGACTGATTTGGATTCATGGATACATAATTCTCTTCACTGTCGTGCGAGTCACTGCTGGAAGTTGTGCTATGAACTGAGTCCGGTCTGGGAGACATGGGAAACCTGGAGGGGCTAATTACCAGGAATTATTTCACAAACAATACATCTCAAATATCTTAAAACTCCTGGTAAACAACAGAAAACAAGGATATTAGAGCTGAAATTTTCATTTAAGTTTACTGGAGTGTCACATTTTTTTGTCTATAGGCGGAGCCTTACATATAACATTGCAAAACACAAACTCCTACGGACACACTTAACTTCAATGCACACATACACACACATGTATACACACACACATACACACTTACTTCCAAAGGAAACTCCAATAGATATTACACAGGCTAAAAATACAAGTGTGCAGACATTTATTAACACTCTAGCCAATGGAAATGATTAATTCAAATGAGGAAAAGCTAAGAAACTTACTCTCGTGCAAAGCTTCTGGTGATAGGAGATCTGACTGGGGCTTGTAATTCTTCCCATTCAGGCAGAGGTTTTATTTCTAGTGGAGCTGGTTTTGCTATATAAGAAACAGACAGTCTTAAAGCACAGATCATTCCTGCACACACTTAAATTTAATAGCTTTTCAAACCCTAAACACCCCAAAAGACCCCCAATTTTTAAAAACAGTAAATCCTAGTAAGGAGAAAGAGTCAGTGTTCAGTTCTCAGAGCAATCCCTTCTATTTTTAATCTTTCCAGGCACTGTAAAGCAATATTAATTAGAAAATAACCCACAGTTTAAGAATTTTGCAACATATGCTTGTACATAGTAATTCTGTTTTGAAAAAGAGACTCTGGAAATGGCAACATCATGTTCTGGCTTTAATTCTGCTATCATGACTTCTGGAACTGGCAAGCCCAGGACAGGGTTGATGGACTGTTTCAGTAAACTCTGGGTGCTCTTCTTGGCTCATGGACAATTGGCATTATGCAAGCCCTGCCCTGGCTGCATACATGTGCCCTCACTGAGAAGGTTTCATAGCTCAAGGTGTGGGCAGCAAAGAGAAAGTCTGCAGAAGTAAAAGATGAACCAACACCCAGCTTCAACTTCAAGAGCTGCTCGGCTGGCCTCAGTGCTTACCAGCACTGTGCCCTCACTGACAGCTAATATCCATCTAGCAAAGGTGCCATTTTGAAATTCCATTTTCAGAACAGAATCACAAATAAAGTATTAGCAAGCAACACACTCTTCCTCCCTCCAGCTTCACCGCTTCTAAATGTTAGGGAGATAAAAAACAAACAAAAATACCCCACCAACCCACAAACCAACCAACCAAACAAAAAACCCCACCAAAACCTTGCATTTAAAATAAATAATTCACACAAGTGCTGTCATAGTTTGAATCTTTACTTCCCCCTCCCTAAAACCGTTTTTAGGACACAGAATGCAGTGTCACTGTAACAACTCTCCTTCCTCTGCTCACCCCATGAGTCTGCTGCCTGTTAGCACATTTACCAGGGTCAAATGTCAGGCATGCCACACTAGCTGACGTGGAGTAAGAGCCTTCACCAGCCACCACGTCAGGAACTGACAGAAATCAGTTGCTTAATCAGTGTGGTTGTCCCACAAGGAAAAAGCAGAACTGTACTCTTCAGACAGAATTTATTGAAAAGTCAGCTGTCATGTATTTAAACACAAGGGCTCCTGATTCAGATTTTCTGGGTAAGTATCAGTCTGTGGTATCCCAAATCGTGTTCTCCTTTTCTCTGTTAGGAAGTCATCATTATGCACTCAAAACCTACCAAGCCTGCTCCAGTAATTCTGCCACTTAAACTCACTTGCTCATAAAAAGCTGTCATCACAGGCTCAGAAAAGGAACTACAACTCATCTGCCTCGATATATAAGGTATCATGTAAGAGTGGCAGAACCAAACCTGACATAGGCAAGATGATACTGAAGCATGAGTGACATAAAAATTATCAGCTTGGCTCAAGTCCTCTGTAAAGGCCTGAGACTACCTGGCAGGTATAAATGGTGGGCAAGGTACTGCTCCAGCAGAAATAATCAGGACTTTGTCCAAAGCCCACTGAGAGCAGCAGGAATACTTCACTGAGTAACCAGGGGGCTTTAACAGCCAAAGGTACTGATCAGTGACACTGCTGTAAGATTTTTAACATTATTTGCAATGTTGAATCTTTCCTCTACTTCTTGTGACTACGTAAGGCACCAACTCAGCATCTTCAGCAATGCCCATCGGACTAATTGCAATGCTCATTAAGATGCATAAATACATCTCTGTACTAGTAAGTTGTCAGAGGATCAATATTTTGCTTGATTTCAGTGTTTAATCAACAGCAGAAGACTCAAGTAAACTGTGATTTTATGTTATTGCCTAACAACAGCTATTTCAGGCAACCATACTTGTTGATAAAATGTTATAGACTTGTTTCTAAATAAACAGACAAAAGCAAATCCAAAATACAAACAGCTACAATTTAAGAGCTCAGAACACCCATGTTAATGTCAAGGAAATGCTTCTATGCGCTGCTCAAGCTAGAAAGCCTTTAATTCCTTATATAAGCAAATTTATGCTTGGCAAGGAAAACATTTCCATGATCTTAAGATTACAACAGAAGTAAAAGAACTATACAAGCGTTATTCTAGAACAACAGTTGGCTTAATTTTTGTTTTACTTATTTTCATAAAGCTCCATATACATACAGTGCTAAAGTACATACCCTTTCTTCTTGTAGTAAAGTCACCTATGGTTTGTGAATCAGTTCGCTCTAAACCATGTGGTTTAGGTCTTAAAATTTTAGGACTTTGACCTAATTGGTAAAAAGAAGACTCTCTTAATAATATTCTATTTGTAACTGGAAAATGGAATTTTGTAAACAAACAGCAGAACCCCCTGCAGAAAGGTTAACGCCACAAGCACAAGCAAGCTGCTGAAGGAGAGTTTTACAGTCCAGCTAGGTCTCACAGTAAGAGCTTTAGCTCCAAACTAGAAACAAAGAGAATACTGCATGCAAATAACGTGTTGGAGGCAAGCAGAAAGGGTATACAAAAAAGGCTAGAAAGTGCATCAACAAATATTGTTACTGATCGTTATTATTGACTGCTTTCAAGATGCATTACATAAAAAAAATTTTAAAATCCATATTTAAGGAGTATTTATCATGACAGGAGGATAGTCATGTTTCAGATGTAAGCTGAGGTACCTTCAAAGAAATTTAATTCTCTTTAGTTACAATATTACTTTGGTGATACCCTTGGGATGTTTCCTATCCATTGTGCATTTCCCACTTGAGAAGTCCCAAGAACCCTTTTCCACACTGTCTTGGTTAAACTTGTTCCCCAGAGGTCTCAGTCTGTATCAAAACCACATCTCCAACCTTGCAAACACAGGGTGACTTTCTTTTCCAAGGTCCTAAGCATGCACAACCCAATTCCCCCGACAAATGAACCTGTGATAAAATTCTCAACATGCTTTTGTAATCCTAGACACCTATATACAAGAGCTGTAGATGCACAAATCATTCCCCAATTGTGGTGCTGTCAGATGCTATGATGTTATCAGCATAGCCCTCCTACATGCTGGGCCATCAGACAACATAACATTTTACATGAATTTGATAACAAGGTGAAGAATATAAACTAAAAGAACATTACAGTCAACAAGCTCCCTACAGGCAGCAATATAACCCTGCTCCCAGCAAGGAAGTGTTTAGTCACCTTGACCAAATTCTTCAAGTGCTTCAGGTTGCACTGTCTGTTTTAAATAAGTATGATCAGTAAAGCACAATGACCCTGATCTTTCATGGAAGTCTAAGTGTTAAAATGAGAAAAAGGCAAGTGCCTTCGAGTGTTTAGCCAACTGTTATCATCAATAAACCCTATGAAAGGTAAACCAAATGAAAAGTGCGAGTCTGATTGCGTTAGGAAGTTGCCCTACAGCACCAACTGGAAAAGGACTCTTGACAGGCTGGTGCTACCTGCATTGACTGAGAATGCTTTCTGAAGAGTAAACTTGGCAACGAGCACCACGAGTTTGCAAATCTCTACCCCAAGGGTTTTGCATATGAAGTGTTCTGTTACTGTTACCCCTGAAGTATTGGAATAATCAAGGAACAAGAAAAAAGGCAAACAGAAAGGTTTTGTGTGGTACTGTAACTTCTATACAGTGCATCTCAGAGACCATGCAGGTAAGACAGAATCGACTTCTTAGTACTGCTACATAGAAACTTCCTTAAAAAAGGCATGACATGATTTTCAAACAGACACTCCTCCAAATTCAGAATCAGGTGCTCCCTCAAATGGTTTGAAATGGTGCTGAGAGGTATCCTTGCCTATGGCAGGGAGGTTGGAGTAGATGATCTTCTAAGGTCCCTTCTAAGCATCTGGGCAATGCTGACCAAAGAGCCAGAGTGTAAAGCGGTTCCCAGTGCATTGCTGTACAGCACGTGTTGGCTGGAGCTAAGTCAAAAGCGCAACCTAGCATGTTGGCCTAGTTCATTCTGAGCCGATTTGATATTCTTAAGTACTTTGCCTACAACTCTATGATAAAAGTTTGCCTAGAATAAAAATACCAAGATCTTAAAATCAATTGAACAAATGTAGAAGTTGAAATTCAAACGCCTTTTATTAAGAACAATTTGATGTTGAGTGTCATAACGTAATCATACTAATTTTGTGTGCCACAACTGTATAACCACATTTAAAAGACATTTGATCCACTACAACTCAGCTTAAAATGCCAGTCAAAACACTGACTTAGGAGCACAGGTTGTATGTATGGTGAGAAAGCCAGCAGCAGTAAGAGGGTTAACGAAGTTATTTGACCAGTGTGTACTTTATAACCTCTCTGCTCTTATAGCCAAACATACCTGAAGTGCCTGAAACCCATAATGCAGAAGATAAGTCCAAGGAACTCTGGGTTATGACTCATTACTTCTACTCCTGTTAGTTACTCTATGTGGTCTCGTGCAGCTAACCTTCCTGAACTGATTACCCCCATCTGTAAAATCTGAGTATTATCTAACTGCCTGCCTCTGGCTTAATTTAGACTCCAAACAAAACCATATAAATAAGCCCAGGTCCCTATAATATTGCTCTTCCGCATCAGACAAGACAATACAAAATGTTCCAGTATAAAATAAAGTCACAGCTTTCATCTCTTGCTGCTGAAAGACTGTTCATTCTAAGTAAATTTGGTAGCACAACAGCTTGCTGCTGCTGACCAGCCAAGACATTGCAAAACTCTTGATCAGTGTGACAGAGAATTGAAATGCTTTTGCAGGGCTGGGGGATTTTTGGTTTTGTGTGNACAAATTATATTTGTTTGCCTTTTTGTTTGGTTTTTCTGTTTTTTGTTTTTTTTTTTTTTTTTAATTCCCCCTTCTTCTTTTTCCCTACCAAATTAAAAACCAGAAGGCCTAAGGTCTGCTGAGAACCTTCTGCTGGAGAAAAGGCCTAGCACCAGGCAAATAAAAAGGGGTAGAAGAATCACAAACACAAAGCTGAGGTTACTTGGTTGTGTCTGGAGTGCACAATTCCTCCTTTGCCCATTTAAAAAGATAAAAGTAACAAGAGCCAGGGCACCAAAATCCCCTTAATCCCTCAAGACATATTTTTAGTAAGTCCATCAGAAACTTTAGAAGTGCCATTCTGCATCTAAAATTTGACAGTTCTGTTATGATCTTAAGCCAGACCTGTGAACAAAAACACATCAGTTTTAACACTTTCAACTGCAACTGAAATCCCAGGTGCTGCTCCCAGGTCATCTCACTAATTTTCTCAAAGAGCATGTCTCTAGAACCTTCAGGAGGCAACAGGCTGAGTATATAACAGAGGAGAGAATGCTTCACTCTGGTACAGCAGACTAGTCTCCAACACCTGCTCTATTCAGGCATAATCACTACAGGGAAGTGTCACAGGGCTTAGTGAAGGTTGAAGGACAGGAGGTGTCTGTGGAAAGCCTGGCTCTATTCTGGGAGAGAGAAACCCTGGTGAAAAATAGACAGTTTTGAGACAGACTCGTGCAGGAGGGTTGGGACTAGATGATCTTTAAGGTCCCTTCCAACCCAAACCATTCTATGATTATGTATTTTTATTTTTTTTTTCCAACTAAAAAGGAAACAAGTTGTGTTGCAACACCACTGGATGAAAACCTAACAAGGGAAAAAAGTCTAAATAAGCTATGGCAAGTGAAACCGACCAAACAAGAAGTGAAAATGAGATGTTCTCAGTGTTCAGTCAAGTCACCACCTGTGAAATGCAAAGTGCTATACGGCCAGGAGAGAGGAGCTCAGCTTCTGCACGTTCCATCAGATGAGCACTGTGCAAGGGCACTCTGAGCTGAAAAATCACTAATGAAGTCTATTTTTCTAACAAATGGCTGCTTGTAAAAACTGCCAAGCAGAACAAGTGATTATGGATCTAGCACTGGAGTGCACTCAGACAGCGTGAATTCTGCTCCTGGCATTTTAGTGTGTGTCAATGCTGCCTTTGTCTCAGAAGTCATCAGGAGAAGAGTCTGTCTCACATGCTTGATTTTGTTTCAAGTAACAGTTTAAACAGAAAAACCTTTTGGTTTTTCCATCAGCTAATACATTCTCTCTTCTTGATTTCCATTAAACACTTGGAACATAATGGTAGGGGTGGGGGGAGAGGGGGTCCCACTGCAGCAGATTCCTGCATCGGAGTAAGTGGATCCTAACATTTTTGGTTTTGAGGACGTCAGCCACTCACTGAAGAGCCTTGTTTGTTTTCAGGCTACCCATCTTAAATAAGATTTCTGTTAAGAACTCTTCTCTTCTGACTGGCTGCTTGCTCCATGGCTTGCTGACAAGGGATTTTACATCAGGAAATTGCAAACATCCTCACAAAAGAGGCCAAGACTCTATTTAAATGCTAGCTATTTAGGGCTTACAATTTTATGGTAAATCTCCTAACTTGACATAAAATTCAAGAAATGTGTGATCTGTTAATGCTCTTTCCTGGCCAGCAGGACTAATCCTCATGAGACAAGGAAATCAGATGTAGGAATGCTAGAGTAGAGCTTTACTTGGAATAGCAGGAGGAGAGCAAAAGGCAAAACTAGCCACAGAAGTGGCTAACAGCAGTTTGTTTCCATAAAAAAAAAAAAAAAAATGTACCTCTTCCTCACTTTGCTCTGTAATTAGAGAAAGCTGAAATTTGCACTGAGGTCCAGGAATTCCAGTACTCAGAACCACTGTAGATTTTCCCTTAACAAACAAGGCTGAAGCTCATGGTCCTGCTCCCACGGGGTTTATTATTTGGTTTTCATTTCTGTGAAATAACCTCTCCCTTTCCTTCTCTTCCTCACCTTGGTGAACTCTGACTCTTGAGTACTTGGTCTTCAGCACAGAGCTCCACAAATATCCTGCATTTGCTTTTTCATCTCTGTTTTTATTAAGACTGCTTCCTGCCAAGGTACTTCTAATTCCAAAAATGTATTTAGTTATACAACATTCATATCCATTTCCACGCTAGCATCCAACAAAAGACAGGAATATCATTTATGTGTTTAGTTCTGGTCAGTGGTACAACACGGATGGTGATAACTACAGTCTGTTTAGGACAGTAAAACCAAGCTAAAATCAACTTATTTTTTCCATGTTGTGATAGATAAAAAGCAGCCATCTAAAGAGAAGTCCTCTTTAGACATCTTTATGTTCTCAGAATGACTTCTCAGAGCACTTTTAATGCTCCAGAAATTAAGAATGGAAAAAAAATACCAGATTATAAAGAAGTCCAACTGCATCTGACAGCTAAGGTTCTCTGGTATTCATAAAATACTTGCCAAATTCCATTAAACTATTCAGAGAATACCAAAGCTGTTAATCATCCAAGTACTATTTGACTGCTCTAAGTTTTGAGTAACTCTCTGTTTTAGGACCAAAGTAGAGTGTTCTGGAATATCTATTGATTAGTAGTTTAGAGCTGCACCAAGATTCACAATGGCCAAAAGGTACTACTTGAGATCACTTTCCCTCTTTTTTGGTACTTTTTTTTTTTTTTCCAAACAACCCCCCAAAAACTAATGGAGTTCTACTTAGTCTCTAGAAAAGTCAAGTCTAACATTAAGTGTATAAAAAAGCCAGTGGATTAACATGGTAATGTGTCTATCAAATCCTATGGTTCCTTAAAAATGCAGGAAGCACCGTGGGAAGAAAAGCTGTACAAAGGGAGGAAAAAAAAAAATAGGGTGTTATCTGTATTCTCTTGATCCTGCTCTCTCTGGCATCTTTGGAGTTCAGCACTGCCAGCTCCTCTGCTAGAACCAGAGCAAGTCTTGCAGTTTCTCTTCAGAAAACTCAAATGTTTCCCTTTTTAAAAACAACCATTATGTCCACTAAACCATAGCTTCCTTTGCAGCTGGGATGCAGCCATCCAAATGAAATCTTCACTTGAAATTATCTGTTGTTTCAAAGTTTTGAAAGGCAAATCACAGCTGCAAGTTAAGAGCTGGTGTATCATAGCCAGGAGCTATGTAAATTTTGTTTTAAGTAAAAACTAGCCTTGTAGAAGTAATTTTGTACAGCCATGGAGAAAGGCTAGTTTTCAGCTAAATGGAAGTCTTTGGAGCTTTTACAGGGTAAAAAAAAAAACAAACCACCAAAAAAACCCACAAAAAAAAAAACAAAAAACAACAAACAAACAAAAAACCCCACACCCAAAAAACACCCAGTATTCAACATGCTTTGGGAACTGTGAGAAAACACCAAAATAATCCCCTAAAACCTTACTTTTTAAAATACCTAAATGGAATGAGCAGGAGGTATAGCTTCCAAGAGTAAGTGGAAGGATTCAACACACGAAGTTCTTAGAAGCAAAGTGAAAAGGCATCCTGAAAGTCACAGCTTCTTTGTTGACAGATCTTCAGTTCAGATCTCGCTGCTGATTAAAATCACCATGCACAATTTTTCAATGCCTACTTGTCCTAAAGCCTGTGAGCATGAGTGACCCTTTATTTCAGAATATGCAAGACAGCCACGACAGCACAGAACACTGCAGCACTGCCAACTTCCAATTGTTATTCTCTGTAAAGAGAAGCCAGCTCCCGTTGTCACAAGTGCCTTATCTGTTTCTCCCAAGTTCCCTTTCGGGATGGTGTGGGGCTCCAGCTACATCAGGATGTGCAATCTGTTCACATTGTCCAACTCAGACACTCAAACGCGTAAATATTCAACAAGGAAACTGTTCACTACTCTATTTATAACTAACTTCGTGATTAATGAGGGTTCTTAACTTCCTTAACCAACCTCCTTCACTTGGGACTTTTATGGCATCACACTACACTACAATGGGCGATTATTTTGGTCATCCAGAAGCATCCCAGTGGGTCCTATGGGAACCAGAATGTGGCAGATGCTTCCTGCCACGTGAAAGCCCTGTACATAATTACCTCTTTAAAGTGGGGCTATGCTCTTAAATAAAGCAAACTGGAATTTTGTCTGAAGTTAATCTGTTTGGGAGATACTCATGAGAAGTCGTGGCAAAGATCTGGCTCCACATTTTTACAAGCAATCCACATATTTGTGGCTTAACCACACAAACTATGTCTTGTAACATCTTAAATGAGAAAAATCTATAAGAAAAACAACCAGATAAAATTTTTAACATTTTAAAAACGATTGCAAGTTCCAACTCTATGAGAATGTTTTTCCTTTCCCTTGGTTTTATCACTCAAATCCTACCTCCTGACTTACAAGAACAAATCCAGACCCTACCCCTTTTACTTTTGACCATGTGCTGTGCTTGCTTTCTGACTTAGATCACATTTGTACTGAAGATTAACAACATCTAGATGCACAGACCTCTCTCAAGCCTTACAACCTTCTCCTGGTCAGCCAGCACAGCCACCTGGGACCTGCCTGGCTACACACAGCTGCTGTCCTGGTGGAGTGGTGAGCATTCACTAGCACCACATCCTGCAACCTGTCAGCAGGATGGAGATGACAGGATCCACTGCCTCGTATCACAACCCTGTTCAGATATTTTGAAGAGCCCCAGGGAAAGTACAAGGCAGAGCAGAACAGGACCTGGCTGTTCTTTGCTGCCTTTGTCGTCTTGAGAGTCTGCATCTGGACACCTTTAATCCTACTGCTTCTTCTTGGATAAATGGGGTTGTGAAGAAGGAACAACTGACTGTCAAAATATGTTCCCTAACAGCTCTTTGACAGAACCAGTCATAGGCTTTGAACAATTCAGAGAATCAGAGCCAGCTGCATGGATGGATGCAGTATTTCTTTTGCCTGAAGCTTTTTGCTAGCAACAATGCTTCCAATTCAGCATCACAACTACATGCAACTTTGGCAAGCTAAAGCAGCCAAAAAGCAGAAATATGAAATCAATAGAGAAATAGCACCCTGAAAAAAAATAACATTAACAAAGACATTACTTTTGTGATTCAATTACAAGTGAATGCAGAAAAGCACCTGGTCAAGGCTCTCCATGTTGTCCCAAGCAATTTGTCACTTACCTTTTGGTATGCTTTGCTAAAGAAATAGTACAAGTACTTGGATTCAAGTTATTGGGGCAGGAAGCCAACATTATGATTTCAAATTACTTTCAAGACTTCCAGAAAGTACTGGATGCTCCCCACACTGCAAGCTCACAGAAGCAGCTGTGAGCTAGAGAAATGAAACTACACAAAAATGTAGTGTATATATGTGTAATTTTTTAAATGCTGTTATTATTTTTTAACCCGTTCTCAAAAACAAAACTCTAGCAAGTGATATAAAACCCCCACAGGGAATCCCATGGCTCACCATGGCTCCTGGCCCAGGCTACTCCTACAGGTGGGAAGGTTGAGGAGCCTGAAGTTCTCCCAGCAGAGCTGTAAAAATACCTCCTCAGACAAATGTGCATGTACCTTAGTAAATTTCAGACTTATTTATTACCTACATTTAGTTTAGCCATATCACTAATCTCTCCTAACTCAATTCTCTGTCGCAGTCACTACTCTATGTAACTGTATTTATTCTTAAAAACATGTAGAATTAACAATGTAATAAGTTACCCACAACACCAGAGCTGTGAAGACACATTACACTGTCACTGCTGCTGATAGACAGATTGCCAGATCCTTGCTGCCAGACACATTCTTCTTCTTCACAGACAGCAGAACCAGAAGTAACTGAGTGTGTTTCATCTCACATTTACAAAACAGAGATAGCAGAAAAGAGAGCAGGCTATATGCAACAGAACATTCCAGGTCAGGTTGGAGAGTGCTCTGAGCAACCTGTTCTAGTTAGTGCAGGGGGGTTGGAATAGACAACCTTTAAAGGTCCCTTCCAACCCAACCCAGTCTATGACTCTATGAATGGCCACTGCCATCACAGAGCCTTCCGTCTTCCACCCTTGTCAAAGTATATGCCTGCGGCAATAAGCCCTTAAGCCAAAGCAAGCAGGAGATGCTGAGTATACGTATAGCAACAATGAGCAGAGCACTTCACGTGCTAGTTTCACTGCATTGTCAAATGCATTTTTAGCACCAAATGTAACAAACCTCCCCGGCCCACACATTACTGAGCTAGAGATAATGCTCACGCGAAAGGTGCTGCTAACTAAAGGAGCTCCCAAAAAAGGAACTGTTACTTGGAGGCAGTGCAAACACTACTTTTGCAGCAATCTGTAACCACCAAAAAGGTTACAGCAGTTTTTTTGGTCAGAAGATGAAATGAGCCCTCACAGACCTAGAGGCCTTATCACCAACACATTGATCTCTGCAGTAACAGAGATCTTTGAGATGATAGAGAGTCTCAGAAGATTTCAATAGGAATTCTTGATCCAACAGCATACTACAAAACCCTGAAACATTTAAAGAAGCAATACTGAGAACTATTTTATGTACTATTTCCTCCCTTTCTATGTCTGTCTAAGTTTTATTGACCATACCCACCAAGTTGGTACTTCGTGCACCAATTTGGAGCAAAAGATCACTGCAGAACATTTCTATAAACATAAACAACCTGGTAATAGAAGTTGCTACAAGACCTTGGAAGCTGGTAGAGCAACCTAGTACACTCTGAAGCACACACTCATTCTAATTAGGCAAGGGTCCACTACAACAAGAGTTATATCCTATTTTACTTCAAAAGGAACTGCAGTGTTCTTTGCCCATACTTATTTCTGAGGAGTTACTTGCATGGAGAACTGAATTACCGACATGGGAATGTATTAGCATCCTGATGTGTCATCATCTCTGCTCTTCACAGCAATGGAAGACTCACACTAGTACACTTGATAAGATTTGAGTGAGCCTGTGTGTGACTAAGCTAAAACCCACAGTGATAAATCACAATCATTACCATGCTTGGTAGCTCAAGATCTTGACAAAGTTTTCTTCTAGCCCCACAGCATTTACTCTAGGTAATATTTACTTCTGGGGACAGTTTTACTTTTAAAATTACTTTGTCTTCCAAGTTATGTTAAATAAAATTAATTCTATTTCAGTGGTAATAGCTTCTAAAAGTCTACAGGCTAAAAATAAAGCCTGGCACTTTACAAGCATTAGAGGTATGTTAGTACATCTAAAAATCTTTTCCCTGATGCTAGCTAGTTCTTCCTAGCTGTAAAGCATTGGAAGATGATGGGAGCAAAGCAGAAGCCTTAAGCACTTGAAGAAGGGTTTCACCTTCTGAAGCTTCAAGAATAGATGCAAGAGCATCAGTGCCGCTCCAGCAGACATGCATGTGGCTGCTTTGCACTGCCAAGAGCCACAGTGAGAATCTTTCCAATATAGCAGTTAGCTACTTTTGAAGGTCAAACATTTTATCAGTAAAATACACAAACTGGCCAGTCAGGGAAAATATTTTAAAGTAGCTCACTGTTTATTTTGAGCATATTTTCCAGTATCAACTTTCATCAATCTGTTACTGTCCAGTATTTCATAAGAACTAAACAAAACTACTGTCTGGTAACACAGAAACAATTATACAGGAACAGAGAGCCAAGGTCTTGAAAAAGGCCATGTCTCATTTTCTGAAGATGGAAAGCCAGAATGACGTGATAGCTCCCATTTTGCACTCAGAACATCTCTATCATGGTGCTGTGATCTACTTCACTTCATTACAAGCTGTTTTCACTCAGTGGTAAAAATACTAAGTTAAAAGTTTAGTTAGTGAATATTTTGGATCATCTGAATATTTGCCATTGAATTTTCCCCTAAATGAAGTCAGCATTTTTCAATGTAAATTGTAATTTTTCAAGCACATAATTTTAAAAATAGGACTTACGGCAGCACAAAATAGTGCAGACATTTGACCTTATGTTCTTTAGTTCTCATTTCTGCAAGAAGTTTGTTATCCTGTCTGCACAGCAGGGAAATAAGTTTCCTAGCATTTGCATTTCTGATAGGCTGGCTAATGAAACATTTCAGATGAACTGGAAAGTCCAAGGTATGTATTAGTATTGTCTGTATCAGTATCTCTCAGAGACATCACAAAAGTGCCGCCTTTGTTTCTTAACAACACTGCTCAGCCTAAGAAACCCTGTTTTAAGGAAAAGGAAACCTAGGATGCATCAGACTGAAGAGAATAATTTTTAGGATAGCTTTGGAGGGGGTCTCTAAAATTTTCATTTGCCACTGAAGTTGTTGCAGCTTTGTCAGATTGCTAACAGTCATCTCCCACACATTTGGCAGGTTAAAATATTTCCATCTAAAGTTAGTCCCTCTTTTGTTTTAGGACTTGGTTTGATCTACCACACTCCATAATGGCAAGGAAGAATTCACATACTGGATATTATATAAATTCCAATATAGGTCTGGCACCCAGCTCTTGTGATAAAGCAAACATCTCCTAAGAATTGTCTTGAATTAGCAGTTCCATCCTCCTGTAACCTCACAGCTCCCATGTTAAACATCATCTTCTGACTGCCCTCTGACACTTCAGTATTAAACAGCTCTGATTTTCCCTACTTTTACAGACTGCCATGAGGACTGAACATTGCCTACTTAGCAGTAAACACTGTCTCTTCTATCTGACTCTTCCTTTGTTTAAACACATTTGCAAGAGTTATTCTACATCAGATTTTTAAGACCACTGCATGCTTTTGAATAGGACTAAAAAGCAGCACAAAATGCAATTCAATCTTCTTGTAACAACTGATTTTTTCTAACAATGTTTACATCAAAAGCAAACACCTCAAATAGTTCAATATGTTATTTTTAACTTTTACTTCAGACAGTGAAGACCTGTACTGATCCTGGATCAAGGACTGTTATGGCTATAAATCTCTACTCTGTCCAAGGCCTTATGTGCCTTCCCTCCATCACAAGTCAACTCACTGTCTTCTATGAACAAGGACTAAACCTCCTATTTCTGAGTGTCAGCAACTGTGTCATTTTTTCATTTGTAACTACAGCAATAAAATATAAACCTATGCCTGTACTTGGCATTGCTATTGTGATGTCTTAACATGGTTACAAATAATCCTAGGATCCCTTTACCTCATGGTCAGCATTTTGTTATGACTAACATGTTATTTTGTTAGAACTTCTAAAAACAATGAAATTTTTCCACTAATCAGAAGTTGGGAGAGGTATGTTATTTTCTTAGATGCTAAAAATCAACTTCTATTAGACATTTTCCTCACCTTTTCTGTCTGGTTTGAGGTTCCGATCCACTGGCGGTGGCTCACATTCTGCAACAGGTACTGACCGTCTGGGAGGGGTCTTTGGACTGGACCTGAACCCCATGTGAGCAGGAGGAGGGACTTGCTTTCCAAATAAGGGAAAATCAAACGTGCCTGGTGTCATTGGTACATAGTTTGTTTCCTGGATGGGTTCAGTGAAGCTGCTGGAATGCTGTCGTGGAGGAGAGTTGGGATTCATTGGGACATAATTTTCATCTAGTTCTTCACTTGAAACACTTCCCACTGTCAACATGCTTCTGTTTTTCTAGAATTAACATATATTTCCTTTAACAAAATAAGTTATGCAATCAGCTGTGAATCACATGAGTTTTTAACCTACTCTACTCAGATCAATGTGTTCTACTGAAAGCGATACACGACACACACCGTACGGTTTGCTGCGCAACACGGGAACAAGGAGCATTCAAGCACTGTCACCGGGTGCCTCTCATCAGCTCCAGTCATACTTACAAAGTGGTTATGGAAGCCCTCCAGTGAATTAGATCTGTCATTCGGAAAGGTTCGTGGAATATCATAACAGTCTTGAGAACTAATTTCTGAAGAAACAAGAAGAGAAAGCGGCTATTTATCATTCCTGTTCCTGTCACTTGGCACCCGGCATCCACAGGCTGTTATTTACTGTCTGCTTCTGAGAGCACACAAGCACACCTCCTGGAGCTGTGGCCATAGATTTTATCTATACACTTGAGAAGACTGTGTTCACAAACAAACTTAATGCTCATCAGTCACAACATGAAGCTCTTACAGTGGCATTTTTCCTTGGCATGAAAAGAGAAAGTCTTGCATTTGAAAGTAGCAGCAAATTCTACCTTTCAAACAGGCAGGTGTAAGAATTGAGTTTAAGAGTGGGTTTTGAGAAACAGGGCCCTCGTGACAAATCTATACTACAACAAACAGCAGATGTAATTTAGGATTTGGAGAAAGGTCTCCTGACTGAATAACCTTCCCCTGGAAAGTCCTGGTTCAACAGGATTCAGCCTATTGCAGGAACAGGTGAATCCCTGCTCTCAGCTCCCCACTGGATTTCTGAGGACTCCCAGTTTGAACGAACTGCTACACCACTGAAGATCTCTCCATTTTTGGAGTCCTGGATCTTGGTAGTCCTTAGATTTGTGGAGGATTCTTTGGTGGACAGGGGAGTATGTGAGACATCTGGCTCCCAGCCCCTCCTCACCCATGCACAAAACAGGCTGCCTTATGCTGTAACAGTTATGTCCCTCGTTCTGATGCCACAGAGAACTTATGGACAAACTCTGGTTCTCATCCCTGCCTGGCCCTGAAAAAGCACTCTCAAGTGGGTTTTCTTTTTGAGATTTCCACCTAGAAGGAAAAATAAACACTTCTGCTATTAAGTGCCAAATTCAAACGCTGCTTCCAGAAACGCTGCTTTTCCTGAGGCTGACGATCTCAGCTTCAGTGTAGGAGTGCTTGGCTTGGAAACTTACCAAAATGATAGAAGTGAAGCTAAGCAAACAAGGGTCTTTCAGGGTGTTACTTTGCCATTGTAACACACTAACAACCACAAATATTCTTACACTTAGACTACAAAATGAATGGCAAACAGGATAATACTGAACCTGTCTGATCACATTCATTCTGTATACGGTCTCTGTCCCTTTCCCCATTTCAACCTCCCATCCCACACCTAGTATAACTCAAACAATTTGCCTTCAAATTCCCTCTAACATTAGCATAGACTCCAATCAGTTCAAAACTTCATTGTAAAAATACCACTGTAATGCCTATCTGCATCAAGAACCTGAAAAAAGTGAAACTCTTAGTCTGAGAGTGCTTAACAAGACTGGAACAATTGCTCTTTGTAACAATAAGCATCAGCTTATTGTTAGCATCAGCTACCTCTCACTGGATTTCTTGACTTTTATTTATTATCCTGTTCTTATGCTCTCGGATTTAAAGGCAGGAAAACCCTCAAAGAAAAAACAAAGTAACAGTAGCTCCATTAGATTTCCTAGGACATTCAACTGCTACAGGAAAAAGAGCCTAGAAAACACACTAGCACATCTGGAATACCTACATTTAGGTGACTACAAGGAGCAACTTTAATTTTCCTTAAGTCTGCAGTAGGTGTGGCTATTGCAAGGAGAGAAACAGAAGTTGGTGGCAACATCCACCAGATCAGGGCTGGTCTCAATGCTCTGGATTTACTCCAAGTCCCACTGACTTCCAGGAAACACTTTCAAGCTTCTGCAGGTTTGCACTACTCTATGCCAACCTTCAGTCATTCTGAAAGGCTGGTAGCAGGAGCATTGAACTCAGCTATGTGAACTTACTAGCCAAAAGAAAAAGAGATTAGTTCTTCACTGCTGCTTTCTAAAGACAAAAAGCATCAAATGCCTAGCTCTTCAAATATTTTTAGCCAAGACCAAATACCACAGTACAATGAACATTGCTTATGGTTGTTCCATGCTTTGCTGTTGGGATGGTTTTCTTCAAGGTTCTCCTTTTTTCCCTCTCACATATTTAGGCACCGTGCTCATTAACTGCTTTGTGAAGGGCTACCTGCTTGTTTCTAAAGGTTGGAAACGCCCCTCCTATCATTCACAAAATCACAGAATTAACTAGGTTGGAAAAGACCTTTAGGATCATTGAGTCCAACCTATCACCTAACCCTTCTAATTAACTAAACCATGGCACTAAGTGCCTCATCCAGCCTCCTCTTAAACACCTCCAGGGATGGCGACTCCACCACCTCCCCAGGCAGCCCGTTCCAATGGGCAATCACTCCATGTAGAACTTCTTCCTAACGTCCAGCCTATACCTGCCCTGGTGCAGTCTGAGGCTGTGTCCTGTAACTGGGTGCCCATCGCAGATGACAGAACGCCATCATTTAGCACAGACCCTCTGGAGGAGCAGCAGACTGACCTTTACGGAAGATGTTGAGGTCTCCCGTTGAAATGGTATTGCTGCGCGAGGGCGGCATTCCCGCCGTCGGGACGCAATAGCTACTGTCAGTGTCTGAAGCAGTGCGACTAATGCTACATGTTTCCACAGGAGAGCGATCTGCGGCATGGTGAGGTTTCGGCGGCCGAGGTGGAGGAATATCTGGAATAGTCTCCAGTTTTGAAGTCTGAGACAACGTCCCCTCCGGAAAAGTTCGTGGGATCTGGTAAGTACCTCCAGGCGTAGGGGGAATGTCATAGCTAATGGAGACGTGTCTCATCTGTGCGTCTAGAGAAGATGTTGTTGATGGGGTGCTGAAAACGTGCTGCTCTCCCTCTGCATCAGTCCCAGACGGAGATGCTGCCTTCGGTAAAACATCCTGCGAGTAACTCCTAGGCAAGTTATAAAGGCTGCAGTCAGCCAGCGTCAGTCCGGCCCGCGAGGGCGGCGAGTCGTAGACCCCTTGCTGCTGGAAGAAGCCGTTCACAGCCTGCTTGCTCCCGGCCGGAGCCGGGCCCTTGTGGGAGGGCAGGTTGTCGTTGCAGTCTGTTTCGGAGGAGCTGGATTTGGCAGAGTCGGCATGAGATCTGCACACAAGATTGAACAGTTAAAACACTGATGAACGGAAAGAAAAATAAACATCACAAATCATAAACACAACCCCTCAAATGTTAACTACTAAAAAGTCTACTAGTCTCTTCCAAATATTTTTTTTTTTGTAAATCAGCAACTATCAAACAAACAGCAGTACTTCAGAAACACCCTAAATAGCTACACACATACACATCCATGCATGTGAAACAGATAATACAAGTGTGTTTATCTGTGTTTATCTTTAGGGGCACTAAAACAAGAAGTTGATGTTTCACAAAGCAAATGCTTTCCATGATGCCAGTTTGGAGCAGAGTTCTGCCTGAGGGCTGGGGAATTTTTATTTTTCCCATTTTATCCCACGCTGCAAGCTACCTGTGCTTTAATGGCACTGGGAAAGGTAAAAAAAAAAAAACAAAAAACAAAAAAACCCCACACTCGATCTTTGGGTTTACACTTCTTGTGAGTTCTAATCAGTATGAAAAAAAAAATAGAGTAAAAAAGTACAACTGCTTTTGATACTCTTAAGTGCATGCCTGAAGTTATATACTGAACATATAAAACTTCTTTTAAATACGTTAAGGAGAAAGAGAAAACACATTAAAAGCAGAACCAGGAAGAAGCTTGCATGTACTTTGGAGGAAAAAAAAAAAAAACCACCACCCATAAGGATGTATGTGCAACAGAGAGCTTTTGTCCTGAATGCAAGTTAAAGTAGCACTGTTAGATAAATCTGCACAGTACTTTACACCTTTGATTTCCTAGGGAATACCATGTTTGAGAACAGCACTCCTTAATACTGGCACCAACCACAATTAGTAAACTCGTGTGGAAAGCAAACACACTGCCATCCCCCCCCACCCCCACCTCCCCAGTTACCATGCTCCACGCAGAGGAATTGTTACCAGTCTAACTCCTTGTTTAAATGAAAGTCAAGACAGTGGCAAAACAGTAACACAAGTGGAGTTAAGGCAGTCCATACACTCCCTGATAAGTCATACCATGGTATTTTTTACTTTGATTATCACACTACCATACTATCATACATACATATGGACCCTACCACAGCATTACGCATACATAGGTGACTATTTTAGCATGCATGTGTACCAAAGAATAGCAGCTATACTACTCTTCCTAAGCTCTATTAAGCAACTGGGAGACTTAATTTATAAAACTTCTGAGGTATGAAATGCACAAAAATCAACATCATAACTACCACAAGAAGCTTTTATCCCCTGACTTTAAGAGGCTTGCTACAGCACCAATTGCAACTTGTGATCAAATTTCAATTTGTCGATAAGATCACACAAAACTTTAAGGGACAGCTGGATTTGTCTCCTGGGGTTCTGGAAATCTGAGGAGAAAGGAATCCAGTTTAGGCATTCATTTAAGTTTCTTTTGCAGTCGATAGAGAAATGGGGACTGTGTGAAACACAATCCATTCTTCTTAGATATCCATCTAAACCTGATGAATCACTTCCAAAGTGCCACTCAGACAGCTGTGTAGGGAATCAATATGATAAGCTCAGACTTCACATCTGCAGTGGAGAAAAACATCCTTCACCTAACCAGTTGGGTTTTGCTCTATTTAACAGCATGATCTTTTATCAGCTTTGGAGGGTTCTTCTGTGGCTTTAATTTTTTAGCCTTTTTGTATAAGCTTGTTCTTAGCTTTCTTGGTGTTGGTTATTTTTATTAGAACATAAAAGAGTTTTGCTCTGGTTCTTTGTTGAAACAGATTTAAGTTCTGTCTCAGTGGATGCAATTGATTTCTAGGTAACTTATCATTAATCTGCATTCTGTTTAAGGGACTCCCCAAAAAAGAAGAGAATGTTCTCATTAAGTATTTATCCTTGACACAATCAAGGAAGAGAAACTTCCTACATCCCTTACGATGGTGACCTTCTCTTGTTTGCTAACAGTTCACTTTGCCTCAAAGCTTCAAAAATTCCCTAATGTGCCACTGGAAATTTAACGTGCTTGCAAAAGTATAGAGCACAATGAAGGAACTACATGGGCATAAGAAGTTCCGAGCATATCTGTGTGACGAGTAACACCTAGAGCTCAGCCCCTGCTGCAGCCCTTGCTCTTAAGGAGTCATTCTCAAAAGATTCACTCCCGAGTTCCACAGTTTCTAAATGTATTTTTCTGTCATATTTCATCAGATCAAAGCCCCAGAAAATTCACATGTTTCACATGAGCAAGGATGGCAAGGACTGTGATCTTTTTATATGCTATCAAAATAAAGCCATCAACTGAGAGAAGCTGGACACTGACAATCAATTCTAGAACCAAAATTATTAGTTCCAGTTCACTAGGATATACTTTAAAAATGACCAAAATTCCCAAACGACAGAAATAAAATCTAAATACTACATTTATCTCACACAACCACGCAGGAGTATATAACCAAAGGTCAAAATCCAACAGCACATCTAGGATGCCAGTGCTTAAGGATTACCCATCATATCTACACAACAAATGCTGGCATTTTTAAACTGAGGATTTTTTCTGGGTTTAAAGTGAATGTTGCTGCTGCTTTCTTGACCACACGCACTCATAAAAACTAAAGACTTTGAAAAACCATGAAGCTTCTGGGCCTGTCATTTGCTTAGCTGATGGCAACAACTTACATTTCTTATAATAAGAAGGCATTTCTCATTTACTTCACATTTTTCTAAGTAATCTTTTGGAATCAACTTCTTAACCAGTAGTTTGAAGATGGTCTGAAACATGGTCCAAGAAAGCAGCTCATGCCAAAATGAAGACAGGGAATTAAAAAGAAAACAAAGCCAACAAAACCAAAACCACACAAGTCGGTATTCATCACTGATCACAGTAAGAACACTACATACAGTTCTGGAAATTGACAATGCATGGCTATTTATGTTACCTCAATGAAATGTAGGTCAGGGCTAGAGTGCAGGGACAGGCTTTACTCTTGCTACTTTTTTTTTTTTTTTTAAAGGATTCCATATGCAAGATTCTTCTGCACATAAGAAAGTTCCCTGAAAATTTTAATTTTCCACCACATGCTTCACAAGAGCTCAACAAAAATGTCAGTTGGCTTACATTCTCCATTAACAATTGATTACTGGGGTTTTACACCTCAGTCTGAAATACTGGTCAAGTCGGATATAACACAATGAAAACTCCTCACTGTCTATAAACAGAGAGAGAGAGACTGGAATGTGAATTCAGGGTTATCTCAAGGGCATCATACATCAGCAAATTATACTAGGAGGCCAAGATGTTCCCTACTCGGTGCTAGGACTGGACACCTCTCTCCACATATCAAGAAGAGATACTGTACAGCTTGCTAGTCTGCAAGGACTGGACATTAAGATGTGCAGAAAAAAAAAAATTAGAGTTTGAGGCAGGGAAAGTCCAATAAAAAGCCTCCCTCCCTGTACTAGGAATTACTTGTTGATAGAGAGGAAAAAAAAAAGTATTTTAGTCTGAGGGGTGCTAATGGTAACAATCCCATTTTTTAATACGCTGTGTGTGGTCTGGTTTGAACACTCATCCATTGAGCTGATTATTTTCCCATCTGCAGGACTCCATATCACTAATTAAAAAGCTATGAACAAAGTGATGGCAAAACTACTCTCGTGTGCCAGCAATCTGGGACAGAAACAGCAAGCAGAGTAAAAATGTGGGCAGATAAATAAGTAATCAAGCAGCTCTATTTCCAGTAAATGGAAGCCAAAGTTATGTAGTTTTTCTGTTAAAACTCACAGAACACCATGCAAGATGCATCTCAGACAAATAATGTTTGCAGGCAAGTTAATGGCTCTGTGATTAATTCCCCACACTTGTTCCAAGAAGAGCTACTGTTCACTCACTGCAGCGGAATCTTTTTACTTTCAAAATCTTCTAATAGCAGGTATTCCTGCTCTTCTGAGAGAAAGGATGACCCTTGGCTGGTTCATAAACATAGGAAAGATGAGGAAGACAGCATTTAGTATTTCAATATACCTCTCAAATCAGCCAGAACAACAAGGGGGTTGGGAACAGTCTGCAGGTGCATTGTCTTACTTAGGAGCCAAATACAAACCTTAAAATCTCACTAAATGCTACAGTTCAACAATATTCTCTCTCAAATCAGTGATCAAAGCATAAAACTATTTCAGACAAAATACAAGATGATTATTACAGCTGCAAGTGCTGTGTCCAAGATTCTCAGAGCTGCATGTGGTGCATTGCATGACACCATGAGGAAGCATTTCGAAACTTAGCTCTGAAGCACCAGAATTCTTGCAAATGTCAGGGGCAGCTCAGAGAATTCCTCTCTGCTTCATTACCTCACACAGACAATAGTCCAAATTAAATTTCAGTAATTCCCAGATAATCTATAAAGTAATATGCAGAATTAGAACAGAATATGTTGCAACTTTGAAGTCTAAAGGGAACAAATGTCATAGAAATAAACAATTCAATGCCTGCATACTTAATGACATCTATTAAGCTCTGCACTTTACAACAAGGAAGAAAAGGTTGCATGAAATATGTAGAGAAGTTACACAGACTCACACAGAGTACATCTGGTTGGAAGAGACCTCAATGATCATCCAAGTCCAACCAAATTCTTCCTAGCTTAGACATTAATAGGAAAATTCATGGTCATATAATTTTTCCTTCACCTTTAAGGATGTGGATTGGGGTAGTGCACAGAGGGCCATCGAGCTGGTCATCTTGCTAACGTACTAGGCAGGTAAACAAAGCTCTAGTTCCATAGGAAAAGGTCTATATCCTCTATACTTCAGCTCAACCAGATAGTCCTCGCAGGTGGAACTGCAAGTCCAGCATAACTAGCATTCTGAATTTCCATATTACACCCTTCTTAATAAAAGGACTTAACAATTAAGTGAATTTAGCTAAACATAACACACTAATCCCATATAATTTCTGAGTAATCATGGTGTCTGTGTTTCACTGTCTTTAAATATTCCTATTAAAACCTAATTTATTTAAATAATTTCTATATTCTCAAAGACTGTGTACAGTTCTCTCCATTCCCTCAGCATTTTCTCTCTGATGGAACTTTTGCCTTCCTCGACAGCCAAATACCTTCTCTCCTGTGTCACCAGTGTCTTCCTCAAAAGATTTGTCAGGCTAATTCATGACTCTCTACTATGTATCATTTCAGGCCCACTTTTATGGTCTCCTCAGAATTTATTCCTCCTACTTCAAAACTGTGGGGAATTCCTAGAGCCACAGTTCCATATGGTTTTAGAAATCTACTCTTCGCCCATCCCTCACAGAAACAAATGGGAACTCAGACATTTCATATGAGCCAGGGTGCTGAACTGAAGTCAAGATCTCTTTAGCAAGCCATTCTGTAAGGTACCAGTCTGTTTGGCAGGAACAGTGAGATACCTCTGGGGCATCATCAGCTTCTAAACATCACTGAACACTGAAGCCTTTAACACCCAGAACGCAGACACTAGGTTTCCCCTTCTCTTGCAGATTTTGGGGCATGCTGTGTCCCAAGTCCTCCTGCACATTCCATACTGGGGGGGACTGTAAGCTCATTCCTCTCCTTCCTAAGAAAGGCTGTAAAGGGTGGATAGCTTTCTACCATGTAATCATCAGTAAAACAAAGCAGGAAACTCCTCAGGCACAACAGAGCAAGATAAAAACGCCAAGGGAGCAGAGAGCACATGGCACAGGTAAAACTGGCAGAGCATCAAGGTGTTGATGAAGAAGGCACCGCCACTGAAAGGTATGGCCCTAGGGGAGTATGTGAAACACTCCTGAAAACACTTCCAAGGGAAGCTCTCCTCAGCCTTCCATGTACTTATCTGAAGTCATAAAAAAGATGACAATGTTTTGTTTCTTTTCCTGGAAATACCCCAGTAGATTTTATTTTAAATTACTGCAGAGTAAAGAAGTTTGGTAGAGAGTTTTATACAGTTCTCCCATAGAATACCCAAGGTTAGAAGAGAACTCTGGAAATTCTTTGGTCCAGCTCTTCCAGCATCTCTGTAAATAAAGCCAACCTCAATGTCAGGTGAGGCTCCTTAGGAGCTTGTCTAGTCAAGTTTGTTTATGGCTGGTTTGTTGTTTTGTGAGGTTTTTTTATATGTCTGCAGATGGAGATTTCACTAAACCCTGGGCAGCCTACTGCAGTGATGGCCACCATGGTCTGTTTTGAAAAACTGCAGCATATTTCTTAGGTAGCTACCATAAATATCCTCCTATGCTGCACCTCGAGTTAAGGCAGAAGTAGTAGTTGGAAAAATAAATACACATTTAATATATTAGCTCTCAATCCTTTCTTTAAGTTTCCTGTTGCATGCTTCTCTGGGGAACTGACTGTGTGGGCAACCTTTATTCAGTTAAGAAATAAGGATTATTTGATCTCAGTTAAATATTTGTTGTTTGGAAAGAATTAAAATTCAGGATTCAGCAACTGAGTGGCTTATGTCTCTTGTGTTCTTAGTTATCATAAAATAATTTTATTCTTGCTTGAGAGTCTGAACTAAGTATCCACAAACACCATTTGAGGATTGCTGCATTCAGTGATGTGGTAACCTGGCAGGTGACAAATACCAGAAGACAGAAAGGCTAAATTTCTCCATTTTTTTCTAGTCACACCAATGATGACAGCAGATAAAGCACTGTGACATACATCACTCCAAGCTACAATGAAGTGCTTGCATCACTGCATTTATCTGATACTTCACATAGGCAACTGCTGTGCACATCTTGAGGAAAACAGTATGGGTCTAGACCTGATCAAGCACCTTAACTATTGCTGCACAGAGTTCAAGCACAGGTAGAGAAGCAGCAGAAGGTACAGGCAGCTTTACCCTGTAGGTTACATGTAACTAATTATTCAAAAAGGGTCTTTTGGCACAAGCGTTCTTGGTCTGTAATAAAAATAACTGCTGTCACCCAAAAAAAGCCACTCACCTCATATGTTCAGGTTTTTTACTTTGACAGTTTATTAGCAGTAGGTAGTCTTGAGGATCTTCTTGACCAGAGGAAGACTCCAGTGGGGGGATGTTAATAAGCTGATAAGGAGGAGGTAGGGAAGATTCTGCTTGTATGGAAGGTGGTGAAGTGTTGATGGGCAAAGGTAACTCAGCAGATGGCTGTAAAGAACTGACTGGTGGCTTCACAGCATCTGCAAACAGAGAAGCAAAGCATTTTGAGTTTGGTATTTGGTTTTTGTTTGTTGGGTTTTTTTCCTCCACAATGAAGAAACAGCCTTACAAAACATTTTTTTAAAAGAAGGAGAAAAGTGAGAGGATTTAATTCAGAGTTTTAAAATCAGTGGACACAAGAACATTGTGACATTAATGTTTGCTTCAGATTGTAGATAAATCTTGGTAATACCTTCATATTTTTTCCAACTGTAATCAATTTCAGTATGCCTTGGAAATAGAGGTTATGCCTTTTAATGACTTATTTACCTGTTTTTGGCCACAGAAAGAACAAAGATGCTGACAGCTGCAGTGAGACAGCTAAGAACACAAATCTGTTTTTTAATCCAGGGAACTGGCCCATAGGTTATTACTTAAATATGGTAACCCAAGTCAGCACTTGCACATAGTCATCTCTTTCTGACCAAGGTCACTTCTACAATTGAGATTAGTCAGCAGTCAAGAACTGGCCTCTCTCAGTAACTGAAAAGCAGTAAGAAAAACAAATGCTGCTTTTGCAACAGAAGGTCCCTGAGGACTATACAAATAGCACAGTGGTACAGTAGGTGCCATGTTCCACTAAGCCCCCTCATTACGTACCCCAACTTCTTATTTTAGGGCAACAAATGAAGTAGTTGTGGTTTGGTTGTGTTGTTTGGTTTGGATGTTTCTTTTGGAGGGCAAAAAGGAGACTGTGTGTTTTGTTTTGGTTGGGTGTTTTTTGTGTTGGCTTTGGGTTTGTGAGGTTTTTAAAAAGAATTGATATATTTTTTTTCTTAATAACCTTGTCTTTGCAATTCTTAGCCGCTTCCTGCTCATCTGTATTCTGGAGTAACTTCTTTTTCCCTTCCAAATGCATGTATCCTGACTATTAAATTATCTAGGAGACTGGAAAAAACATTGACACTGTCAAGCATTAAACAATCTTTTAACTTTCTCATTGTTTTAATGATACATTTACTAAGAACAACATAATTAAGCAAATTGTTCCTCAATTATCAAGACTCCCTTGTAGTTGCAACTCATTGTACATTCCAATTTGCACATCCCAAGAACGGAGGCAGATTATTAGCACTGTTTAAACGACTGTGTGATTATAGAATGCAGACTGCTCCTGTCAGGCTTACAAACCAGCTCTGCACTACAAAGTAACTTCATCCAGCTTCTGCTTCCCAACGCTATGCTGCGAAGAACCAGATGAGCAGACCAGAACCTCCTGCTTCCAGTTCTGTGTATGCTAGGTACAACTGATTTAGATGTGGAAATGGGAATAGCAGTACTTGCTTTGAACTCCCATGGCACTTAGAGCAGTGCAGAAACTAAATCCCACCACACCCATGTGGGTGGAAGAAGTCTAGGTGTATGAAAATTCCTCAACTCAACCTACCTGAAAAGGCAGGAGAAGCTAAAAAAAGAGTTTTTATAAAAGACTGTGCCTGACCTATCCATCCAAATAGCAGAACAAAGGCAAAACCAGACTGCACTCAGTGATCACAGACACACAAATAACAGAGCTTTCTTACTATATAGCACAACATTAAAACACAAACAATTTTCTACTTAGTAATTTTTTGAAGCTCTTGAAGTCAGAAATATTTACTGATACTTCTTCCTTCCCTTAATGTTGGTGTTCAACCTGAATGAGCCTCCCAAGCACATAATTCCTGCTCCTGCAAAAAGAGGTAGTGGGAGAAAGGACAAGTTGCTCTGCGCCCTGTCCCATCCAAACCTGGGGGATGCAAGTGACTTGATGCAGGGGTAAGAGCAGAGAAGAAAGGTTTCCTGTCAGACACACTACTCTCTTTGGCTGCACTCACAGGCAGGCTCCTCAATGGCTTCAGCACACCACAATCCCCACCTCTGTTCCTTGTCCCTGACTATACACGATCCTCACGTCATTAGAGCTGCTCAGTGCCAAGTTCACACAAGGAGAAAGAAGAAATCAAACAGGACGTTGCTGCAGCTTCCAGGAAGATGGGTGTGTCAATCAGACCACAGGTAGTCAGGAGAGCTCAACAGGTATACAGCAAGATGCATGGCTACACGAGGCTGATGCATTTAAACACCCCATGCAGTAGCACTCCCAGAAAAAGTGACAAGATTCAGGGGTACTTTTCAAAAGAAAAATAAAATCGAGAAGCTTGAAAGAGGACCAAGCTTGGAAAAAGAGCTACTTACTTTAAGGGCTAAAAAAAGTGTGCGCATGGGTAAGAAAAATGAACTAAAGGCTGGCTGCAATTTCTCATTAGTGAAAGGAGACAAGGTAGTAAAGCCCATTAGAATATACACACTGGCTCATATCTGCCATAGCGCACACAGCTTCTGGAGATATACAGCTTCAGGACAGCTCAGTGCTGAGGCTGCAACCATGAGCAGCCAGCCTATGCCCAACTTTCCTCTGACTTCGTCCTACCTCTTTTGAGAGCATCTATATTTTTGAACCTCAGCTAACACCCTGCAGCAGTGAGCTCCACACCTTACAGTGTGTAGCATGAAGAAACATTTCCTTTTATGATAAATTTCTTATCTGGTAGTTTTACTGGACATCCTTCTGCTACCATCTTCAGAGCAGCAGTGGACAATTGGATCCTATTCATAAGCCCCATTGCCATCACAACTCAGTTGGTGCTGCTTCATTTTTCTAGTGATGGAAACCATTTCATCACAAATCTGGCTCCCCTTCAGCCTCACCTTTCCTAGCTCTATTAGAAATACCTTCCCAAGGAGGAAAACTAGCTTTTTCCTAAAGCACACACACACAAAAAAGCAGTCTGGGACACATTGACTTAAAGACATCATTCATGGTGTTCCTATCATAGCCATATGCCTTTTGATTGCTACTGGTGACACTGTCTGACTGGCCAGAAGGTTCATTATCTCTTCTCTGATCAAGGATTTGGGGCAAATCCATGTGAAAGAATCATTAGGGATACTTCCCTTGTGGTGAGCTGCCTCATTTATTTTGACACAGGCACCACTTGGGGCCTCCCACAGATTTTTTTTTTGTGTGGGTTTGCATAGTTTGGGTGGGATATTTTTCTGCAGTGGATAGAACACTAAAGTATTAAAATACCAACTTTCTAATCTGAAATGTGTCCTCGTACAGGCATTTTGTATGTGTTAAATGGTGTAGGCTAATGCTTGATTTAAAGGGCAGCTGAACTTAGTCTAAAGCACTTCACTGCCAGGCTACTTCATCTGCTTTACACATTCTAGCTATTTCAAAACTGGCTATGAAGAAAGCAGAGATGGTAACAACCTCCATCACCGAGCAAATGAATGCTGTCTGCCTATCAGTACCTTCTCAAATACTCTCTTTAGCCACATACTTCAGAAACTGATATGAAGGAAAGAGCCTCTCCCAGCAGCCCATTCTGATTTCAAAGAGCAGAGTCATCAACTTGCTCCCCTTTGGGCTAGCAGATTTTTAGGGAAGGGGTCATCTGCACACCAAAGAGCACTCTAAGTAAGCTGGTTTGTTCCCAGAGCTCAGACACTCGGACTGCTTTGAAATAACTGGGAGCTGGAAAAACATCCAGAATATTTAACATGCAAATGAGTATAACAAGAATCCTATTTTGTTTTTATAATTCCTGCATTCAGCACAGCTAGAACAAGCAGCTTTCTCAGAATGGGGCAAGAGTGCTGTCTTTTCTTGATTTGTTAGGAGCAGTTGCAGGCAACATCTTCACTACAATTTAGACTTTTTCCTGATAACCATTTTTGTATTTGCCTCACTAACAGAAAGTTTGAGGTAAAAGGAATGCTTTCTGAATGAGAATAATGAAAGGCTCTTCTTTCTTCCCTCCTAACTACATAAAACTTCTTTATTCTACATGTTCCTATGTCTGAGCTTTAAGAGCAATCTACAAGATTTGAGTGTGGGAGATCACATTTAGGGTTGGTTTTGTGTTTGGTTTGGTTAATGAGAGCAAAAAAGAAATTGTTTTCTTCATTCTGCCTTTTAATACTCTAATTATGTAAATACTTGAAATGTTCTCATCGTGAGCAGAACACAGAAGCCTCATTACAGCAAGCATTTCTTTAAATGTCAAAATTGAAATCAAAGTAAGAAAATGTGGTCTTTGCAGATCGGAGGCAGAAAGACTTAAAATAGAACTGGGATTTTCCCATTGTACCGGGAAATCAGCAACAGTAAAGCAATTGCATGGTTTATTATTCTTCTTCTGAGATGTTTGATTCAATCCATTTAGATCTTATCACAACAGCTGATGGCCTGTATTAGAGTAATAACCTCGAACAAAAATTTACAGACACGACAGTGAGAGTCATAACACCACCACCCCATCCCGAACTCCACTCTAATCCTTAAAAGAACCTTATTTTGTTTATGCTGACAACTTTTATTTGGGCTGCCCAGGGAGATGGTGGAGGCACCAAGCCTGGATGTGTTTAAAAGTCATTTGGATGTGGTGCTTGGGGAAATGGTTCAGGGTGAACTTTGTAGAGTAAGGATATCAGTTGGACTTGGAAAAGACCCTCAGGATCACCAACTGGAATGTTTCTGCGATTCTGTGACAAGCAGAGACCAGTGAGCACCTGCTGTATTTGCACACTGAACTCAATAGATGTGAGCCAGATCCAACCCAGAAGATGCATGGACATGTTAGTCTGGGTTTGGTTTTCAGCATAAGGTTATAATCAATACGAAATCTATGCAGTGATTCTGAGCCTCCTGAAAATCCTTTAATAAATACTTTGCCTGCATTTCCTGATTTTCTTTACTTAGTTTAATATATAAATATGATACCCTAAAGAACTACCCAGCAGTTGATCACTGTATATTGTGCTCAAGACAACTTGCCTCTTGCATCCAGACCAGAGACACAACTGATTCCCAACCACATACTGAAGTCTCCAGCTTTCAATGCTCATACCTAAAGTTTGGTACTTACTATTTGCAGTTCCTATGTCATTTTAAGATGCATTTTTGGAAATTGATTTAAGATTTGAAAATATCAACAGTATTTCCACTGAGGATTTCTTCCCCCTCTCCACCTGCAATTTTCTTTTGAAGGCTATTCATTCAAAAAGGGAGAGGAGGAGGGAGGGGGGAAGAAACATCTGTAGTCTGCTCTTTCCATCTTCAGATGGTACACAGGCTGGGTGATGCAGCAAAAGTAATCAAGGAGTCCTGTTATAGACCATCTTCTGTAGGCGCTAGTGAAGAGAAAGAGCACAGACCAGAACATGAAAACATTAGGGGCTGCTCTTCACTAAGGAGGCCCACAGGTCTCCTCAGCAGGGCAAGCTGACTTAGGACATGGTGAGCTTACCCAGCTAGGGCTGCAGCACACTGCCTGGAACTGCAGGCACCTCCGTGCCTCACAGCACTTCATGACTCCAGAACTGGGTATGTGCAGAACAGTTTTCCAACCCATCCTGCAATTCCCTAACAACTCATCAGGTGATGTTAATGCCACAAAAGGTGTGCAGCAGGAACCAAAGAAAATTAATTTAATTACCTGTGCATATTAGACTCAGATTAATTTTTTCCTGAAGGAAGAGTAGAATCACCTTCCCTATGAATTTTTGTCACACACACCTGGTAGCTTAAGATGTTAACACTCAATGCTCACCATTAAGATTCTGACTGCACTCTTCATAGCAAATTGTATCTTTTTCATCTCTGTGTCGTCTTCTCAGATACTTGTAAGGGATGTTTTACAGCTGCAGATTTTGTGCTCTATTCATCCTCTCACTTAGCCACCCATCTTTAAACTGCTTCATCTGAAGTTAGACACCTTAGTCTTCCCCGCTGTCTCCTCTTTCCCTTTTGGATAATGAGCAACGATTATTTCACCTTTGTCTGTTTACTCAGCTCTTTAGCCATCAGCTACCACCACAACCAAACCTGCTATGCCAAACCTCAGGTCCTTCTGTAGTCCCACTTCCAGTTTCATTATTTCTCTGCAGTTTTGCCAGATAAAACCTCACAAGTCTGACAGCCTCCTCTACATTCTATTCTCACCTGTCTCTCATATCTAAGAGATATAAACCATTCAGCTTCCATTAGGTGGATCATCTCTATAGTGCAGCTTTGTTGCAAAGACATTTTAAGCTTATTAATATCATTGCACTTATCTCTGCACTCCTCCAGAGCCTCCCTTCATCTTAAAACTCCTATTTCTCCTCAGTTTGGGCCCCTTTCAGGACCAAGGTCTCTAGTACTCACTACATATCATTCAGATAGTGATTTTGATCTGCCAAGCGTGCCAGCCTCTATCATTCACTTGTTAAAGCTGTCAGAACATTTTTTATGTCTTACAGGCAGACACTTCATGCAGCAGGAGCTCTCTAAACACCTCGAATCTCAACCATTTATGAAAGACCCACTGAAAAATTTCTTAGCAATCTCAGGGCTCAACAGCTGAAGAACCAACATGACTTGTCTGTCACAGTGATCAAAACCACCTTCCCAACCCTCTGCTCCTAAGCTGGCATCTCTTACTGCAAAGAAGATGTTCTTGGTGGCAGAGCCAGTTGTCTGTTCCACGTTTGCTTTACAGGCAAGCACAGGGGTATGTTGGTCTGATGCAGAGATTTCCACAGTGCAGCAGCAGTGGTGCCCAACCACAAGGCATCAGAGAGAATACAAAGTTAGGATCAGAAACAGGAGTTACATTCATCCCGCCAGTCACTGACACTGCACCCAAGCTATGATCAACCTGCAGTACAGGTATTATCAGGAACAGGTATTTTAAGGAACAATGGTTATCTGAAAATATTTTGGCTGTTCAAAATGCAGAAGGTGTGACAGGCACTCACCAGACAGCAGCTGCCTGAAAGCACACTACAAATTTCAAGGGCAGTGTGTGTGAAACAATCTGCAACTCTTTCAAAGTATGGTTCTTAAGACAACAAAAACCTTTTTTTTTACCACATGTAATTATCTGTGTAAATATAATCCTGGACTTCAATGTCTTGTTATTCCCTTTCTCCCCTCTTCCTCTTCATTTTGCTATTTCTTCTGGTTTACTTGGTTACTGCTATTCAAAAGAATACACACAAGTAACATGTTTGCATACAGTAAGATGATTTGCTTCTTCCCTTGCTTTGCAGAGGAGCATGCCATTCACTAAATTCCAGAAACATGGAGCTGGATCACATATGAAACATTCATCACAGATGTCTATTCTAGGGAAGGGCTTTCACAGCCTTAGTTTAAATATCCTTAGAAAGCTTTTCTTTATATGTAAAGAGAAACAAATGACTTCTCTCCTCAGATAACTACTGATCCATGCCCTGCTTATTCCATCTTTTTACACTCTGAAGTATTTACTTCCCAGGGAAGAAAAAAAAAATTCTTATCTCATAAGAAATACAAATGTTAAAAGCCACACACCAGCTCTCAGCAAGGAATGGCCTCATGGCTTTGAGGGGATCCTACCTCTCCATCCCATGCAGTGAGCACATGCTCCTTTCTGCTCTCACATACATAAGACGTGCCAGGTTGTTTCCTTCTTACTTTCCCGATTCCTAGTTTGTCCCCAGAAGCAATGATGTGTGAGCACCTCCTGCCCACAGCTGCATTATCTACTGAGAAGCAACCAACTGTCTAGCTCTGTCCCCAAGGGAAGGGCTGCCTGGCAGGCTGACACTGACTCACATGGCAATTGCTCTCAGAAACGTGCCATGGGTAGTCTCGATTACGTTCAGGATGGCACATAAACACACAAACTGTCACAAGCACTCTTCACTCAATTTGCAAGTGGAGTGGCAATTCAGAGAATAAACCTTAGTTCAAAACTGCAATAAGGAGAAAGAAAAGGGCTGCTCTTCAGAAAGCATCAATATTATCCAGCCATTTTGAAGATCTGGGTGGAATAGAAGGGATGCCAGCTCCTCTTTCCCCTATTTCCCCCTCAACCCACAACCCTACAAGAAACAGGGACTCAATTCTAGCACCTTCAGCAAGGCATGACCCTCTTACCACTCTTATTTAATCTTTTCTTGGGACTGTGCACAGAGCTACAGCAAGTAGCTAATCTCCACCAAGGAATGAAAGAATATTAAGTAAATCTATAAGGATGGATTCAGGACAAGTAATGGCCACAAGGTATTTGTAGGAATGAAACACACCATCCTGTCACCTACAAGCTGCTTTGACAGTGTCTCTTTCAGCAGGATTGGAGCTGGATGGTGAAGAACAACAAGTTATTTTTTCTTTGTTTCAGCTGGTGGGGGGTGGATTTATTTCTTTTTCCAAGCTGCAAAGCACACGCTGAAACGGTAAGATTAGAAACCTGACATTTTACACTCGTTCCTGCTTGCATAACCATATGTTTTTATACCAAATGGGATTCCTTTGATGATTATGATGATCTTTGGGTTTGCATGATTTTACTTAAAGATCTTTCTTCTGCTCTCAAGACCTAACATCATGCAAAACAGCACAGTATCATCCAGGTTGTACGGCACACTTAATTTGTAAGAACTTCTTAATATCCACCCCCCGTTCCACTTACTTTTTTCCAGATTAACAAGGAAGTTTCACAGTCAATGCAGGCAAGTTTTAAAATAAACACTGGCTAAAGATAGTCATCTGATCTTTGAAATATTCTTTGCATGTAGGCATTGCACTTTCTCAGAAAAACGAGCAGAACTTACCCTCATCTGTAGGGTTGAACCCACAGATATCGCAGATACATCGAACCCACTTATTCATCTCCTCCTCGCTGTCTGCTACCAGATAGAAAACTCTGTCTATAGTGTTGATATCAAAAATATAACTGTTTTCAAACTCTTTCTTGTTGAATGTTAATCCAGCGTCCACTTGTTGACACAAGTTTAAGTCAATAATTCGGATTGGTTTCTTGGCATGGTCATTTTTGTAGTATTCCAGGACATCTGGGTCCCCTGTTAAGCGGCCGCTGCGAAGCACAAACCATCTCCTCTTCCATGCCTGAAAATTGAAGAGGAACAAAGGAGAAAGATCAGAAGGAAGAATTCACATTTCATGATTGTACCTTATGTCTATGGTTTCAAGCTGGGTTTAACCAAGTAATAATAAGTATTTCAGTCATAATTCTGAGAGATTACACACTTGTTGCCTACATCTAGCACAACCTGTGTATTTTTACAGCTGCAGCCCAGGGGATTAGTCGTTTTGTATTTTAAAGTTCACTTCTTTTGTATTTGAGCTTTGGTTTTAAGAAGGGGACATAAATCATTGTTTACAAAACATGAAAGGAAGAATCCAAGAAAGAGAAAAAGAGAGAGGGGATCAGGAGAGGGTAAAGTATATATTAAAACTTCTGAAGGAAGCTGATGTAGGGATGGGGAGGGCAAAACCAAATATATCTTTAAGTGTGTCAGCTTCAATATCTGCTGCATTGGGCTGACATTTTTTATCTAGTTATCACTGATACTCACTGATAGCCACCCGTGTTTGAAGAACAGACAATACCCACTTCATACACTTGCCTCTGTGGTGCAGAGCTCTGCACTCACAACCTCATGATGCCTCTACCAGAATACTTCTTACAGAAAAAGAACTACATTATTGTTTTGGAAACTACTGGAGAGATGGGGATGGAGAGAGTGACCAAATGTTATATTTCTGCCACATAAAGTGTCTCTGTGGAAAATATATCCACAGAAGAAATAATCTGACCCCATGTCTTGTTTTACCAGACTTGCTGTTGCTGCACAGAGAAAGAAGCTGGTCCAGGAGAGAAGCAGAACTAAAAGACTCATCTTCCAACTAACCCTCAACTGCCTTTCATTCCCATGGACCTCTACTACCCAGCATAATTCTCAGCAAAGACACTAAAGCAAGAAACTAGCGTTTGCACACAATGTCCTTGTGTTGCCAACAGGATCTTTATTTCTCCACTTCGCTGCATTTTGGTTCCTCAGGTCTACCATAAAAGAATGAAATTGGCAAAGCCAGTCCCAGAAGAGGTCAAGATGTGATATCCCTTACATACTGGGATACAGCTTTGAACACAAGACTTTCTTACTCTGTGTTAGGGAAAGATTCAGACCCATTTTCCTGAGACGCAGGAGTGTTTCCATCTGATTTTTATGTAGTTTCACCTCCAAACGAACTAATGGAGGGGGACATTGAGGGTTAGAACTGCACTGCCATCTTTCAGCTCCAAAGTAGTGGCTGTCAGCTTTTCACTACTCATAAACCCCTCATTGTCCCTCATGGGCATGTCTTTTTTGGGTATCAAGCTTAGGAAGCTATTATGAAAAGATAGTACAGACAAGCAAGAGAAGGGGAACAGTGTCAGACAGCTTCATTAAGGTTTGTGACCCATTCCCCAATCGCCAAGCCTCTAAGTTACTTGAAGTTAATTTTTATCCTTTATTAACAAAGTATATTCATTGTAGTATGAATCCAGCATCTGTCTTTGAATGCTGAACTGTGTGCATCAGGTCAAGGTCTCAAGCAATTATTTCCACAGTATCACTAAGTATAACTGGGTAACAGCAAACCACAGAAGTAGAAGGTCTAACACATGAGATCCCTTCACTTCCCATGTCAAATGTGAGCATCTTCCAGTAGCCCAGCTGATAACTACTGTTTAACAGTGACTCAAAACCAGCAGCAAAGTTTGCTTTACTTCCTTTTTCCAAAAAAAAGTGACAAATTAGGTGCTGGGATAACAGGAAATTTCAATATCAGAAGCTCTCCATCCAAACAAGACTGACCACAGATAACTTAGCAAATCAAGCTGCAAAATTCTTTCTTCAGAAACCAGCTTAATCTCTCAAATCTGCCTTCAGCCATTCAGAAGAAACTTTCAAAGCTTGAGTCAGGAGGAAAGAGATTAGAGATCAGAGAGGGACAAGAGCAATTCAGAAGCACAATGCATTTTGTCTCATAACAAAATGTTTTTGTGTAATAACAACTACAAAACCAACCTTAACCAAACCAACCAAAAGTCAACTTCATCAACCAAGCATGCCTCTTTCAGAGAGTTTATTTCTGGTACTGTGTTAAGGAGGGAAAGATTCTTAGTGAGCCTGTACTCCGTTGTGCAGTGAATAAGGAGCACTCTTAAAAATTCAAAAAAATCAACTAGCTAAACAGAATTTGCTTTCAGGCCTTCAGGCTACAAAACAGCAACTATCAAGTACTTCAAACATTGAATTTAGCCTGCCAGCACCTGCTACTATTTTTGAAGGGTTTTCACATAGTGCATATGTGAACGTTTATTTCAGTCATATAATGAGTCACACTCGCTGAAACTGGCACAGATTATAGTCAAAAACAAAAGCAATTCCATAAACTACACACTAATAAGGCAGATACAAAGGTTCTCTGGATTGCAGCACAAAGCACAATTTAGCAGCAGAATAAAGCTTAAAGCTAGACAAGCGAACTGACATCAGCACCCTTGCTAATCATAGTACAAAAGCGCCTCTATATTTTGTCCAAGCGCAAAGCAAGCCCACATAAATCACTCTTTGTTATTTGAAAATATCTGGGATTCTTAAAGCTTCATCTATTTTTAACATTGCAGTATTTGCTGCTGTAAGGAAAGGTCTATACTGTCTCGCTGAAGTGCAGAATGCTCTGCTGTAGCTGGAAGGGAGGGAGCTTCTTCGGTAAGAGCTTTCCTAAGAGAAGGATGTATTTACACAATTTTACACTATTTTTAACGCCTTTGGGCGCTCTCTGTTGGAAAATGTTGCATTTTCTTCAGCAGAGCGTGCTACAGACTATTTCTCAGCATCGCCAAGACAAGACGCAACTGGTTTAAGTCACAGGAAAATTACAGGTAGCAATTATTGGTCACACACTGTTATTTTTATCAGTCACACATTACCAAACATTAGCTTTCTGTGCTCAAAGTCAAGTGCATCACACGTGAGAAATGAAAAAAAAAGCGGCCAGTGCAGGATTGAAACACTTTGTCCTAATACCAATGTAATTTAATTCTGCAAAAGGTATTTGAGCAATGGGGAAAAAAAAAAAAGAAAAAAAAGAAAAAAAAAGTGGGGGTTTAATGGAAAGAGTTTCCAGATATATAAAAAGTTTGTTATTTAGAACATTTTATAACTGTACTAAGACCTGGTTACAAAACACTGCCTGCAGAGCGAATACCTAATTCAGGAGTACAATTGTTGCTTTTTAGAAGTGTAGTACAGCAATCATGGGAATCCCATTCCCCAAAAGCCTGTGTAGGCTTTGTGAATTACTACAAAACAAGGTTTAACGAGGTTTCAGGCCTTTGTTTCAGGCAAAGAAAAGCCTTGTGTGTGTCTCAGCTTGTTTTCCACTTTGAGTTGCAAAGCCTATCAGCTGGCCTAACACAGGACATCACCATTCTTGCCAAACATTGTACTGTTTGCATCATGAGACCATCCTATCATGAGACCATCATAATTATAGAAGCAAGTTTGTCTGCTTGTTTTTGAGGCAGTCTAAAATGTGACAAGCTGCTCACCCACAGAGCATCAAGTGATCAAAGGAACAGGGGAATTCTCTACTTTTCACACACAGCATTTTGAGTAGCTTACAAAAAGCAAAACCAAATTCCTGTGATTAGTTTTCCCACTCACATATATGCAAATTGCTGAATTAAAAGCAAGTGGATCAGCCAAGGAATTGGCTCAAAGTATCACTTAGTGCTAGGTTTTGTTGGGTTTGGTTTTTTTTAATTTTATTTGAGAGGCTGTAGCTAAACCTGAATGCAGTATACAGAATATACAACAATCTCCTTTACAAGAGGTCTATCTGTTGAAATTGTAGCTCTGACTCCCTTAATCTTTGCATTTATGGACTTTTTCCCCCCTCCCTTTTCATATACATTCAAGAGGTACCTCATTCAGCTCTGTCTGTTGTTCAAAGATGTAGGAAATAGGGGCTGTATGTGTAAATGGAGAAGGAAGGGAAAGAGGAAAGGGAAGAAAGAGTAGATCATTTACATTTATATTTTTAAAAGGATATAGTCTTCCATTTGGATCCCATCAACATGTTGCTTAAAAGGCCAAAATACTTACATGAAACATAAATAAAAGCTTAGGAATGCTAAACCAAAGACAACTTTCTGTGGTCAATTTTTTACAGCATTTGCTCTCATGTGGTGAAGTAACTCTGCTTACTGATACACTAGTCAATTGTCCCTCTTAGGTTTGCCAAGTACTGCTACTCATAATCCTCACATCATTCAGAGTTGATTTTCTTCTTCTAGCACCTTTACCACCCTCTTCTCCTGAGTAGCATCCAGTCAAAAAAAGCCTCCATGACTGTGGAGCACCAGCTAAGCCAAAGAGGGTATCACTTACATCCTGCTCCACTAATACTGCTAATAAATCTTTCCCCCAGGCATGACCAGTAGACCTAGGAATAAAACTACAAATCTCAGACCTTTTTTCTCATCTTTTACATGTGCAGACATTTGTGCTTAGGTTTTCATCTGTGTACTCTGCAAAGGACTACTCCAAAAGAGCAGTATCTGGCATTCTCCTTTCCCAGTCAACTAAGGCTTGGAAGAAAGAAGAGACTTCCTTGTGGGTAGAAAAGAACATCTGACATTTCACAAGCACACGACAACACATTTCCTTGCTCCAAAAGATCTTAAAATAGAAGACATGCAGAGCATGAACCAGAAAGAAGAGGGGGAAAGCAAGCCCAAGGTGTCCTCAAAATGCTCTCCTGGACATCTAAGTCCTGAACCTCCTGTTGAGGTATTTTCACTGGTCTGCTGAAATGGACATTTAGTTTTCTCTACGCTTTTTGCTCCCATCTTTTTCACCTATCCCTCTCCCTTTACATTTTTTGCCTGGTGTAAAGGTTAAATAATAGCAAATTTGCTACATGTCTCTGACAATCAACAGGAAGAAGGATCACAAACAGAAAATGAGTATTCTTTTCTCCCTTTTGCCTCAACAGCTCTAGTGCCCAGGTGTTCTGCTCAGAGCAAGAGTCAGCTACACTTCTGTCAGTGACTCATGTCAGACCTGTGCTCTGCAGCCGATCAGCAGGTCAAACTAAAGTAAGTTTTCCTTCACACTCTGCTTCTTTTTGAATCCTATTTGTGGTAGGCAGAGACCAGTGACAATTGTCACTGATGAGCTTCATCCCACAAGGCACGTATCTGGGAGGACTGCCGGGAAGTAGCCCAAAGAGGTCACCTTAGGTAACAGCACTTCAAGTACAGAACTTTATTTTTTCCCACTTGCTCTCCTTGTGGCTTGCAGACCTATCTCCAATACAGTGAAACTTCAGCTGCCACTTTCCCTAAGAAATTCATGCCTTCCTTGTGTATTCTGACATGGAAATAAATTAAGGGGTGTCTTTCAGAAAGCATTTTCTGGAAGTCTTTTTAAACATTTTCTTTATTTATTTTTAAAGGCCATATCATGAGCAGCAGAACTGAGGAAGACATAATTACTATTTACTTCTGCAAACCACTGTCATTACACCTACAGGCAGCTGCCATCCTCTTCCCTAAAAACAATGCCCTTGCTTTTTCTTTCCTTTTTTTTTTTTTTTTTTTTTTTTTTTTTTTAAAGGTAAGACAGAACATCTAAACTGAGCACAAGAAGTAATATATTTAAGGTCTTAATTCTAACAGCAGAAATCACAGTTCCAAGATTTGACAATGGTCCAAAAATTCTTCTTTCAGCAGCAATTAACTACTAAGAAGTGTAAACAGATTGCTGCAAAGTAAACAAATGTGAGATGAGGAAAACACCGAAGCATTATGACTTTCTTTAAATACTTAAGACTTGTTTTCCAGGAAGCACCATCTTTTCTCACTGAGTAAAATAAGGAAAAAACAGTCTCAGTGGAAGTTTCCACTCTCCTGGCCATCATCCTGATCATCTGTTCCGAACGCACACAAGGCCAAAATTTCCTGTTTTCAAACTATTGTCACCATTTTCTAGTCTTGTGCTGTGGATTCTAACTTTAGCTTGTTAAACAAACAAAAGAAAACACTGAAAACACAGCAGAACAATGCTGCCACATGGACTGACTGTGAGCACTGGTTCATATCTGACATTTCAGCATCTGAATTAACCTCCCAGCCTTATGCTGATAATTAAAGCATCAAAAAAAAGGTGCAAAAGACAATTCAGACCATGTGGCTTTGTCTGGTGAATATGATAGGAATGGAGTATTTCCAGAGTCTGTTCCATTTGGCATGATGGCTCTTGGGGTTTTCTGTTGGTTTTTTGGTTTTGTTTTTCTCCTCCCTTAGATCTTACCCCCATCATAAAAAGGCATAAAATTGTTGNGTTCAAGGCCAGATTGGATGAGGTCTTGGGGAACCAAGTCTAGCTGAGAGGCACCTGCCCATGGCAGCGAGGCTGGAGTAGATGATCACTGAGGTCCCTTCCAACCTAAGCCGTTCTAGGATTCTGTGATTCTACTCCCAATGTAGTTGTGCAGCCAAGCCTGTATCATGTACTTCCCATTAAACTGGTCCCTGTTCTGATTGGTAGCATCAGTAGCTTCAGTAAATACTTTTTTGCAGTACATCATGAATTTTCTATCCGCAAGCACAAGATTTTCACTGCCATACTCTTGCACAGCAGAGTGTAAAGACAATTATCATCACCTCTTCACCAGAAGAGAAAATCCTGAGAGCTGTGTAGAGCAACAGCAGAGCTAGGACCTGAGCCCTCATTGCCTTCAAGCTAAGATCAGTGACCATACATGATCCTTGTATCTTCTTACATCATCCTAGGCACTTCTTGTGCCTATAAATAATCTGTCATTTCTAATCCTTTGCCAACTTACCTTTTCACTTCTAGTTGTCCTACTTCACACCACCCACCCTATGTGGCTGTCATCACTCCCAAACAGTCTTGCCAGAAACACATTCTCCATCACAGGTATTAGCTTTGCCATCTCCTCTCACTGCTTTGTCAGCAACGACAGCATCACACTTCTCATGGCATGTTACTTGTCCCAGCATAAAGAGAAGTGTATTTGCTGCAGGTCCCTTACCCTCACATCTATGTGCTTGTTGGTTTGCTGCCCTGTTTCTCAGAACATTTCCAGAATTTGATGTTCTCCTGTCTCATCAAGAGCAGGTCTGGTCACCTCCCTCTACTTTTTCCCATCTCTCTCCTATTTAAGGAAACACCACTAAGACTGTCTCCCTTTTCTCATTCCAATTACATCATCCTCTGTTTTCAAGTTCTTCATTTACTGACTTGCTTTATTATAATTTGAGCCTCTTGACTATTTTTAAGCTTTTTCTTCTTTGGAAACTCAACACACCTACTTGACTCCACCTCTCCTGCAAGTCACCTCCTATCACTTTGCTCCACCACCTATTCCTTGGTTCATTTTTCCTTCTCTCTAGCATCTATATCTATCTTCAACTTCTGAAGGCTCCCTGAATCAATAACCCAGGCATGTCATCTTCCTTCAGATTCCTCCTAAAGATCAGTCTTGCAATCACCCAACCAAGTAACAGTTTGCCTTCGCATCAGGTGGTCCTATTTAAAAAGGAAAGCCTTTGTATGTTCATCAGACAAAGGTTTGCTTTTTTTTTGTTTCTAAAGTTGCTCCACTCCTTTCATCAGCTCTTCATTAGAAGTCACTTTCCCCTAAAAGTCTTAATCTAAGAAAGCAAAACATTCAGTGTAGATTCTGCTCTTTTTCTTTCACAGTCTCTGTACATTACAAGACCCTCCCCCAACAAGACAACATGGAGATGACACCAGCCATGCTGTCTGAATTGAGTTCCACTACCATGGGTGTATGCTCTGACAAGCTGCATGAGAGCCATACACAGAAAATTTAGGATAATGATACAAACCCAGAGCTGAAAGGTCCAACCTACACTCCATCAATATCAACATCTACCGAACAGTCAGGGATGAAAGAATTTACCATGCATTCATTCCTCATTTCCTAGCAAGACTGTCATTTTGAAGTGGTATGAAGAGTCTCCATTCTTCCAGATCACAAGGCCAGGGGTTTCTGCAATAATTTGTACAGGTTCAAAGTTCTCCCTCTCACCTTCTTCCTTGCCTGTGCAGATATCCACCTTCATCATATGTGGAAAGCTTATACAGAAGAAAAAGCAAGACACTAAAGCTATGTAAAACCAGGCAATTCCTGACACTGTGTTGGATCCTTCAAAGGACATTGCAGTTTTAACAAACATCTAACACATGCTCCAGTGCTCCACATTTGGATCACTCAAGCATGCTCGCACTGCACACAAAATACAGATTTCTACAGATGTCAGAGCCAGGAATTCTGCACATTGTCTTGTCAGCAAAATATTCATAGCCTTAAATATTCCCTGGTAAAAGAAAGAGGACTTCAGCTACAGAAGAAGCAGTTTCTCCAACTTCAATAGGGAATGCACTTTCCTTAATTCAACAAAGATAATCCATCATTTCTGCAAATTGCCTCTCAACTAGCTAGCCTAGTTTAAGCTACTAGTTTTATGCATGATGAAAGAAGTTCTTACACATCCATTAACACGCATGGAAAATTCTCTGAAGAAAACTCCAGACAATGTTTTAAGTAATCCCTTCAAATTAAACTTAGGACATGGTGACACTCTCCTTATCCACATCTTGTGAGAGCAAGGCTGCACCTGAGTTGGCATTCTGGCAAACCGGGTATCTGCAGACCAAAGCAGGAGCCTCTCTTGTGAGGGAGTCAGTCGCCGTCACAGCAATAAAAGGACTGACACTTATCCAGGGCACTTTAATCAGGCACCATAGAGGGAAAGCTACAGGAAATCTATTGTTCTGCCAAAGTGTTAGAGGGAGAATCAGCACACTGCTTTTTACATGCTGCCAGGCATTGCAGAGGATTCCTTATTGTAAGAAAGGGGAAGAATTATGGAGGGCACACCCAGTGTTTACATTTTAGGACCACGATTATTAGATTTTCCACTACAAAACATCGGATCTGCCATGTGCATGAATCAAGTGTGCAAATACGGCAGGAAGAGCTGCTAAGCAAAGTGAAAGCCAACACAGAAGTCAGCGTTCTGTTGGATGCATGCATTCTCACTTTATACAATTCAAAGTGTTTATCAACTAGGCTCAATTACTGTCTGAATGATTGGGCTGAAGAACTCCAGAGAAAAATTCATTTCAAAATAAACGAGCACAAAGTGAAAATTCTTTGCAAGACATGAGATATAAATTGCTTTTACTATGCTAATTCAGCAGAGTTCCTATCACAGCAAAAACAACCCTGATTTTCCAGCACCGCAAATAAAACACTTTCAGATCCAGGTCAGTAACTGGTAGTTGTAATAAAATAGTTAAGAAATGTAAAAGGCAGCTACACCACATACCGATAGCAAATTGAACTAACACACCGGCATACTTGAAAATTAAGATCCTTGAGTATACTTTGATTAGCTCACAAAACGCTCCTCTTGCTCTCATCAACTTGCACAGAAACATTTCTACTGTTTCCTGCAACAGTATCCTCATGCAATATATTCCTAGGATCCACAGCTCTGTAGATTTTAACTACCACACCCTATTAATTTCTCTTTTGTTCTTTTCCCCACTCCAGAGCTGAATCAAGACTTGTTCTGCAACCAAATCCTCCCAACATTATCGCCACAGTTTTCTTACCAACAAGGCTACACTGTCGGGCCGCAGGAACCTGAGCACCAGGACCAAGCTGTGGTCAGCCAGCGTCTGCTCACAGCAGCTCGCTGCAAGCCTCCCTGGTGACAAAGCTGAAGTAGTCAGCAGTAGTGTTCCAACAACCAACAAATTACACATGGTTCTTGAATAATGATACCAACATTAACTAAGTGTTTTAGAGGGCTGCATTAATGCACCTACACATGCCCACATATGCCTGGAATATACTGAAGGGATACATCACAGAGTTGCTACTTGCACTTTATGGCATAAAAAATTAAATCAAAACTTTTCCTTTTTCTTTTCTTTTTCTTTTTTTTCCCCTTTTGAGTTGGTGATACAAGTGAGCAAACAGGTAGAGGTTTACTCTTGCGCTTCAGAAGCAAAATTTACAAGTTGGCTTGTAAATCAAAACAAAAGACACACCTCTTTTTGATCAAAACGCATTTCTCAAGCAGAAAAGATAACATTCTTCAAGGAAGCCCTTGTTTACTTACTCCAATTCATTTTCCATATACCTCAGCTACAAAGCAGAACAGCAAACAACATCAAGAGCAGTTTTTTTCTAGTTTACCTCTTCAAGTCTTCAGCAAATTTAAGCAATGTCCTGGCCATTTCTGTAGTTGTGTCTACCCCAAAATAAGCAAAGCTTTCTTTTTCCTGCCAGTTTCCCACCTCACTCTACACCACCCTATCCTCATAACCTTTGACCAACAGGAAGCAGACACAATGGACTGAAAATAACAGCAATTGTAAGATTTCAAATGATTTAATACATGAGGGGTGGGCTTAAGAGTTGAAAATCTGAAGCAAGGGAAGTTCTTCCACAGTTGCTTAAAACACATTATCTACATAGACTTACAATATTTGTTAGAGATCTGAGGCTGGAAGTGGCTAAAAATTGTCAGACACACTACTGACAGCATATAAGTACAAATTCTTGCTTATGCTGAGATCCTGCACTTAAGTTGTAGTTATTGGACTATTACATACAATAAACTTGATTTTCTGATAGTGTAAACAATAGCAATAGAAGTTTCTTACCACATTATATCTTCCTCCAATATTTATCTGATCTTTTAGATCAGTAATAGGTTTTATAGACACAGACACACACACACTATGTCCCATAGGATAACATGACAACATGATGTTCAGGTAAGCAATGAAACCAACAGCCCATTTAAACACTGCAGTTAAACCTATTAAAAACACAGTGAAGATGGAAGTCACAGAACAATTTGCTAATACAAAAAGGACCTTTGCTAATTCTAGCTAGCTGACGTGCACTTTGTGGTGTAGAAGGAAAGATCTTTGTCTTCTCCTCAGGTAAAAGCCCGAGCAATGACCCCACAGTACCTTCATTACTAGTTAAAAAATTCACGTGCTTTAAATCGCACCAGTATCTTGTTGTGAACGCCCGAGTGTTACAGATTCCGAAGTCCAGATGGGCAATTAAAGGATTTCTGTTTATTAGTGCTTTCTCTTGCACCTCAAGTACCAGCTGATTATTATTTTGCAAAGCCACAATCACGTCCTCTTTCTGTCATCCTGCCCCAGAGCCCTCAGGTTCCTCCTTTGTGGTTACACCACAACACATACCAGGCACAATGACAAGAGCAGAATGAAGCAGCTCAAAGAGGGCCTCACCTCTCGTCTGAGAGCTACACTGCATTTTCTGGAGAGGAGAATGGAGAAGAATAAAGAGTCAGTGTCATTTTCACACAAACTCCTTGTCCTGAATACAAGATGACTATATCAAAGGCTCCTCCACAATTACCAAACTGGTAACACTCTCTGCTTTGCAAAGGCCAAATGAGATTCTAGGCCAGGAGAATTACAGGGGAATAGTTACAAGCGTGCTGAAATCCAAAGTCATCATCATGTTCTAACGTGATCTGGAGTACATTTGCTACTCCATGCACACACCTTATTCACTGTACCTCTATCGCACATTAGGCACTGCTTGGTTTTAGAAGTATTCTAATAATGGAATTACACCAGAAATACTTTCTTGGCAAGGGAAGCCTCAGGCACTGCATTTCTACAGGATACGAATGGATCTAGCTTGTCAATGCAGTATTTCATTGAGATCTGCAAGTGCTCAAAATAACTACAGAGAAGCCCCTCATGATGTGCTTTAGCATAGTATCCACAATAGCTTCCAAATATTAGACATCTACAGTGCACATGAGCAAGCTTTTGAGCACAGCAGCAGAAGCCACCACTGACATGTCATGATAGTAGCTTGAAGCATAAATGGTTCAACAAGGAGAATAAACATGAGGTTCTCTGCAAGCCTGCAGTTTAAAAGTTCCTTGAAACCACTTTGTCTGCTAATAGGATCCTCCTTTTCCCTTCCTCCGTTTTAAGACACAACCTGATGCCATCACACCAAGGAATAACAGAGAATGGAAAATCTGAGCAGGATATCCTTTATACAGATCAAATCATCAATCCAGAGAGATCTTTGCTTACACATAGGATAAAAAGAAGATGCTTCCAACTGATAAACCCTGAGAGGAAGCAAGGTTGGCTCCATGACTATTTTTAAGTAGTTAGCATTCACACAATGGCCTAAAATTAATGGCCATCCCCCAGGGTCCACGAAGCCTTCATTTAAAAAAAAAANAAAAAAAAAAAAAAAAAAAAAGGAGTTAGCATGTTGAGAGGGAGAAAACCAAAACAAAATAACTAGAAGGTAGCAGATATGATCGTGCTTCTGTCCACCTCAAATGAAGTTTGCATGCTTGGTTTAATTAAGTGACAAAATAGGAATCTTCAGGTTGCTCTCTCTAAAAATGAAGCATTTCCTTCAACAACTGATAGAAGTTTCACTTGACAGCTTTTGCCATTTTTCACTAAGAGCCTTTTGCTGTAAGTATCATACCACAAAAAAGTAATCAAAAGACAAGAAAATAAGAATATCTTTATGTGCTGTGTCATGAAAGAAGGAACTTGTTTCTCAACTCCCATTTCCAAAGCCAGCTAGCACAGCTGTGCTGCAGCTCCCAGCTGAACAGCTCCCTACAGCTCACCACCTAGCAGACAAAGGGCATTTAGTTTACCAAATGGCCACTGTTTCACATTTAGCTCAGCTAAAAGCATCTCACTTCTAAGGCTTCGTCTAAGCATGAGAAGAACAGCCATACTTTGTGCATCTAGACAGATGATGAATACAAACATCTTTGGTATCAGCTAAGGATGAATAATTTAAGCGGCATTAAATGCACTGAAAATGCAATTCCCATGCCAGACATTTCTTTGGATAAAGAATAAGATGAGGCAAATGGCCCTTTCAGATTAGCCTTGCAATCTAGGAAATGGCCAGAAACTCAAAGGGTGGTATTTAAAATGTCTCATCTCTCACTTCTAGCGCTAAAGATTTCTTATCAGCATTTATTCACCTGAAGGTTTGTTGTAACAAACCTTTTTAGTAACGGCATCCTTCTGGTGAGTAACTAAGGAGAACCAAGACAAATAGAAGTTGCCTAGAATTCCTGATCTTGTCACAAGCTCCTCTACGCACTAGATAAAAAGTGAACAATTAGCCTGCTGTTTGCTCAGTACAGTGAGATTGTTCAGTTCTTGATTTGCATCCGAAAATCATCTGATCTATCCCAGAATGAAGAAAAACATGAAAATCAGATTAAAGAACCAAACAACAAAGTTAGAATTAAACCACCAACACAGCTATGAGAACTTCAACCCCATCAGATTTTTCTTATTTATTTTGTAATTTTGAGCAGATTTCAAGTGTTACAATCCCCTTACCTTATCTGGCTTGCAAAGTACTTCACCTTTTCAAGCTTTACTCTGACATGAAAAGCAAGCACTATCCAACTGCTTTTTACAGTTTTTGTACAAGTTCATAACTAGTTTCACTCACTATAAAAACATTTAATTTTTAACTTACAGGCAGCAACTGGACTCCTAGTCACTTACTTTATTGGCTCTCTATACATCTAAGCCACATCTACTTTGTTTACTGATTGGAAGCTCTTACTACTGCCAGCACTTCAGGAACAATGTGCCTGTGGAAAGGGGAAAACATGTTTTTCTATGTTTTGTTTGTCATCGAACAAAATTATAAGGTACACAAGTACCAGTTTGAAAATATTTTTAATAGCTGGTAACCTCAAATGGACAAAACAACCACCTCAGCAGGTACTCTGTCTGAACTTGTAACTTAACCCTTTTCTTTCTGGAGCTGTTTGTGAGTAATGACGGCTGCTGGATTTGTTCTAACATTGATTATTTTTCAGCATCTGTATGGTAATGGCACTGAAAAGGTGTATTCAATTTCTAAATATGACCATTTTTTAATCCTTAAAACGGGAAGAGTTTTGGGGCAACAGGAAGACACGTGAAATCTGAAACAAAATTTAATATCTCCCACAAAGTCTTCCAACTCTTAAGGGATCACAACACTACTTATATGTACCCAGTAAGAAGCACAACTGAATTCTTTTGGCTTTAAATGCAGATGTATAACAGAGCCACTCTAAGAACATATCAAACCTCAAGCAAAAATAAGGAAGCATCTCATTTTCTCCTTTTCTCCACCACTTAAGAGTGGCATCTAGAATCTTTCCTCCCCTAGGGAATTTTGGTGCCACTCATTAGGTTGTGTGACAGGGATCCAACTTGTCTGTGGGGTTACAACAAGGTGAGAGGGATGCTGCCAGCCAGGCAAGTCATCTGAGCACACCTCTATGCCCTAAACCAAGAGAGACCACTGTATTCAATTTCCAAGAGGTGAAACTTGGCAAAGAATTGCACTTTCACATCTCACACAGTTTCCTTAAGCTATGATTTACCCTCAGTGCCAAACAGATGTAAAGCACATATTGAGAACTCCAAGGGGATGGCAAATCATCCACCCTCCCTCCTAGATCAAAAAGATTAACAAAAATGCAGAGAACAACACTAATTACTCTAAGCAGTGCTCAGCCAACCTTCACATTTGAGCATGTCCGTTTTGTCTGTGCTGCAAGCTTCTAGAAAGCTGCAGAGCTGAAGCTGCTTGTTCACAGCGTGAATCGTGACAACAGACCGGTAAGACCAACAACAACAATGTCAAACCATAATTTTAGAAACTGCTGATGTAGAATGATTGTATCTTCACTGTCACTAGCTGCCAAGACAAGACACCTACTAGCGTCACAGTATTTGTGCTGCTGCAGGCAGCTCCCTATCAGGCAGGTGCCACTTCACTGAAGCTACTCCAGGACTTGAGAGCACTCGTTTTTCTTGATAGGCAGGGAGGCCAAAGACAGAGATATGGAAACAAATACACTCTCACTTCTGATAACAAGCTGACATGCCAGAGTGGCAGGAAGGTCCATTCTTAATCTCCGTTATAAATTTTTTAGAGAAAATATGGCAGATTTCAGCAGCTCAGGCAAAACAATTCAGATTTTACTCAAGCAAACTTTTAGAAGACTGAGGACCGGATGATAAAGTGAGCGTTGAAATTTCAGTAACGCTTCGTTTTGGTTCCAAAAAAGTGCCTTGCTTCTCTGCCCCCCACCTTCCCNCCCTCATTTTTCCTCAGAAACAATATACTTTAAAACATGAGGCCCCATGGCAGTTAAGAGTCTAAGCACTGCTATGACAGCAGCTACTAATGGACACCACCCAATTTGCTTCAATCCAGAGGCAGATCATTTTGGTGATCCAAGTAACAATAAGGAGCACATACACCAAACTCCTGACACCTTAACCAAAATAGGCTGATCAACCAATTGGTTAGTCACTTTGTGACTAACAAAATAGGCATAACTAGTATTGTGTGCTTTCCATGTCACTCAGACCCTACAGTAAAGGCACAGGCAAGGGGTTTAACAGTTTGAGAGGTGTGAGTGTATAAATACACATGCAAGAACGCCCTCCCCACAACAGCATGGATAGACGACTCTTTACATATGCCTGAACATACAAATTGAACACCTTCTAGCTGAGCAAGATGATGACAGCATGGGATGCTGTTTGGAGGAAAAGCTATAGCTGATCTTTGGTCATTTAAAAGAGATCTCACATCATGCCAGCAGAACTGATAAAAAACTCACATATAACCCAAGAAAGGTTCCAGTGACTTTACCAGACACAACAGGATTGAGCAGACAGTGTAAAGAAGCACATACAAATGTCTGTTTTCTCTTTGATTCACAATATTTAGACTGTTATTTCCAGCCCAGATTAAACAAATAGGTGTTATGATACTATTGTTAGGCTAGATGTGTAAATACACTCCTGCACTTTTGGAGGCAGGCCAGCCAGCTCAACAAACAGGTTACAGAAGCAGCGGCCAAGAGCTAGAACACACAGGACCTGCTGCCTGGGTTCATCCGCTGGGCTGTTGTGGAGAAGAAGCAGGGGGTGGGAAGGAAGAAAACAGTGCAGAACAACAGTAGAGCAAAACATGTTGTGAACATGCTGGTTTTATGTAGAAGGTTTGTTAAGTAAAAAACAAAAACAACCAAAGCTCAGGAGCTGGTTCATAGTCAGCAAACCAACTCCTGAACATTTCCTCTGGAGACAGATCAAGCAGCTTCAAGGAAAGCAGTGAAAGGAAAAATAGCGCTCAAAGCACAAATCACCATCAGCGAAACTCTACTCAGTAGAGAAAAACTATTTGTTTTCTTTATGAACAAAGCATAGGGACAAAATATACATTCTGAATAGTCCAGATCTCCCACTTAGTCTCTAATGAGAAAGCCTCTTCAAGTGATTCAGCACTTGACTCATTTTTTTGTTCTACTCAACATTTCTGAAACTGACATTGAAAAAAGATTATTTCCCCCCTCATTTCAATCAAGAGGGAAAGGTTCTGAGACAAGTTATTGACAGCTGTTTACTATGACATTTCATTTATAGATAGAGTTGAAAGCAAGTACATATGAACCTGAGACGATGGATTTTTCAGGTATTACAGACAGCCTATATAAACAAAGAGTTAAAACTCTTACATAGGAAAGGCAGAGTAACAAATCTCTGTAACAAAACAATGGATTCATCTTCCTAGCCTACACCCTGTCTTTGTGAACCTGAAGTCACTTATCTGTTCCAAGGGCAAGTACCCTACAAGTTCATTTTCTAAGTGGACCTAACAGGTGGAAAGAAAAAAAAAACACCACATAGAGAGGTCAAATCAGTCAATAACTCATTCCATTTGAAAAAGCCTTGTGAGATTTCTCGTGTATGATTGTTCTCTTCCCTCACAGTAGATGCTCTGGGAAAAGTAAGCAGGGTTGCACTAGTACTAACGAAGGAGGGTTCTAATTTCATGTCAAAACACTTGCCTTGTTTTACTGGAAATGCCCCATAATCTCCACTGACAATACATCTGCACACCAAGGTTCTGCTCTGTCCACAAAGCAAAAGGTAACTAGTAAGTAGTGCTACTGAGTGCCCTCAAACATCTCAGACTCGACCAAAGCCTTGACCAAAGCTTGAGATCCTTAACTCAGCCAGCATACTTAGAGACCAAGCTGAAGTTGAAATGGAGAATATTTCCATGCCTATACATAATGGAAATTGTATCCAGCAGGCAATTCACCTCTGTCTACTATACAGAAAAGTGTACTTAACTGCACAGAAGCAATGCTTTGTGAACACTTTAAAAAAGGAAGAAAAGCACCCCAAACAAATTTCTCAAACTTGACAGTTCATTTGTTTTCTTATCCATTCAGTGTTTGATAAAACATAGCTTGATTTTGCATATAAATTATTGGCCTGCCTCCTATTTGCATATCACTGCCAGTCAGTATAACCTTGAATTTTAAGATCACACAAAATAATGTCTATCAGCAAGTTATGCTATTTTTACTCAACTAGGAAAAGTAAACCTGAGAACTTGGTGTGTACCTGCTGTGCTGATCACATTCCACAGCATATTGCTGTCTATAACCTGTTAGGAACTTATGTAATTTTGTAATATATATATAAATACAGAATGAAAGAATATTTCTCTGCTACTTCACACACTGGAACAGGTTGTTGTAGATTTTGGGGTTGGTTTTCCACTGGTTTGCTTTATGTTCTTTGATACCAGATCCTAAATAGCACTTAGACAAAGATCCCCTCCTAGCTGAACTGTTGAACAAACAGCCCACATTTGACAACAGAGCTCAGAAGATATTACCCTGCTGGGGTTCCCTTGCTGAAGGTAGAGTTTCTGTGCTTTTGTCTCACCATGTGTTTGTTAATCTTATACAGCACTTTCTCCATGCAACAGAAATGGAGCAACTGCTCACAGCACAGGGTGGAGGTCAGGAAAGTTTTCCTCGGTTTGTCCCTATGGTCTGCTCCCCAGCAACAATAGCGATGGCCAAGCTTAGAATACTAGTCTTAACTTTCCAAAATTCCCTGCTGGTAACCCTTGCATTGTAAATGCTGCAACACCAGAGCCTTGGAACTTGAAACATTTGTTTTTCATTTCAGCTCGCTAGCGAAACAAAGCTGGAGAATATGGAGACTGGTCGATACACCACTTCACATTTGAAATTCAAGGCTTTTCAATGAGCTCCTTAAAAGTAGCAGCACACGATGGAGTTAGAATTTGCCTAACATCAGCTGCAGAATGGGCACGTGCTGCCTGTCACACAATTTGCCATGCACAGGACAGAGAATAAGAAATGCCACTTACGCTATACCTCATTGTATGTCAAGACAAAGCCAACTTTCAGAACAAAACATGGTTATCTCATAAAAGCAGAGCTATGATACACACTGTGACAGTCCCCTTGCTGCAGGGACATAGGAAGTCACACAAAGCAGCAACATATGGTTTCAGCCTGAATACTACAGAATTTCACAAAGAGCAGCAAAGCACGATAAAAGCAAACCAGCACAACCCTGACACTGACCTCAAAATAAAACAACACTATTAGCCAAAATCTTACTTTGAAACACAGAAAGATGGGACATGCTTCATCAGCCTTCAGCTGCTGCACGTTTTATCTAGGAGAAAAACCCCAGCAAGATCTCCATCTCAGGATCATTCCGAGGAGAGCTCTACACTTACTTAGCATCAGCTTCCAGCAGCAATACAACTGCAAAGCTCTACAATCTGGTAGACTCAGTGAAGGTTTTAATCATCTAATGAGATTACCTCATCCGCGTGTGGTTTCACAATGCAGTCTCAATGGTAGCCCATTATGCCAGTCCCCTGACATGCAGTATCAATCATGCTAATCGGCTTACTCTGCTATCACTCCTACAGCTAGCTGGCTGCCACACACAGAAACCAAAACCATGCGCAGGATAAAAAGAGACTGTGAACTAAGCACTGCCATAGCAGTACACGAAACATTGCTAGCTTCAATCCTAAAGTTTAAAGTCACTTCTAAGCAACATGTTACATGCTATGCGTTTGATTTTGTGTGTTCTACGCTCAACCACAGCAAGGTCCAACAGCTCCCTTTTGGAGAACAAAAGTTGACATGTAACAAACGACATGTTTACAGTTAACAAATTACACATTGGAAAACGATAAAGTTCCAGAGAACATAAGTAGCTCCCTTTTCTGAAGCACAAGCTTTCCCATTTACCACAAGGAGCTCAGGAAGAACAGCACACTTGCTGCTTTACTGTTACCTATATAAAAATACTATAGTAATTACCGCTGTTCGCCTAGCAAAGAAAGAAGCATCCAACCTCAAAGGAACACCAGACACGTACAAATAAAACTCACTGTATTTCACACATAAGGCTAATGAGAAAATGTAAATATGAAGACTAAACTTAGTCTATATTTTGTTATTCAGCTGTAAAGGGAAAAAAACAGCTCCGAGTCCTGATGTTGCTGGATCCCTGTGTTACCTACTCTTCTACACAGTTTAAGAGAGCTCAACACTCTCGAAAGACAAAACAAGCCCCTCTAGCATCAGCATTTTCTACAACAGATATTAAGCAGCTTCCCCAAAGAAGCACATGAATCACAGCCAGAACTCTTAAGATACACCTGTTAAATCAGCACTACCTTATGCGCTGGCCTCACTCTTTTTACACTTGTCCCAAGGCACATCAAGATATTTGTGCCACTAGAATTTCTGCTGCGTCCATCATCTAGTCCAGAGGGTTGGACTAGATGACCTTCAGAGGTCCCTTCTAACCCAAAGCATTCTATGATTCCATGATAAGAAAAGCCACACAAGCATAGAACAGATATTAACACCTACCCATCAGTATGTGGCTTTTTAAAGGCTGTACATATCCAAACTTGACCAGGGACTCAAATAGGTCTTCCTAACCCCAAACACCTTCTCTAATGTATTGAAAACAACTAATGGTTAAAAGATAATGTGAAAGAAAGGGTAGGAAAATAAATAATGGAGTCCAAATGAGGAAATAAGGATATCTTTAGGTCCTATTTAGGTTGGAAATATACAGAACCACTTAAAACTCAATACAATCTGTAAAGGGCAAAAATCTCAAAATGGGAAAAAAAAATTAATTCAAAACAAAACCCAAACAACCACCAAAAAAGACAGAAAAACACACACAGAGAAACTAATGCAAAGCAACTTTAGGCTGTTACAAATTTGCTGCTGATTATCAGCCCATTCTGCTGGACCAAGCATCCCTACTCTCCTGAAAGCATCTTGGTTCAGTGCCAGGATGATCATTTAAAATGGGAACATAAAAAGGCAAAACCAACACAGCAATCTCTGGGAAAGAAAAAAAAGTCTTTTGATCTTGTTATGCAAATTAACTGCCTTCTAAGCAACTGACTCAGTTGGCTGAGCTGAAGCCAGGATCTCACTGGGGACTCCTGCCTTGCTGAGCAATCCTCTTCTCTTTTTTTTAAAAAAAAAGATACCAGTAAGGTAACCTTTTGGCATTTGACACTCCAGACAAAACACATCATATTTTATAAGGCATCTATGTTTCCTCCTCTGCTTTTCCACAAGTGTACTCCATCCATGCAGTTCAGTAACTTCACATAGTTCTAGGACATTATCTTTGCACATCCCAAGTGAAGGCAAATAGTTCTCTGCTCCAAATAAGAAAACAAAAGATTTAGAACTGGCATAACTCTGCAGACTAACTCTCCAGAAGAGAACACAAAAGTGAGTGGGTAGAATCCTGATCCTCTTGTCCAGATTTGATTACTTTTATACAAAGTTAACACTTTTTTTTTTTGTTTCTCAAACTTTCAAATGAAAGAAGGCCAAGACTGGAATTAAGTCAGTATGGATTTATGAAAGGCAAATCATCCCTGTCCAACCTGAAGAAATGACAGGCTTAGGGGAATATGGGAGAACAGTTAATTTTCATTACCTTGACTTCAAAACTGCTTTCATCATGGTCTTCCATGACATTTTCATGGACAAAACAGTGAAATACTGGCTAGATAAGTGAACTGAAAAGTGGACTGAAGAGTATCTGAGCTTCCAAGCTCAAAGGCAGAAGCATGAAATCCAGGTGGAAAGCAGTTATTGTTGATGCACCCCAAGGATCAATACTGCTTAATGTCTTCACTAAGGAGGAGACAGACTGCACCCTCGGCAAGTTTGCAGATCACAGTGCAGCAACCAATACACCATACAGAGGTGCTCAAAAGGTCCTGAGCAACCTGCCACTGCTCTGAGCAAGGGAGCTGGAGTACATCTCCAGAGGCCCCTTCCAGTCTCAGTAATTCTGTAAATATTTAACTCATCAAGCAACTATCAAATACTGTATTTGTTGACTGGTTTGAAGTTTTATTTTTACCACAAATGCACAAGCCAAAGGACAGTTTGCATAAGCAAATCCTTTCCCATCGAAATAACATTTACTGAGCAAGAGTTTTCTGGAGACAATAATATTTACTGTTTAAAAAGCAATTTTAAATGGTCTGTGAGACAATACAGTGAGCACAGAACCCTGGCAGTGCACAAGTGTCATTTTTAATCTTCTTCACCCTTAATAGCCCTTAATACTTAATTATGTCCCACCCAGCAACTTTACATGGTTTCCAGATTCAAACAGTACTCTAAAAGTTTGCTAATAGCCTTCTGAAACGAAGATGTTCCTTTCCTGTTCCAAATACAGTTCCTCAAGGAAAAAAAAAAAAACCACAACAACCCCCCAACAACAAAAACACCACAAAAATCAACAAAACAACAACAACAAAGGGGGAAAAACCGAACCAACACTTAAATGCCTCTCAGGGTCCCTCAGCCTTGCTACTGGAGGAATTTAACAGGGAGGAGGAGAGGGAAGGACATCTTTCTTAAGCAAACCAATAATTATCTCATTTTCTCTCCTTTTCTCACACAACACTCAGCTTACAAAAGATATCCAGGACAAAAAGTCATTAGCACAACCAGTTAAAACATGATTTACCTAAGACAATACTATAATGGGAGATGTTAAGCAACCTAAAGCTTTGAAATTCATTGGTTGGTTTACCTGTAATATGATTTCTGTTTCCATAAGGATCCAAAATGCTTATTGAATGAAAAGTCAAAAAAACTATGAGTTGTACTCTCAGTGTGGAAAAGATACCAAAGAAAGGTCAACTTCATGTGAAGTTTGTCTTAGCAAACATCCCTAGTTTGCTTAATTCCTTTGATGTACTATAAAATTGTCATTTAGAGAGAAGTAATCCTAAGCCCAGGTGGGAGAGTCACCTAAAGCCCAAGGAAGCTGCATTAGGATGAAAGAATTCATTTGTAATACTGGAGTGCACACATCATGTTTCTGTCACTCATTTATCAGGGGTACCATTATTTTCCCACAATCACTTTTGTTCTTCACAGCAGAAAAGCACTCTCAAACCAGCACGCTGTATTGCTGACTACATCCAGGCTGAGCACCATTCAGATAACCAAGTACTCGTTCATCATGGTAAAATGCTAATGAACCACCAGGAGTGTTCAGGGGATAAAGGAAAAGGAAAACATGATGCTCTGGGGGGAAAAAAAGTTTATTGAACTGTCATGGTTCACCTTTCTGCTCCTTTTTCTTGAGGATATGGAATGAGGAAAGAGTAATAGGGAAGAATTCACTCTTGCAGGTGACCTACCATGACAAGAGACTAAACTAAGAAATAGCCTTTGTTTTGAGAGAAACAAAGTAGCAAATTCATGCAATACTCGAATTTTGTTATTTTTATTGATCTCCTAGTTCCTAAAACACTTTTCCTGGTGCAAGGCGGCCTATATAAGCATGCTCAAGTTGCGCACACACACAGTAACAACCAGTAACTGGAATAGAGAGAGATACAGGAAGAAACTGATTTGCAGCACAAGAAAAGAAGGCAACAGATTTGTGAACTGCAGTTTTTTAAAAGAATTAAAAAGTTTTCTGATGACTGCCATATATCAAGAAATTTTTACCTCAAGCTTGGTATATAGAACCATAATAATGCCTGATGTCTGACAAGTCATTCATGGCCATAAAAACATGCTATTTCTGACAGATTTCTTGTTGGTCAGAACCTACAGATTGCTCCACACTTCTAACCAAAGCTGTGCAATAGGCACAAATGTTGAAAGAAGGCTTTAAGAAATATCTTCCCACCTGACAGTAATTTCTTTCTGACTCCATTATGATGAAGCAGAGTATGAAGCTGTACTGGAACTTACACCCACAGAAAACTTTAAAGATGAGAAAATGCTTCTGGAGATGGACATTTGACCACATTACGTATGGGATTGGGGTTGTTTGGGTGTTTTTGTAATTTTGCATATTTATAAGAGTCTGTCCTGGGAAAGTGCAGGTGCTCCTTAGGCCAGCGAGCTTTCAAACCTCACCTACAGGATTTACAATGGATACAGTTCAGAACCACAAACCTCAGCGTATATGCTGCATGGCACCGCCAAGACCACGTCTGTAAAAAGGCATATCTGAGCCTGCCCTTGCAGTTCCTGTCTAGTGCAGAGAAACCTGAAGAGAACAGCACCAGACAAGACACATACACACAGGCTGATAAACAACCTGTACTTGAACAGCTCACAGCAACGAAGCCTGATCACTTCTACTGATACTATCCCCTAGCCAGCTCTCTCAGACAGGTGAGCAGTGAACAACCATTATCAGGGGACAGACCATCAGAAAAGTAACAAGCTCTGGGGCGTTGCCTAACCAATAGTCTAAATAAGAAGCTGGCCTAGACAAGTCTTCAGAGGCAGCAGCGCTCTAGCAGAATGAACCCTACACCTAAGATCTTGCTAATAAGCAACCTGCGATATCTTCTAATCCCTGTAGCACAGATTCAGGCCTGAAAACAAAGGATAACATCTTTTTAGCGCTCTGCCTCTTGCCCCTAATTTCTGTTATACATTATTACATACAGAGATATGGTATGCATACATCAGAAACAACATGATTTTACAATTAGAAATTACCAGCATTTGGCAAGAGAGGGATTTCAGTCATTGTTCCAAGATTCCCCAGTAATCACTCGTTACCATATGAATTCAAACTAGGCAAGACTTCGTGGTATGAATCTAGAGTCAAGAAGCAAAGCAGAGCAATTGCATTACTTCAACTTGATTGAAAGCACACTGGAAGTATTGCACGAAGCACAGTGGGGTTTGTGGAAGAGAGAGAAATACTCAAGTGCATGGATGAAACAAGAGACGAGACATATGCATTGGTAAGCTGTTCCAGGTGCAATGTATGGGAGAAACAGACCTGTGAGGAAAGGGAAAATTGATTCATCAGCCCCGAGAAAGATGCCACAAAATCACATTAGCAAGCAGTAGTACACCACGTGTATTTGTGCAAAGCCCTGCCTGGACGGGGCAAGCTCTGTGCCCCCTCTGGCTCTGAAGGGAGATGCGGTGCAGCACACACCCTTACCACCTACTGTACATACTTTGAATGGCACAGTTTTCAGAGGGCATCTGTAGGAAAGCTCTCTGTACAGACTGCATGTGGCTACGTCTTTGATACTTCGTCTTCGTGATTCTGCCTGAAAAGGGAAATCCAGTTCTATTTATTTATACTTGATCAGAGGCACCTCTTAAGACCATGAAAAACAACTCTAGCTCATCCTTCAAGAATCTCCCCGCAGCTGTGGATGGGTGCATAAACGCTTGCAGACATGTATTCTGAAAGGACAGGCAGAAAAACAATTGATTTCCTGCAAGTGTAACGTCCTGTTGTTTTTCCGAGGTGAGCTGGAGAGTTATCACAATCCCAGATGTTTACAAGGGGAAGGAGAAAACTGCAGTAACTTTGCACAGGATGAGCCAGATGACTGCCTAAGCACAATATTCTAAACTCAAATTCAATGCTCCACGACTTTTTCTATAGGGGCTCTCTGTTGCAAATCCTGGAATTGCAAGCTGGAGGACATTAGCAAGCATACATCTGAGTTTCCAGTCACTTCAAGTGTGTATGAGGCAGTGAACTTATACAAAGTATTTTTAGACTTCCTGCAATCAACTGTCCTCCCGGCATTGCTCAATCTGCACACTTGTCTGAATTATGCAGTTGTGCTAACATAGGCTCCAATTTTAAAGTTCCACTTCTCTGTTTTCCATAAAATAAGCACTGTCAAATTTGCTCATGCAAGAGGTTGAATCAGAAGCGATTAAGGGTCATCTAAGCTAAACCATATTGTGTAAATGCTTATTAAATTATACTTATAAAAAGTAATTTGTTTTATCTACACAAAATAATTGTGTAAACTGAACAAAACACTGGTAATGATTGGGCGTGTAGAGAGCAAGAGGTGGCTAAATTCTGCACAGTAAATCTTGCCTTTACAGAGTCAGACAAGCTGAAGGTTCCTCTTCCTAGGAGATGACATAAATCTGTTGTAAGGGAAAATAAAGAAGAACATCTCTTTAAGAACTGTCCTATTTCCTGGCTTGACTCAGAAGATATTCCACAGCTGAATTGTTTTGAGGAGGAGTCAGGGAACTGGGTGATGGTTTGGATCATCCAGGCATCTCACGTGTCCAAGAAAGGATCAAGTTCTCGCTTATCAGTGTGCACATGACAAGCCAGACAGAAGTATTCCAGTACAAGAATAACCAGGGATGGGGTGATTGCTAGAACCACCTAATTATTCAGCAGAATTGAGCAACAAATGACTACTTGATGCAGCTCCAGACTATACACCATTATAATAAATACTGTCATTAACCATGATTATGCATTATCTCTAATGAAGAAGCTTCAAATGAAGGAGCTTGCAAATTAGCTGTGTCCTACATCTCAGAGCCAACAAAGGAATCTTAGAAGTCTTCTCTTACCAATTTGCAAAACTGGGTGAATAAGCTTGGTCTAGTAAGATGCTGATGACACTTCTTCCATTAAGAAAACAAAAGATGCCATCAAGATGTGGTGCCATGATTTTAAACTGCTACTGATGTGTTTCTTTTGGCCTATGACTGTTCTTGGTATACTTTAACACTGTGACTGTCATTTACAGAAGAAATTGATTGCCTCTTTTGGCAACTGTCTGAATTCATCAACCCCTCATTATCAACATTATTATTAGAATACTAAATTATGAAAAAAAATCACCACTCTGTCCAAATAATTTAAAAAAAAGTTTCATAAATTAAAGCTGATATTATTGCCTTTGATTCAAAGCCCAGTTGAAACTGCAATGCAAAAAAAAGGTACTTAGAGCAAATTTTCCACAGTAATGTCCTGTTATAAAGAAATTTAAATACTTTCTGAAGAAGGGAATCAAAATAATCTGAGTTTCATGTAACTAAAGATGACTGTTTTCCTCCACTAAATGATAACAGAAAAATCATTTAAATGAAGGAAACAGTCTCTGGGAGGATGCACTCTAAAAATGGGGAAGAACTAATCAAAACAACCAGAATTACACTGACTGATTCAATGATGCTGAGGCATACTACAGTATGTGCACCACATCTCAGATCCAAGACTTGCAAGCAAGATCCAAAAGTCTACAGTTAGGAAAAAAAAAAAAAAAAGAGGAAAAAAAGAAGTCTGAAACCACACACCAAAACCCCACACAACCTTTTGTATGAGTGTTACTGCTCTGTAATTTGTTGTGTGAATTTGAAGGCATAATGAAAGCAAAGTTCCCCCTGTAAAGTCAGTGCAATTGCTCCTAAAAGCAGAAACAGTGCAGTTATGTTTATTTTCAGTATGAGAACACCAATATGTGGAATGTGACAGCAATCAAGGTTAGTTTTACCTTCCACTTGAGCAGTGAACACCAGGTACATCTGGACAATACATTAGCTCTGAGTGGTTTCTTTAAACCTAAGTACTGCATAAGGGGGGGAAAACTCTGTTCTTTACAGGAAAAAAAGACAAATTCTGTAGGACATACCCAAAACACAGTTCCCTTCTCTTTTTTTGCCTATCATAGGGGTTTTGTTAAAAGCACAAAGCGAGCCTCTTGCCAGATCCATCGATACACTCAAAAGAAACAGCATTTTCCAACAGCCTTGGTACACTAGCAGTCACAGACTGAAACACAAAGACAAATCACCGCAGTTTTCAAAAGTCACTTTAACAGGAAAGACTGCATTTCCATCATTTATTAGGCTATTTCAGATAGTTATGAGAATCTAGATGGTTAGCAAACCCCTAAAGGGTTTTTTTTTTTCCCCTCCACATTTAGTGTTCAAAGGAAACATAACCCATTGGGATTTTTTCATTAGCTTTCTGTGGTATGTTTTCAAACATTCTTCCTTTTATTATTATAGTTCTTAAGGAGAGCTCATAAAAAGGTTATGAGGAACTGCCTTCTTTAAAAGTTGACCAACTTTGTTTAAAGGAAAAGCCTATTAAACACTGGTAAATCCAGTTAGTGTTCCACTGTACATCTGAAGTCTCTTTACTTTTTACTTAAAAAGTCACTGAGATTACAAGCGAAGAGAAACGTCAAACTCTAGGCTTGAGAAATTATGATAAAAAGACCCTGTTGAGATTATTTCACTTTTCCTTTTTTTTTTTTTCCTCCACTTCAGTAACCTCTACAATATTTTAGCTAAACAGCTTGACTGAAAAAAAGCTTTTCTTCTGGAAAAAGTCAGGGTAAACACAAAAACTTTCAAGATAAATCAAGTTGTTACTTCTACTTATTGTACCAGTACCTGCAACGTGCAAAGAACTCCAGCTATGTTTTGGGTTTTCTTTTAATGGGCTTGACTGACACGTTTGTAGCTGCACACCTGCCCTTTTGCTCCACGGAGATAATCTACTGACCTTAAACTCCAAATTTGTTGAACTAGACTTTCATCAATGAAACGCGGTTGCTTAATGACTTAATGGAGACAGACCATTAGCTTACAAAACAGCGTCAGTTTGTCTAACCAGAGAGAAAGAAAAGTTATCCCAGTGGGACAGAAAAGGAAGCTAGTAAGGAGAAGCAAGGAAACGTGAAGCTCGCAAGCAGGGTTTGGACACGTTGAGGATGTCAGGACAGAAAGACAAGACCTACCTTCCCCTCAGCGCTGCCCCTCTCACTATCTCTGACTCACATCACTGCTCTGCGCCTTAGAGTGGTCTTCACAGAAGCTGCACATGCAGCACAGGCTGGCCCACAGCCAACTGAGTGACTTCAACTGCTCCATATTAATACGGCCACAGAAGCAATAGGCAAGGGACAGCGAGAGAAAATGGAGGGGGCTGCACCCTTGGCTCAGCCCCTCCAGCTGCCAAGAAGCAGCTGAGCAAAACACAGCTCACTCAGGCAGGACCAGCATCGTAGCGTTATCGATCCCAGCACCTGCTGTGCCACCTAACATCGGCCACAGTTTGGTTCAAAACAACAAACAACAGACAGACAAACATCCTCCCTCCCTGCTGGGTGGCTGTCACTGTTCGAACATCAAAGCAAATGCCAGAACCAGCCTCCTCAGCCTTCCCACAGTAAGCAGGTCAAGGTGCTCCAGCCCCATGATCAAGTACCTCCCATGGACACTTGACAGGCAGAACTTCTCCCTGGTAAAGGGTAAGACTACAAAGACTGACTTTTTAAAGGCCTTCATAGTCTCAAAAAGAGATAAAATGCACTAAATTCCTGCAATAAATTATCTTGCACATTCTGAGCTATTTCCTGATACACGAACTGTTCAGTCAAAAGCTTAAAGGTCAAATTTGCATCGATAGCCTCGCCAAGAAGTTTTCTACAGAGAAGAGAGGGGAGGAGGAAAGATTAGAGAAGCAGACAAGACAACAAGAATACAGTATTTTATATTTTACACAAGACAAACTCACAGTGTAGAATCAGTCTTAAGAGGTGAGTTATGAGTTTTAGTTTAACCAATATTCTTTATTGTACCTTTGCCTTTCTAATCAGTGATATTTCTTTTCTCCAGTACTACCTGGAAAGCCTTTTCTTTAAAAAGAGGGGAGGGGGATTACTGACTGTCTCAATTTTAATCCTTCCTCACTCTCCCACACAGAGAACAATGCTTTTCCTTCAGGACACTTCACAAGTACTTCATTACGTCGGAGTATCTTTTTTTTTCCCCAGAATATATAAAAAACAGCTCCTCACCATTTTTAACCATTCACACTGCATCCAAGCATCTTACAATGGAAGTTTAGAACTAGGGACATTGCTGTTAAGAGATAGCTCTCTGAAAGCTTCCGTTATAATAGCACACTTAGGCAAGTAACCACATGGAAGTGTCCAATACAATGACTTACCTATGTCACCTGCAGATTTCTAACGAGCCCACACAGGTTTGTTTGGGTTTTTAAACAGTTCTGTTTAGTGAAGGATACAAGGAAGCATCTGCATCTTCCAGGACCAGCACACACCATTAAGAAAACTGAGAACATGAACTACTCCAACCTGTCTAGTTCACAGTTAATCAGGAGTGCCTAACATTAAAATGTCTCTCAGTCAATCAGCTGGTATTTTAGTGAGATCACATTCACATTAAAGCTGATATGCTGCCCCACTCTGATGGGGAAGGAAAAAGGAAAAGCACAGCCACATGTGTGCCTTGTTTTCACATCTCATACTGTCAATAATGCCTTCCAAGAACAAAATACTCAGAAAGGAAAACCCTGTCTCAATGCAGTCTGCCACTGTTTTGCAAAGCAAACAGCAGCTAGCTGTTACAGCTTAGTACTAGTTTTGCAGTGATCAAGTCATGAGCCATGCACAACTGACATTCAAGAAAGAAGACTTCTCACAGTAGCTGCTACTCCATCCCCCCTCAGCTTCCCCATCTGAGAAAAGCCGCAAGGTATGTATCCAGCATTGCTAATGCCTGTCATACACCAGTGCAGCTGTGCTGCCTGGCACAGGAGCTGCAGAGAGCCTTTACTACTTTCAGCCCTTCCCTCCCTGCTACAGAAGTAGGGGAAGATTGAGAACTCAGCACTTTCTCCACAGCTTGCTTCAGCTTTCCCCCTTATAAGGTCACCACTTACCCCAGGACATTGATTTAGCCCCACACAAAAAAAACCAAACAAACAAACAACACCAACAAAACCTACCCATCACACCACCCTGTTACCATCAGGTGCTGTGATCCACCAGAAAGCATTACTGAAATTCCCCAAGAGAGCACATTCAGCCCAGCTGACAGCAACTGTAGGTCTGAAAGACATATTAAAAAGCAATCAAGCTGATTACATTATGCATCAAAACACAGTTAAGTGGCACAGTTTTGCTGCAACATTAAAAGAACATCTGATATTCCCCTGAAGAAATATGGTTTAATTGTCAAGATATAGGCAAGGAAAGAGAAAAAATGCAATGGAAGAAACAGGTTTTCTGCAGTAGTTTCTGGATTATAAGGCTGAGGCTTCCCACACTAAGTGAAAGCTTTGTGGAAGCAAAGAGTGAATTTAGTGACCTTGCCCTAGGCAGATGGAAAAGGCTATAACATTACTAAGTTCTCCTATTTCTTTTGGGGTTTTTTTTTGTTTGTTTTCTTAGGTACAAGTTATTCCTGCCACTCCCTTCTCACCAGGTGTAGGCTCACTCCTAGAGCTCCTAGTAAAACACCTCTCCTGTTTTTGTTGTTGGAGACCAGCTACTCCTTAAGTTTCTACACTCAAAGCCCAAAAGAACAAAAGCTTCTGTCCAAAGCAGAAGCATTTTTTAAGTCAAAAGAAGAGGAATACAGCAGAGACGAGTAACAGAGAAAGAAGTCCATCTACATAGCTTGTTCTACAAAACCATTTTTTCCTCAAGATGTCATCCAACAAGACAGCAAAGAGCTCCATTGTGGATGTGCTACATTTCTGCTGCAGACAAAAAATTCGCACACACATTTCCCCATAGCAACTACAAACTATGAGTGGTGACAGATGTGTAGAAGGACTGCTTTGCTCAAGAAAAGGGAGGAGAAGCATATGAAGAAAGGACACTTGTCAGAACTTCATCTGCCTTTCCAAATACAAGCTTCACTGGATCCAAATAAATTTTTGAGCCCTCAGAGGCTCAACCTAACAGAGAAGCATCTGCTGTAGATACCAGCCAGTCACCAAACAGTATGGCCTGAGCTCCTCAGCAAGAGTGACAATGCACACAACCCGATGGGGAAGACTTTAGATAGCTCTTGCTTATCCAATTTGCCAGCCTAGTACAGCAACTTCAAATAGGAGCACTCCTGCTGCTTTTAATTGAACAGTTTCTATCCCAAGTTTCCTCCAAGTTCTGAATGCTTGGCTAAGGGAGACAATAGTAGTTTAAGTCAAAACAGCTGCAGAGAGTGAGAGACATGACAAGTTTGTGCACACTTCTGCCTACCTTTGTATCAGTACTAACTTGATATGTTTTTTTCCTCTGAAGGCCTAGAGGAACTTATGGAGTAATACTGTGAGCGTTAAACTTATGCTTAGGTTCAATGCAGGACAAAGATTAATTAGGAATATGAAAGTATGCTTTGTTGGACCACCAACTCTGAGAACCTCACAAAGCTCCAGAACTATGATTCTGAGGCTTCAGTATTTCAGCCTAGAGTGAAGTGGTCCTTGGATGTTTTGCAGCCGTATGTTAAGCAGCGTACCCATCACTCACAGGGCATTTGGACCAGCCTGCTGCCCACTTTTAGACATTGTTTTCCTGTTTAACTGAAGAGGACCTTGCTGAGCCCTCTTACAAACAGTGATGCCACAAGACAATTCTAAAGACTACAGCATTCTAATAAGCATTGCAATTCTAGGATATAGAATTTCATGGACAGCCAAGAAGATGAAAGAGGAACAATTTATGCCAGACTTTTCTCCCAACACAGTACTAGCGGTCTATGGTTCTATACACAGCCTTGCATCATGTCTGTGGAATAAAATGCAATAATTCTCCAAGGTTAAAACACCCCAAACAAACAAAACAAAACAAAAAGTGTCCCACAAAGCTTCTTTCCACAGATACAAGAAGTGGACATCTCCTTTTCCAGTACAATGAGAAAGACTACCAAAGAAGTGGTTAAGTCAGATAGTATGCTGACAGGAAAGGTTCCATGTTTCAACACTGCAAAAAAATCCCAAAGCAAACAAATAACAGAAAAGGAAATTCTGCTTCCACGCCATCAGGCCTGAGCAGGAACATTCACTAACGAAGGCTTCTCAGTCAAGTAATAACTTCAACACAGAAGTGCTTCCAAGCTAGTTTTTGAGTTATTTGGTTAAAAGTCTTCGCATTTTGTATCACAAACCAACTCATGAAATTCCTTCCAAAACCCCACCCTTCCCTGCATGCCAAAAGTTCACAAATTTGAAATTCTAGCCCCATCCTGGATTAACAATTCACTGCTCTGTCACCAAGTCATATTTCGCAACCAGTCTTTAATGTACTCACATGAAGAACTGTCTATAAAATCCTAAGCTGCCAAAGCCTGCTCTGATGCTCCCACTCTCATGCAGGACTGCAGTGCAGTCTGAAGGCAGAGACACAGGAAAGGGCCTCTCTGCCAGGGGCCCAGGTATTTTTCTGCTATGGCTGTGGAGGTATCTATTGATTTAAATCTGAAGATTCACAACATGTCAGTAAGTCTCAAGTGGAATCAATGAAGTTATTTGTCTCACTTCATTCTTACCTCATGAATTAAGGAAAAGCTGCAACTATTAATCAAAGACGGGCCCACCAATACACTACTGCAAGAGGCTGCAGATACATAACTTTTGGCATATACACTGATGATAAAGAAAGAAACTCTCCAGAGTACAGCAGTCAAGTCTATAAAGAAGCCAAACCACAGTTTCTCCTGTCTAAGAGTATGATGGGGTCTGTGTGTACTTAAATACTTCAGATTTTATTCCTGCAGATAGTTCTGAGAAGGCTTGTCAATAGCAAAACTGATTTCTGAAAACAAGGAAAGCTGTAAACAACCTGAAATGTAAAGGCTAATAATGAGCATTTGTCTTCACGATTTCTAATATGATAGCATAAAATTCAAAGATAACAAATTTTGAATAGCACAGCTATTAGAAGCAAAGTTCTTGGAAATAACATCACAAAGGAAGAGTATTTATAGGGTCTGCAAATGGAAAACAAGACAGTCAGTGAAGCGGTTCTTGCACAGTGAAATGAAAAATAAAACTCAGAAAGGAGAAAAAGGCAGTAAAGCTGTTAAAAGCAAGGCTCCAGTACTTATTCCTCTGTCACGTTACCGTGAAAGTGTTTTACTGGGGTTTGTTTCTGTTTGTTTGTTTGAGTTGGGGTTTTTTTGTTTGCTTTGTTGTTGTTTTGTTCTTTTTTAGTTTAAAACTAGTGCCTTTTTTTCTCTCCTTACCTGTTCCAGTTTTCATAAGTGCCTTTCCCAGTTTTCATAATTAAACCCATTAAATAAATAATTATATGGCTATGACGCATGTTGCTATGGCAAGGATTGCGATAGCAAAGATTCAAGCTTTTATGACTTCACCACAAGGTCACACAGAAGCCTGTGAACAAAAAAAAACGTGTGGTGAAAAAGGTTACTTCCATTAGCATCAACTGCAAGGCAAGATACTAAGACGAAGTGTGCATGTCCACACTTCAGAGAGTGGTTTGAAGCAGGAGTGCTTCATTTGTCACTCCAGGCTGCACAAGTTACTGAGGAAGAGAAACATGACCAGTGACTATCTCACCCTTCTGGTTTAGTCTGAAAGGTATGGCAGCACAGCCCTCAGACACCACGCTGGCCCCAGGGCCACCTACATTTATTTGCCCACTAACCCAGTTGGAGGCTCTTTTGCCTTTCAAAGTATCTATAAAAACACAAGACTGATCTTTAGAGCGCACCTTTAAAGTGCTGTTCCAGGAAGGTAAAAAAACCACAGCCTGCCTTCCCACAGGAACATGGGCACCCCCTGTGCCTGCCATTCCCCCCCAGCAAAGCCAAGGGCAGCCCAGCTGGGACACACACAAGGTGCAGAAGCAAACCAAAGCAGGTGGGCAGAGCAGGAGAGTCAGCTGCACTCCATAGCTGTGCAGTGGTCTCCTCAGAAGGTGACATCCAGCGTAAGGCTGGGCCTCACCTCGCCCTGAGCTGGGGAGGGAGGGAGGGAGGAAGAGAGGAGCAGGGAGCAGCCTTCAGCCCAGTACTGCAGAGGGTTTCAGGGAAAGAAAACCTTCCCTCAGATTTAAACTGGATATTAAGAAGAAGTTCTTCACAGTGAGGGTGGTGAGACACTGGAACAAGTTACCCAAGGAGGTTGTGGATGCTCCCTCCCTGGAGGTGTTCAAGGCCAGGTTGGACGAGGCCTTGAGTAACCCATACTAGTGGGAGGTGTCCCTGCCTATGGCAGAGGGTTGGAACTAGATGATCCTTAAGGGCCCTTCCAACCTTACCATTCTATGATTACTGCTCAAATTTCCTCAAAAACCAGTCACACTCTCCCCGTGCCTCACAGTCACTGAAGACCATGACATCCCTGATGAGAAATACGCTGCCTGTTGGCCTGCAGCTGCTTGGAGCACACTGCTGCCAGCCTGGCATCAGTCCCTGGGGTGACAGATGCCACTGTGCCTCACTCACAAGTGCACAAATACCAGTTTCAAATGAGAAGCATAACTTAGGGGACTATTTACTGTGGAGAAGAGGAGGCTGAGGGGAGACTTTCTTGCTTTCTACAACTCCCTGAAAGGAGGTTGGAGCCATCTGGGTGTCGGTCTCTTCTCTCAAGTAATTAGCAATAGGATATGGGGAAATAGCCTCAAGTTGTGCTAGGGGAGGTTTAGATAGGCTATGAGGAACAATTTCTTTACGAACAGAGTGGCCAGATGTTGGAACAGGCTTCCCTGGGAGTTGGTGGAGTCACCGTCCCTGGAGGTGTTCAAAAAGCATTACAGACATGGCACTTCAGGGCATGGTTTAGTGGGCATGGTGGTGTTGGGTTGACAGTTGAACTGGATGATCGTAGAGATCTTTTTCAACCTTAATGATTCTGTGATTCTAATCTAAAGTAAGGTGCCTCCAACTTGTTACTATTTTCACCTGTAAGTCTTGCTCTAAAAATATATGCATGTGGGAGGAGGGGAAAAAAAAAA
>WBNM01031712.1:0-56534 GCA_013399055.1 Ramphastos sulfuratus | reverse complement strand
TCCTCATAGGAAGGCTGCTCCAGACTTCTGACTGTAGTTGGGTTAAATGTTTGATTTAAATTAAGTTGAGAAGTCACTTAAATGGAATTATCCTAATTTTCAGGTTTAACTTACTGTATCTTTTTAGGGCATATGTGAAACCTAGTGATAATTCCTAAAAAGGGGCTTGCATTTTCAGAGCTGAGGTGCTTTTGTCCACCTAATAACCCTTCACTTGTTCTTTCTAATAATGAAAAAGTGATGCAGTTATTTCCTCCATTAAAATGTTTTTCCACTTTTTTCCAGGATTCCCTTATTAGTAACTTGTTGCGTCTCATACAGAAAATGCGGCCACCCCCGAAACCGTCTGCAAGCAGAGGTACACTAAATCCTCCCCCTCTTACCCTTTCAGTGCAAAAAGAAAAGCAAAACTCTTGGTCTTTTGTAGTTTTGGGCCGTGTTTAGTGATGTTGTTGTAGTTACTGTTCTTGTCTTAGAAGGTGGGACTTTGTATCCTGTTGTTGCAGTGGGAGTCTGGTGGTGGTGGTAGACCAGCTAGGTTGTTTAGGTACTAAAAATGAGTACACTATTGAGTAGCTGTGTATTGTTCACAGATTCACTAATACTGAGAATTTTGTTCATAGGAGGGTAAAATTGTAACCTTTGAGTTGAGTCTAAAATCTGCATCAGCCTTTGCGTTCAGATTAGAGTTAAAGTTCATATTCAGAACATTTATCTCTCCTAAGTTCTGGGGGGTTTGTTTACTTGTTTGTTTTAAATTGCAAACCCAGAGACTGTTGTCAAGCCCAAATCAGAGAAGGAAAAGCTGAAGGAGTTGTTTCCAGCCCTTTGCAGACCAGACAATCCCAACATCAGGGTAAGGTCATAATTTATCTTGCATTCCCTCTAAATGGGTTAATTCTCTGTGGCAGATGCTTTATCAGTCTTCTAACACAATGATTCTCTTGCAGCACATGCTGGATGAAGATGATGTGAAAGTGGCAGCTGATGCACTTAAGGAACTGGAAGCTCTGATGCCGAGTGCAGACAGGCAAGACAAGCAGAGGAGCAATGACCACCGGTAGGTTTTGGGACGTGGGTCCTGCAGTTGCCGTTGCACTCTCACTCTGCTCTCCTGTGAGTCTTCACTGCAGGTGTGTGATGCTTTTTTGTTAGGGCAAAGAAAAAGAAGAGGAGCCGAAGTCGTAGCAGGGACAGGAAACGAAGACACAGATCTCGCTCCAGGTCTCGTTCTAGAACTTGGGATAAGAACAGGACCAAATCCAGATACCGGTCACGAAGCAGGAGTCGCAGCAGGGACCACAAGGATCGCGAGAAGCACATTGAGAAGAGCAGTGAGAGATGGAGAGACAAGCACATCGACCGCCCGCCGCCCGAGGAGCCTTCTATTGGAGACATCTACAATGGCAAAGTCACAAGCATCATGCAGTTTGGGTGCTTTGTACAGCTGGAGGGGCTGAGGTACGTTCTGCTGTTCACGGTAACCCTGGGACAAGTGTCTTAAGGAGGTTGAGGCTACAAGAAGCTGTGCTGGGTTCTGCTGCCAAAATGCAGATCTGTTTTAGAAAAATTAATTCCACAGCAGAGAATATTTGTGGAAAAAGCAGTTCATGGATGTACTCAAACGATCAGTTGGCAAAAAAAAGTATTTAAATCTAGATTCTGAAGGACTGTTGGAGCAGTGGTAACTTAAAACATCTTCTGCCCCTTTTTCTCCTGCAGGAAGCGTTGGGAGGGCCTGGTACACATCTCGGAGCTTCGGAGAGAGGGACGGGTTGCCAACGTTGCTGATGTTGTGAGCAAAGGACAAAGAGTCAAAGTCAAAGTGTTATCCTTTACTGGATCCAAAACCAGCCTGAGCATGAAGGTATGGAAGATGTTGTGTAGCAGTTGTAGAGTTTTTAGTGCCAGCGTTTTTTATAGGCTACACCTCTTCATGTTTTTCTCTTTTTGATGACAACCAGTGTGTAACTGTTCCAGTGGGAATGAAACACGCAACAGTAACTCTGAAGTGGCTTTTTACTGTTTAGTTGTTTTCCATAGGCTCCTAGGTTCTTGGTTTTGATGTAATGTTATTAACAGCTCTCTGACCAGACCTGGTAGCTTAGCAACAAGGCAGACCTTGAGCTCTTACTGTTTGTCTTCCAGTGTGAGATAAGCACTGTCAGGAAATCACTGCCAGCACCAAGGCAGAGCAGATCATTGCAGGTCTCCTGTTGTACTTTCCTCATGTACCAGGCCCACAGAATCCAATTTTTTATATTTGGATGTTGTCAGCAGTGGTCTCTCTGAGAAACAGACTTTGCTGTACTCTTGTGTTTGTCATTCCACCAGTGCTGATTGGTAAGAAGTTCAGCATAGGTAGAGCTGTTTGATTAATCAATTGAATCAATCTGATGCAGGATGTTGATCAAGACACTGGGGAAGACTTGAACCCAAACCGAAGGAGGAACCTGGTTGGAGAAACCAATGAAGAAACCTCTATGAGAAACCCAGACAGACCCAGTCACCTGTCCCTGGTGAATGCCCCAGAGGTGGAGGATGACAGCCTGGAACGGAAACGCCTGACCCGAATTTCAGACCCAGAGAAATGGGAGATTAAACAGGTATGGCTTTGTGTTCAGGGCAGCAGGGAGATCCTGAACTAGGATATAGCTTCTTGTGTAACTTACTTCTTAGCTCTAAATTGGTGCCTTTGTGTGAGCTGGGACTTCTACCTCAGTTCTAACTATGAAGTTAGACCCGCTTTGAGCAGAAGGTTGGACTGGGTAATCTCCGAGGATCACTCAGACCTGGGTGATCAAGATCCTGATCTGGCAACATTTGGGTGATACCTGACGATCAGCACAGTCCTGCCAGCTTAAGCCAGCTGTCTCACTGATGGCATTTAGAATACTTGAAGGCTTAGAGACTGGATGACCTGCAGAGAGCTGTGCCACGATGTAGGACTATTCCCTTATTCTGAAACCGTAAAATTCCATCCACATTGTGTTCATTCTCTTTGCAGATGATTGCAGCTAATGTGCTTTCCAAGGAAGAATTTCCTGACTTTGATGAGGAGACTGGGATCCTTCCTAAAGTTGATGATGAAGAAGGTAGTGTTTACCAGTAGTCTTACTGTTGTGTTGTAAGCTCCTTGTTTCTGGATGTGTTTTGATTCAAAACAGGTGATAATGCAAGGGCGTGTGAAGGGTCTCACAGTTTGGTGTTATCTGAAACATTTGAAACTAGGGTTGCTCTAGTTAGTGGCAGTCTTGTTAGTGGCAGATGGATGTGCCCTGGCTGTGTATTTGTATTTGTGATGTTTTTGCTTTTAAAACTTCATCATCAGGAAACACATGAAAAATGTTTAATAGGGAAGTTAAAATTGTCTCTTGTGGATTTTAGATGAGGACCTTGAGATTGAGTTAGTTGAGGAAGAGCCACCATTCCTTCGAGGTCACACCAAACAGAGCATGGATATGAGCCCCATCAAAATAGTAAAGGTAAGAGATTTCCAGAACTAATCCCAGTATGCTTGATTTAATTCAATATTTGACAGTTTAGCAACTAGTTTTGCACTTGGATGTTACAGAGAGCCTGGAAAACATTACCGCTGAATTAAAGAGCCTTTCTGTACTTCTAAAAGTTGATTTTCACTTAGTGGTGACAGTAAAGTGGAATAATGAAACCCAAACACATGTTAGCCTGCAGCAGCAACCACTTCACATAGGTTTGTTAGAGTATGCTTTCTCTGTTCTGCTTTCTCTTACCTTTTGAAAGTAGAAAGTGGTAGAGAAATAATTCTCATGGGTTGTGCCTGTAATCTTTCTGAATGGAGAATGTAAGGATGCCCTATGCTGGTTATGACCATGGAAGTTCCTGAGTTTAGGCTAATGGAAATATCAAATGGATAAAATGTTAGCATCTTTTAAAGCACCTTCAGAAGACACTCACAAAAGCCAGTGGTCACAGAGAGGTAGCTGAAGGATTGGGAGTGCTTGAAATCTTAGCTTTTTTTTATTTTCCAGAATCCAGATGGTTCCTTATCCCAGGCTGCAATGATGCAGAGTGCTTTAGCTAAAGAAAGAAGAGAACTTAAACAAGCCCAGAGAGAAGCAGAGATGGATTCTATCCCCATGGGACTCAACACACACTGGGTGGATCCTCTCCCTGATGGTACGTCCATGCACATCTCACTGTGACCTCTGCCTTGTTTATGGTAGCTGAGCAACCCCGGAGAAATGTATTGATACCATTTGTGTGCTTTGCTTTAAATGGGGAAAGGAAAAATTCTTTGCTACTGATGTGGCAATAGGAATGTTCAGGGAACTGTGCAGGATATCCTGCTGTCCATCCAGGATGCATTGCTAAAGCTTCAGTAGATGGTGAAGCAGTTTTTCACATGGGAGTTAATGTAGTGCTGGGGTATNTAATTAGCCTAAAACCAGCACAGTGTAGGACCTTAAAAATAGTTCACCACACACTGGCTGGGGGTACAGCAGGAGTGGGGTCACGCTGGGCACCACCGTGTGAACCCAGCTGTAGCAGTGAAGTGCTTTCTGTTGTAGTGGATGGAAGACAAATAGCTGCAAACATGCGAGGAATTGGGATGATGCCCAACGATATCCCAGAGTGGAAGAAGCATGCATTTGGTGGCAACAAAGCTTCTTATGGGAAGAAGACCCAGCTTTCCATCATCGAGCAGAGAGAGAGTCTGCCTATCTTCAGACTGAAGGAGCAGCTGATACAAGTAAGACTCTCAAAACAGTGCTCTTTGAGCAAGCAGAAATTTAAAATAAAGGTTCTTGGTTCATCTTGTTCACAGGTGAACAGCTATGTGGTAGTAAGTGCAGACCTGTAGTATGGAATAATAATTTTAAAGGATTAGATATCTGCACTTAATAAACCTCTGGCTATTTACTGATATGAGTCAGAACTGAAGCTAGGCAAACGTTGGTAAGGGATGAGTCAGCTAAGAGATAAAGCAGTTTGACTTGCTGAGTTAAGAGCACTGGCCTGGGTCAGCTGGGGCTCAGTCTAGTCTTGGATACACTGGTGGTTTTGTTTGTTTGCTTTTTGGTTTTAAATTTTTACAGATTTATCTGTTATGACCTTTTCTAGGCTGTGCATGACAATCAGATTCTGATTGTTATTGGAGAGACAGGATCTGGGAAGACAACACAGATTACCCAGTACCTGGCTGAGGCGGGGTACACGTCAAGAGGCAAGATTGGATGTACTCAGCCTCGCAGAGTGGCTGCCATGTCTGTTGCAAAGAGGGTGTCAGAGGAATTTGGTTGCTGCTTGGGACAAGAGGTGAATTTCCATGCTGAAGAATGTACCAAAATAAGCGTGAAGTAGTAAAAATCAGTACTGGAGCTGGTGTGTTGTGTTATCTGTCTGCTCCTTTGTAGTCTGTAAAATAAACATGTGGAGCAGTCAGACTGGGAGTTAATGGTGCTGGTAACTATTCTGCAGCTTCAGTTTCTGTTCAACTTCTCCGTCTAGGTTGGCTACACCATTCGATTTGAAGACTGCACCAGCCCTGAGACTGTCATCAAATACATGACAGATGGGATGTTATTGAGGGAGTGCCTCATAGATCCTGATCTGACCCAGTACGCCATTATCATGCTGGATGAAGCCCATGAGAGGACCATACATACAGATGTGCTCTTTGGACTTCTAAAGAAGGTAATGCAGCAGCTGATGTTTATTGCTCCAGTGTCTCCATATACTGTGTGTGCACAGGAGTGTGCAGAGAAAAGCAGGGTCACACAGGTTCATCCCTGTGCTCTGAGAGCTACTTCTGAAGCAAAGCAAATGCTTGTAAGGGTTCATAGCCCAGATTTTTCTAAGTTGAACCTGTGTGAAGACGAAGCAAAATTCAGCAGAGACAGTAACAATTCACAGTCCAGGATGCTCACAATGAAGAATGAGCAGAGGAGTTTTCTTGCTCTGCGTTTTCTTCTCTGGCAAAGGCTTTCTGGGGTGGTACTGCTAAAAAGGGTTTGAAATCTGACCTCAGCAGTCAATGTTTTTGACTTTCTGTTAACTGGAATGAGCAGCTCCTCTACTCTGACATTAAACCACATGGTATCACTGGTTGTATTTCTGTGGCTTAAATGCTAGGTGCTAATAGTCTCAGAGGCAGTAAATGACTTGAGCTTTCCATCCTCCTGCAGACGGTGCAGAAGCGGCAGGACATGAAGCTGATCGTGACGTCAGCAACCTTGGATGCTGTGAAGTTCTCTCAGTACTTCTATGAAGCACCAATCTTCACAATTCCTGGCAGAACATACCCAGTAGAAATTCTGTACACAAAAGAGCCAGAAACAGATTATTTGGATGCCAGTCTGATTACAGTAATGCAGATCCACTTAACAGAGCCACCAGGTGAGTAGGGGATGGTCTAGGGTTATTGATGATCCAAGGACTCCAGCACTTGCAAGGGAGGTTTTTCTGTAAGTCATGGATTATGTGTTAGTAGCACGAGCAGAACAATCTCAGCACTCTCCTCTTGTTTGTGAATACAGTAAGCCAAATGCTGAAAACACTGGGTGAAAGTGAAGTGTGATGCTTCTGGCTAAGAGTTGTTGCCCAGGGCCTAGAAAAAGTTGGAGATCCCTCTTTATTTAGAAAAGGTGGGGTATGGAAATATGGTAATGGAGGAGTTGTACTGAAGAGTTGATAATGTGAGTGACTTTGTTTTCTTCCTGTGTAGGTGACATTTTAGTGTTTCTAACTGGCCAAGAAGAGATTGACACTGCCTGCGAAATCCTCTATGAGAGGATGAAATCCTTAGGACCTGATGTTCCAGAGTTAATTATCCTACCAGTATATTCAGCTTTACCCAGTGAAATGCAGACCAGGATCTTTGACCCAGCCCCTCCAGGGAGCAGAAAGGTAATTGCAGCTAAGTGTGGCTTCATCTTCTGCTAGACAATTTTGCTAGTGGGTGTGTGGCACCATTAATCCTACTAATCAGACTTGGACGGGTTTTTAACAGTTCTGATTCTGTTAATTACAATTTGAGACAAAATTATGTAGTTTTGGAGAAGATTTAGAAATCTAAATGCAGTTGTTGTGTGGATGGATGGACATTTCCTAGCAAACAACAGGTAAATAGGAAGAGATTCCCTGGAAGAGTATTTCTAAATATGGACTGTGAGTGACAAGATGAAATCCTCACTGAAGTCAGTGCAATCTGCTGTGAAACTTAAAGTGATCTTTCACTTGCTTGTAATTATGGATTTTTATCATGCTCTTTGCCCACGTTGCCCAAATCTAGATACTTCAAACCTGTCCACCATTGACTGTAGCTAACACTTGGTTTCTCCTTTTGATGCTAAATTGATAGCTGCATTGATAACAGACTGCCTGTATCCTGTAGCATGCATTGATTTGGCAGCCAGGCAGAGCTGGCACTGAATCAAACTTGGTTTGCAGGTTGTCATCGCCACAAACATTGCGGAGACCTCTCTGACTATCGATGGGATCTATTATGTGGTGGATCCTGGCTTTGTGAAGCAGAAGGTTTATAACTCCAAGACTGGGATTGACCAGCTGGTTGTTACCCCCATTTCACAGGTAGGCATTTTGGGTTTAAGTCCTTACCTCCCTGCTGGTCCTACATCTGGGTGATCTGTTGTCCAAGCACATGGAAGCAGAGTGAGACAATGATACAACCATGTTCTCGAGAGCTTGCCGAGACCGCTGCAATCTGTGACCTGGGAATGTGCACTTTGCTGTGTGCAAAATCTCTTGCTGTGTGGAAATCTCTTTCTATTGGTGCAAGTGATATGGTGAATAGTTTAATCATTTGAATGTACTTGTCATCTGTGCCTGCTTGCACCTGAAGTGCCTTGTTACCTTTAGGCTCAAGCCAAGCAGCGAGCAGGAAGAGCTGGGAGGACAGGGCCAGGAAAATGCTACAGGCTGTATACAGAGCGTGCTTACCGAGATGAAATGCTGACCACCAACGTGCCTGAAATCCAGAGGACAAATCTGGCCAGCACAGTGCTTTCCCTGAAGGTGAGCATTTCATCAGCATGATCACAAGTGTTTCAGTAAATGAGTGTCTACCTTTATGAGCCTCATGAGCTACTATTGAAATTTCAGATTGTTACAACGAGCAGAGCTGTTTTGGAAGAGAAACTGCATCAAATGCAATTCTCAGACACTGAGTTGCTCCTGTGTTTTTCTGTTGAGGGTTACAGTGTTGAATGTCTAATTAAATAACAGGTCTTAGCTGTACAGGACAGATACTTACAGGAGTTTTGAGGACCAGGAGTCTTTATGGGCAGTAGACACTTGCTATGTCAGGTGTGTTTCTTTTCTGAATAGATAAAGCATACTGGCTTGGAGTGGATTTTGATCTTCAAACACACCTATTTTTTAAGGATGTACCATCCCTCTATGAGTCCACAAGCTTAATCTAACCCAGTACATAACAGCTGGGGAAGCTGCTGCCTTTCCCCCTTTCTGGGAGTGGGGAGAGATGGAAACACGTTTGGTCTCCATATTTAGATAATTGGAGCTGCCAAGCCACACTAGTTGACAAGGCAGCAAGTCCTCAAACCCAGCATTTAGCCTGTGTGTCTGCTTGCCTGAATCATCTTGCTTGAGAGCTGTATGGAACAGCACCAAAGAAACAGACTGGAAAACTTGCTGGTGGGTGAAAGCCACGGGACAGTGCAGAGTGTCTCAAGGGTAAAAATACAGCCATGTGTTCTGGCTGCAGTTACAGCCAGGGTATGGACGTCAGGCTCTGGGATTGCTTAGAGTTCTGCAGCCCCTCATTGTTTGATGGTTTTATATCTGTGACTGGAATTTGGTGTCTTCCTTCTCAGTATGCTAACTTGGATTTTCTCCCACCCTCTGTTCAGGCCATGGGCATCAATGATTTGCTCTCCTTTGACTTTATGGATGCACCCCCAATGGAAACTCTTATAACTGCCATGGAGCAGCTGTACACCCTGGGGGCTCTGGATGATGAGGGACTGCTCACTCGACTTGGGCGCAGGGTAGGCAAACCAGAACACTTCTTAGCACTGGCTGGGCTGCAGATACTTGACATGAGAGCAGCTGCACCAGGGCTTGCCCAGCAGTGTTGGATTTCTATTCCTGTTCTCAGTGTTATTGGTACCTCTTCATTTGCTGTAGTTATATACCCTCTGTGTTTTAAGGAACAGCTGCTCTTTCTTCTTATAAAGTTACTTGTAATGGTTTAAAAATGTATTGGGATATTCTTGTGATAGTGAATATAGACAATTTGCTTCATATTGAGTAAAGCTATCCTGGGCAAAGCCCACTGTGTTGGAAAGGAAGCATAGAAGAAAGGGCATTTCTCTCTTTTGCACTGAGAGAACTCAAGACTTTTTTCCCAAGGTGTTGCACAATGCCCTGAAACAGGTTTCTTGCAGATGGCAGAATTCCCCTTGGAGCCTATGTTGTGTAAGATGCTGATCATGTCTGTACACCTGGGATGCAGTGAGGAAATGCTGACCATAGTCTCCATGCTGTCTGTGCAGAATGTGTTCTACAGGCCAAAGGTAAGGGATGCACCAAGTGGCAGTGGTATAACAGTTGAGTGCTTGTGGTGTGCCTGCCTTAGGTGTTAGAAAGTGAGCATATTTGCCAGAAGCAGCTTGGAGCTTGGTTAGACTCTTTGTTCCTGTGTTTCTGATGTACCTTTTGGTCCTGGTGACCTTTAGAGTCTCATTGCTTGGTCCTTAGTCATTCACTGCTCAGAATTTGGTGTCTGTTTCTTGGTAAACTTCAGAAGTTAGGTTACGAGTGAGAAGCAGCTCACATGCCTCGTGTTGCACAAGTACAACATAGATACCCTCTTGATTCCTGTTTTATGTGTTAGGATAAACAAGCACTTGCTGATCAAAAGAAAGCCAAGTTCCATCAGACAGAAGGTGACCACCTCACTCTGCTGGCTGTTTACAACTCCTGGAAGAATAACAAGTTTTCAAATCCCTGGTGCTATGAAAATTTCATTCAGGCCCGATCCTTACGCAGGGCTCAGGACATCCGCAAGCAGATGTTGGGCATCATGGACAGGTCAGCACGTTGAGAGGCTAACGGTGACTCCTGACACCACATCAGCTAAGCCATTTGCTGATCTGATGTTGGTAGCTGCACCCAAACCTCTGGGGAACTGTCATTTATTTTTTTTTTTTTCTCTCTAACTCTTGTTGGGCAGGCACAAACTGGATGTGGTGTCCTGTGGGAAGGCAACAGTTCGAGTCCAGAAAGCCATCTGCAGCGGCTTCTTCCGAAACGCAGCAAAGAAGGATCCCCAGGAGGGTTATCGGACACTCATTGATCAACAAGTGGTCTACATCCACCCATCCAGTGCTCTCTTCAACAGGCAGCCAGAGTGGTAAGGAAGACACCATCCCGTGCTTTTCTGTTTCAGTTCTGACTTCAATCTGTGCTGCATAAGAAGTGCACACCACAACCTTTTCATCTGTGAAGTGTAGCTGCTGATTTCTCAGCACAATGAGAGAGATTTGAAGTCTGTTTTTTGGCTCTGTTGTGCCTGTTCAGAGATGAGACTGACCTCTGAGCCAAGGCTTGGCCTGAAGCCTGCAGTTCTGTGTTTCTCTGCACTCCTTACGCAGCACAGATTGAACTGTAGCTACTGATTTCTCATTGAGCACAATGAGAGAGATTTGAAGTCTGTTTTTTGGCTCTGTTGTGCTTATTCAGAGATGAGACTGACCTCTGAGCCAAGGCTTAGCCTGAAGCCTGCAGTTCTGTGTTTCTGTGTTGTGGAAGTGAGTTAAAATCCTGAGGGTCTCAGGGGATGGGTGAGGAGAGAGGGAGAGATTGTATTAAATGGAGTGAAGCTGTTCTGAAGAGGAGCTAGAGTAGCCATGAAGCAGGAGAGAAAAAGGAGGATGGCTTTTCTGGGAGGTTCTTTTGCAGCATGTCTTGGAGCTCTTGTGTGGGAAACCCATTCCCTAAAACTGCTGTCCTCTTTCACAGGGTGGTGTATCATGAGCTGGTGCTGACCACCAAGGAGTACATGCGTGAAGTGACCACTATTGATCCTCGCTGGCTGGTGGAGTTTGCTCCAGCTTTCTTCAAGGTTTCTGACCCAACCAAGCTGAGCAAACAGAAGAAGCAGCAGCGTCTGGAGCCTCTCTACAATCGCTACGAGGAGCCCAACGCCTGGAGGATCTCGCGAGCCTTCAGACGGCGCTGAGCCTGCTCCTTACCCAGTTTGTGTTTGGGGGCCTCTGATTTCTGCACTGGTGAAAGTACTTCCTGAAAGGACTCTCTGCCGAAGCTGGTCTAGCCAAGGCACAGCAAGTGTTCTGGGAGCAAAAGCACAAGGGGCCAGTGCCTGCTCATGTCTATGCCTCTTGGATTCCACAGCTACCTGGCCACTGTCCTGGGTTTCCTCAGTGTATTGCATCATTTCAGAGATGGTTCTTGAAGTGCTTTCTTAGTCATTCCACTCTTAAGAGGCAAAACCAAAGACTCAGAAGTCTGGGCACTAAGCAACAACAAAAAGCTAATGAATAAAAAGCAATTGTCAATTTAACCATGTTCTGAACTAACAGACAAATAGGGGCTGGAATAGTTTGTTTCTTTACCCTGCAAGAAGGAATCTGTTTCTATTTATGTTTTTGGACAGTGGGTGGTATTTGGGAGCTGCCTGTTCTCCATTTTTGCTGTTTTATGCATTTTTCTGTTGAGTGTAGCTACTTCAGCTTTTCTGAGAGTCATCTGTGGTGAGATGTTTAGTATCTGTGGCTTTGGGTAAGGCAGAAGAGATCCCTTGAAATGCAGCTGGAATGTTAGTTCTGCTTGGACAATGGCACAGGTCAGACTGCAAGTTGTATCCTTCCTCACCATCTCCTGTGTCCTGAAGGCTCCTATGTCAAATGGTAATTAACCACATCCAGGCTCTGCCACGGCCATCTCTGGATACAAGTGGTTGCAGATGTTTAGACTTTCTATACACTGTGGTGTGTTTTATTTCCACTTAGGAAGTTTGGTGACATCACAGCTGGTGATGGCTTTTTTATTTTTCAGTAGAATATGCTCCTACAGCTGAAATATCTTTAAAGCCTTGTCTAACAGTTCCTTGTTTGCAGAGAAACTGACCAGTCTGTGCTCTGTCATGCTGCAGCTACTTGTAAATGGTTTTTTTTTCTCTTGCAAACAGATGAAACTTACTTGACTCCATAACTACAGATATTTTAACTTCCCCTCCTAAAGCTGAGGCATTTGCTGGAACTGTTGAGGAGAATGGAGTTGGCTGATTGGTTTGTGAAGGAGCTATATTGGAAATGTGGCTGTGTACAGAGATTGGCAGAGCTGTTGTAGATACTGCTTTATTATGTTCTGTAAATGCCCTGAGCTGTCCCGTGGCTTCACGTCTTCAGAGCGTAATAGAATAGAAAGTTTGTAACTTTGGAGCTGTGTTTTTGTTATGGCATTAGGCAGAGAAAGTTGTCTTGTTGAATGCTTTTCCAAGCATATTTTCCTTCCACAAACTCTGCAGCTTTATCTATTTTCTGTGAAAATATGCACTTGACTTTGAAAAGTCAGATGTGAGAGACGTGCACAGTGAAGGTCCCAGATGTACAGCACACTCAGAGAGATTTCTGCTTCAGATTTGCTTTGGTTTTAAGTCTCCACTGTAGCCTCTTTCTGACTTGTGGTAGGGGAAAATGTACAACAGAGAGTATTTTAAGTGATCTTTTGTGTGTGTGTTTCTTTCCTTGGTGTAATTTTTCAATAATATCCTTTTAATTTGCAGAAACTTTTCCTATATTGACCTCAGCTGCTTGCTTTGGGAATCCCCCACATCTAAAATGAGCCTTTGAAATGAGTGCTGTCTTAAAAACTCCAAGCATTTACACTCCTTTTTAAACCTTTCATCAACCTGCTATCAGGATGTTAGGTTCAGAAACCTCATGTGTTCTACTGGTCCTGTGATTTTTTTGGTTGGTTTATCTTGTGTAAAAACCAAACAAACAACAAACAAAAAAACCCAACCAAAAAAAACCCTCAAAACCAACCCACAACTGAAAATGAGTTTTCATGAAATTTCTGTGGCTACTGCAGGAAGCTGTGGCACTGAGCCATTAGCAGTGCCATGGAATTTCTCATTTGTGGATGCCTTGTTCTTTCAGTCTGGCTGGGAATACAGTGAGTGAGTCTGATTCTAGCAGATGTGGTCTGTACATGTTGTGTAACATACACAGATCCTCTGGTTGGTCTGTCCATATGCTGGAGATGAAGTGGAGCTGCACTGATCTGAATATGTTGGTTTATGTGGATGCAAAATGTAGCTGGTAGGCCTGTGGCTCTGTCCAGACAGCTCTGCTCTGCAGGCTACACTGGAAGCAGTGCTTTCTGTTGAGAGGAAGAAAAGTCTCCTACTTGAGTTCAATGTACATTTATTTTTACTAGAAAAAAGGCAGGGAGGTAGAGATGAGCTGCAGGACAGTCAGTCAGATGTTAGTTTCTGTTGTTCAGATCTGTCACTGTGGTAGTGCCTGTCTTGCTGAACTGGAAACAGCAATTTATTGGCTCCCAGCTTTCTGATCTCTGCCCTTTGGAGGTCTCACTCTTCATTTATGAGAATCTGATCTTGTGGATTCCCAGAACTGCTCTGCAGCTATTGATCTGTTTCATGGACTTGACAAACCCGAGTAAATGTGGAGCTAGAATTTCATCCAAATGTGAACTACCTTCCTGAATTCCCTTTCTGGAAGATTGGCTGGGAAGAGGACAGCCCAAAGAATACTGGATAAATGCAGAATCCTTGGAAATCTTGCAGCCTGAGATCTCAAATAACAGCAAGCTGCTAGTTTGAAACAGGGTAGCAGCAGGCTCCGCTCTGCCCCCAGAGGGCATGAATGCTTCCCTTGGGAGGTTCAAAGTGCAGTGTGAAGGGGCTCTTCCACTTCAGCCTAACTCCTGTCCTTCCTCTATACTTTGAGGCCCACATGGGTGGCTGTGTTGTGGCAGGGCTCAGCTCTGCTGCCTGGGCCCAGGGTGCTGCTCTCATTGCTGGTGTGCCCTCCGTTGCCTTCAGCACGGTACCAGCTCAGCAGATGCTTGCATGCTCTTTCCTGGCAAGCAACCTACAAGTGCCACTGCTTGAGAGATGAAGCTCAGGGAAAACCTGATGCAAACCACAGACTTGGCTCAGTGGCCAGTGTGCTGTCAGTGTGGCAGCACGAGCACTGTTCTCTGCAGCAGGCTCTTTCTCTGGCTGCCCAGTACTGGGGTTGTGCTTCATGGTGATTCTTCAGGCCTGGTGGAACGACTAGACATGAGGTGTCAGAGGAGTGTTCTTAAACTCCACCAAGATTCAGAAGTAAGCATACATGCTTGCACTCTCAAGCTACAAGCTGGTGCCAAGGAGATGGGCATGGCAGGCTTGATGGTAGAGGGCTAGCCAGGGGCTGAATGAAAATGTACTGTCCAAAGACATAGACCAATTTATTAATTATAGCATTGTTACACTCATAAATAGTAAAGGCAGCTTATACTAATGGGAGAGTTCCCCCCCACCCTCACTTCTAGGACACCAGAGGAAGTGTGCTGGCTGTGTGGGAGCAGGGCAAAGCAGGAGGGGCTGCCAGAACACCAAGTCTCTGGACCACCCAGGGCATGCAAAGGCATCAGCAGAGCAGACTGCTCTCAATATCTGGCCTCTCCTCAGGCAGGGAGAGCTGCCTTTCTTGGTCTTCATACCTAGGGTCAAGGCTGGGAGGGTTTGCATTAGCCATGCAGGAGGGAGTCATCAGGGGGAATCAGATTTTTCATTGGTAGGTAGAGAATTTCCTCTCTATCCTGCCACATTGGTTTGAGCTGTTAATTACAAATATCAACTAACATAGAAAACCAGTCAAAGTGGAGTTGAGTTGCACTGGGCAGAGGTGGCTGCAGAGACCTGTCTTTCCCTCAGACATGCAGATACCAGGTTAAGGCTAAGTTCAGGTATTAAGAACTACATACAGTTTAGGTTATTTTGTAAAGCATTTCCTTAACACACCTCCACCAGGTTCTTTTCTTGCCTCAGATCATGTTCTAGTGAAGCCCAGGGTGGGAATACTAAAGAACCTGGCAGGTCTTTAAAGATCCTGAGGAAGCTGTTCAGTTCAGAAAAGCCACACTGCTGTAAACTGGAGGCTCAGGCCTTGCTCCCTCCCACAATCCTTCTTCCTGAAAGGGTCATTTGCTTTGATCTGTGTCCCAGATCAATGCAGTCAGGCAGCTCTCCTAAATTGTGTCCCGTGCCATGTACTCCAGGACTGCTCTAATCCTGGCCAGTCCCTCCAGCTACACTGCTCAGAGTGCCTACATACCAGATACCTCTGGCACAAAGTGTTACAAACAAGGAGCTAGGGCAGGAGCATGCACATACAAGTGTTCCCAGGGACAGTGGATGATCCATGCCCACTGTTCCAGCCATTCTGGGAAGAAGGCACACCTGGGCTTGCAGGGGTGGAGTCCATGTGGTTCAGAGCCATCCCTTGCCGAGAGCAGCTCCACAGAGGTTCAGTACATGTGCTGGAGGAATGGAGTCAGCAGCAGCATTGTAGCCTCCTCACACCTGGAGAAAAGCCCAGCAGGACAGCATCTTCCTGGCCATAGAGAGGGACTGTGACAGGCTGGAGGGAGCAGCATTGCCCGATGTACTGCTGGAGCTGCAGCAGTGCTGCTCAGATGTCTTCATCGCTGAGAACAAGTCCTGCCCTTAGCAAATGAAGGCCTTACCAAGAGCACATGCAAGCCTTGTCAACTCTCAGGTGATTATCCAGATGTGTACCTGAGCCTTTCTGACCAGAGCAGCCAGCTGTAGTTTTGTGCTGTCCTAGGCTGGCCAGGAGCACTGCTCACGCTGAGCAGACTGGGCAGGGTCCAGGCACAGTCTGCTCCCAGCACTAGTACCTGTAGCCTTTGCTGTAAAGCTGTGGAGGAAGGCTCCCAGCGTCCAGCTGGTAAGTGACACTCTCGTCCAGGTGGGAGAGAGGCACCGTGTCCTCCTCGCTGACCCGGTGGTCAGGCTCTGCTCTCGGCGCCGGCCGCTGCTCGGGGCAGGCCAGGGAGAACAGGGCCTGGGGCTCGCACACGAACTTGTAGACGTAGCGCTCCCCGGCCACCTGCGGGGAGAGGGGAGAGGAGTGCTGCAGCCACCTGGCCACCACCAGGCACTGCTCCAGCCTGCACAAACACCTGCTGCTCTAGCCCTGAGACATGCCCGAGTTGTAAGCTTCTTGTGCTGTCCTCCTCTTTCTTTGCTGCTCTGCTTTCCCCGGGAACAGCTCCTGGGAACTAGGATGCTGCTGGCTGGCTCTGGCTAGGCGGCAACAACAGCAACAGTCCCAGACCAATCTGTACTGTGACAGAATCATAGAATGGTAAGGTTGGAAGGGACGTCAAGGATCATCTAGTTCCAATGCCCTGCCATAGGCAGGGACACCTCCCACTAGCACAGGTCACAGGCCAGGCCTCCTCCAACCTGGCCTTGAACACCTCCAGGGAGGGAGCATCCACAACCTCCCTGGGCAACCTCTGCCAGTGTCTCACCACCCTCACTGTAAAGAACTTCCTCCTAACATCCAGTCTAAATCTCCCCTCTGCCAGTTCAAACTCATTGCCCCTCATCCTGTCATTACAAGACCTTGTCAATAGTCCCTCCCCAGCCTTCCTGTAGGCCCCTTTCAGATACTGGAAGGCTACTATAAGGTCTCCTGGAAGCCACCTCTTGTCCAGGCTGCAGAGCCCCAACTCTTGTAGCCTGTCCTCATAGCAGAGCTGCTGCAGCCCTCTGATCATCTTTGTGGCCTCCTCTGGACTGGCTTCAACACTTCCATGTCCTTCCTGTGCTGGGGGCTCCAGAACTGCACACAGGACTGCAGGTGGGGTCTGAGGAGAGCAGAGCAAAGGGGCAGAATCCCCCCCTTGCCCTGCTGCCCACACTGCTCTTGCTGTAGCCCAGCACACAGTTGCTGTCTGGGCTGCACTCACACTGCAGCCTCATGTTGAGCTTTTTATCACCCCAGACCCCCCAGGTCCTTTCCCTCAGGACTGCTCTCCAGCCATTCACCACCCAGCCTGGATTTGTGCTTGGGATTGTATATTGCATATAACATATTCACAGTTAACTTCTCCAGAGCACTGGACTTGGAACAGACTGTCCCTACCACATAGGGCTGGCTTCCAGGCAGCCTTTCTCTCACCAACAGCAAGTCTAGACTGATTCTATGTCCTTGCAGTTGCATAAATTCCAATGCTCCTGTCTGCAGACATAAGCATAAAAAGAAAGAAATTCTGATTCCTTTTAGTTTAGAATTAGCTTCTTTCCACCTCTCACCTTACTGCTGCAAAGATCAGGTATGAGGAAAGCAAGCCCAGGATGCCTGCCTAACTCAAGTACATTCTGTACCTGCAGGACTTTCTTAAGAGAAGCATCACCAGAAGCATAAAAAATTCCACCTGCTTTTCAGTCTGACCTTCTGCATGATGCCTTTCTCATAGTAGTAGCGAAGGGAGCGGCTCAGCTTGTCGTAGTTCATGGCTGGGCGGTTCTTCTGGATGCCCCACAGCCTGGCCACCTGTAGAACAAAGCATCAAAGCACAAATGCCTGTGAAGCCATGCCAAGGGCAAAGCAACATTTTCCAGCCCATTCTCTGAGGAGTGGTATCACCACCTACACGAACACAGCACTGAAGGAACAGACACAAGCAGTAGTGCAGCTGCTCAGCAAAGCGTAGAACCTAAGCTGCAGCACTCTCTGCCACAGACAGGCATCCCTCTTGCCCCTGCAGAGCTCATTTGCTGTTGCTTCTCTTCACTCTCCAGTACTCAAAGCTCGAGGATGCTAAAGGACTGTTTCATCCTTTGCTACACTTTATCTTCAAGGATCACACATCTGCCAGGAGCCCACATACAAAGGGAACCTCCCCTGGAAGACTCTTCCTATTACATGATTTTCATCTTTGTGGCTCAGAAGTCTGTTGCAAACAGATGCCAGCCCACCAAAACGGCTCCTTTGTGCCATAACTGCCCATAAAGGTTTGATGTGTGGCCAGAACAGTGCTGAAAGGAGCAAGATAAGAACAGAACTTACAGACATGTCCTAGATATTGTCAAGTGTCACTGGGGTTCTTGGAGTATGGCAGCACTAGAAATTACATCTTAGTTATGCCATTTTGATATAAAAATGGATTTACTCTAGGACATATTTTCTTCTAGGTTTTTATGAAAGCTTCTGCAATCAGTAGAGTTCAAATCTCCAGACCTCAGTGTCAACCTCAAGCAAGGCAGTAGAGGTCACTGCAAGCTTGAGTTTGAAGCTGGGAAGAGGCTAAATGGAGGCAGGAGGTGGTGCGTGCTGATGGGACTCTACATTCACAAGCAGTTTTCCTTAAACCTGATATTTGCATCACCCAAGGGTTTTGATATCTTGTAACAGAAAACTTTGACTTGCAGCAGGGTCTGGCAAGTACCACTGGCAGGCAGGAGCCTTCCCAGGATGGAGGAAAATCCACTTGGAATTTTGTGGCCTCAGAAATTGTGACTGCTTCTTGTGAGCCTGTAGAGAAGCTAAATGGTTTCACCTCTTCTGGTTCAATGAGTTTGAACTCCATCCCTCTACCAGTCCAGGCAATGAAGTGGGAATTGGTTGGATCATCCAATAAGGCCACAAGAAATTGCCAGAGCTGGAGAGAACCTCGTCTCTGGTAGGGAGGCCCTTCCTGGTACCCTCCAGCTTCCTGCTTGATGTCTCCTGCTGAAGAGAACAAAGAAAGTGTTTCTAAGGGCAACGGCGCAAAAAACAGGTGCAAAAAAAAGAGCACATTTCATAAGTTTACCTGGAACGTTCCATTTCACATAAAACAGAGCAGCCAATTCACCAGCAGCTCTTCCAAGAGGAGCTCTGATGAACCTCAGTTATGCCTTTTGTGCTAGAAGGCCTGTTTGCTGCTGAAAAGACCTTGAGAAATAGGATACCAAAAAGCTGGACGTGAACCGCAGCTAAGATGCCCACGAGAACACAGTGCACCAAACTGCACAGGCAGTGCTCGAGTGGCTAGCAAAGGTTCTGGATCCCTCCACCTTACACCCAAATTGTCAGCCATTTGTCCTCTCACCTTCACATTTTTCTGGAACAACGCAGACATCATCAGTAAAGGTCCTCAGCTGCTTCTCATAGCTGCAGCCTGGAAGGGAGCAACATGGGCAGTCATAAACACAGACAGGACAGTGCTAGAGGGCAAGGCAGGGAAGAGTCACTGAGATTCTTACCTAATGCATCTTCTGCACTGGAGTGGCTTGGATAGCTCTCAGCATTTATGTACATGGAAGGACATCCTGGAAGATCTACAGAACAATCAACAAACTCAATGAATCAAAAATCACAGGAGTTGGAATGGCCTCGCTCTCCAGCGGTGAACAGGTAAATGCAGCTGTCTAACCAGTGACCACTTAGGGTTAGTGGCAGACTGAGAACCTCTTGTATCTCCCACCATAACTTTGTCTTCATGCTTCCAGTCATGAATTAAACTCAAACTTCTGTGGTCCCATCACATGGCATCCCTCAGGATAGCAAAGCAGTCACCTATACACCACTCAGTACAAAATCTTGGACACCAGGCTGCATTTGTGTGACAGCTCTCCCTCAGGTTAAGCTAAGCAGGTGCTGTGCTCCTCTTTGCCCAGGGGAGAAGGCATTGTGGCTTTCTAGGGGTACTGTAATGACATTAATGGAGAGCAGCAGCAGCATCTGAATGTTTACTACAGGCAGGATCTCACAAATGTCACATCAGGTGCCTGGCCTCTCCCTGGCTTTCTCACATGCTAGGGCACTCTCACGAGCAGTTGAGAAACACAAAGGAGAAAACAGGCTGAGTTCAGAAACAAGCAGAAGATCTTTCATTATCTCTGTGCAGCCTGGGAACTGCAGTTTCTATCTTCTGTATCTCCTGTTTTCTGAGTCAGACCTGTTTTCCTTCCACAGCTGAAATGGAAGCTGTAACTGGGAGCTTTGGAAGTATTTCCCTTGTGTTTCCTTACACTCCTGTGTTCAATCCTTGCTTTCAGCAGACGTTCTGCTGATGCTAAGGGCAGAAGGGTTCTCTGAGCTGACAGGCTGTGCATTAGTACAGTCAAACTACTCACACAAAGCATTCTTTTGTCTTTGCACATTTCCCTCCCCTGTCTGGACATAAGGACACAGTGAAATTAATGCCAGCAGAGTCAGCAGCGGTGGATTCTATACCCTCACAGGAGCTTTTTCTTTACTTGTTTCTGCTACAGGAAACAATTTAAAATGTCCATTAAAATATCTGGAAGTGAGAAGCAGCATTCCCTCTAGGAGAGAGTGCTGTGATGTCAGAGGAGCAAGTCTTTGGGCAGGTCTGCTGAAAAACTGAGATTTATCCCTCAGGGAAAAATGAGAGGATTCTCTGGTATCTAGAGAATTCCAAACCTTTTTCTTTTGTGATCCTTTCTGCCGTGTGCCCATTTCCATGAGAAGCAGCAGGTGAGGGTTGACACAAGAGATGCTGAGCAGCAACACCTGGCCTTGGCCAGATCAGCCCAGACCCCACTCTCTGCTCATGCTTGTCCTTGGGATTGGCCAGTTTATTTCTAGCCACCCAAGTCTCTTGGACCACTTTGATATCAGACTTTCAGAACTGTTTGTCAGAGCAAATCTGGTTTGCCTTGCACAGTAAGCTCCAAAATAGGGCACCAGCACTCTCTGTCACCCGGTGCAGTGAGTTTCTGGTGGGTGTCAGCTGCTGGTGAGAGGCCCCAGCAGCAAGAGCTGACCCCCCACCAGCTGAGCAGAGAGACCTGTGTCTTTGTCTCCACTTAAACATTCCAGGAAAAGGGCACAGGGACAGCGTTGTGAAGGGCAGCTCAGGGTTGTGCAGGGCAGTCCCTGCACCCAGAGCAGCTTCCCTCTGTCAGCCCTTGAAGATCCCTTCTGCTGCAGGGATCTGAGATGGTTTCCCTGTCTCTGAGCTAATTGATTCCTTCCTTTCTGCTGCCATTTGCAGAACATTTCCAGTATAATTTATTCAAAGATGAGCTCACTTCTTTCCCTTTCTGCATCCCACCAGTTCACTCATTCTCTGGAAGACAGAATCTCCCTGTGATACTGGAAACAACTTTTTCTCCATTTCTGATGGTCTAAGTGGGTTAATTGTGTACTTTGAGTCTCCCCCATGACTACATCTATCCTTTGGGGAAAAAAAAAAAAGCATGGCTTCAACCTAGTCTGATTTGGTTTAGCATCACTGCCTAGTTCTTTTATCTTGTTAGCTCTACATTGCCTACCAGAAAGCCCTTCTCAGAGCATGCTGTGGACAGTGAATGTCTCAGTCTTCTCCTGGATGCAGCTAACAGACAGAACTCTTTGCATTTCCTGCTGCATAGCCAGTTTCCCAAACCATACGTGCCCCTGAGGATGAAGTAGCCCAAAGCCCCCCAGTGATGGATGTTTACTCAAGAGATTGCTCACCCCTACCAAAGCCTAGTTCTGCCCACCTGAGTCATACATGTAGTCCACCTGCTCCTGCTTGATCACTGCAGCTTCTGGGTATTGATGATGTCTTGCTTGCTCATACTGTGGGTCATGGTACTCCTGTTTGAAGCCCTGAGGAAGGTACTGGAGGCAGGGTTTGGACATTTGGTGCTGGTAGGTAGTGGGGTCTTCCTGGGGCATGCTCTGGGAGGAGAGGGAGGAATGGCCAATCTCCACAGGTGGCTGGTACAAAGAGCTGGAAGAGGGAAGAGGACAAAGGGTGGCTGCTTTCTTGGCTCTCGTATCTTGGCCTCTCACACAGGACCAGGTTGAGGGACAGAAACATCTTTCTCATCAGCCTCTCTCATTAGAGCTGTAGAAGCTGCATACATAGATGGGGCAAGGAAGGGACCCCCAAAGAAAGATGTTTCCAAGGGCAGTTGCACAGCTCATCATTCCCAGATTGTGTCAGGCTTAAGGTTATAGACTTCTTCAAGCCCTTTGCAGCTGTGGTGGGTCCTATGGACTTTGGATGGGGGAAATCCTGTGGTTGCTGGAAGCAGAGCACTGTGACTGTGTCAGGGTTCCTGGGCTGGGGGACTCGATTCCAACTTGTCTGGGTTGATTGTAGGCACTTGGACAGTCAAACAGATATTGGATCATTACAACTCTGAGAAGGACTTGTGGCAGCATATGGAGAGAAGATGCCTCAGGCAGACACGCTGCCCTTTGTGCAGCCCCCTAGGCCCAGCATAAACTCTTTCCTTTCTGACTGTTGGCTCCCCCATGCATGACAACCCTTGAGGCAGAGACCTGGAGAAGGTGTCTGTACTGAAGAAGCCACACTTCAGTCCATGCTCAGGCAAGAAGCTAGGACTGTGAGCAGCAGTGTCAGAGAGCTTCTTTGGAGAGGGATGTGACACACATCGAGCATCGAGACTGCTCTCAGTGTCAGGAGAGCTGAAGAACAGCACAAGGGACAAGAAAAAAAGAGGCAAGATCAGATCTGCTCCACGCAGGTCTGAGCTCCAGTGCAATAAATGGCAGCCTGGTCAGCTGCCAGGAGCTGCCCTAGGGGCTAATCTGTATTGCAGCCCTGCCCTTGGCCATCAGGCAGAGGGGCTGCTGCCCTAACACTTCCTTACTCCACAGTGCAGCAGCCTTGCTCCTGTCCCATCTCATCCCACTCCCCCATGAGCTGTTACCTGCCATAAAGGCCCCACTGGCCATTGTGATACTGGAAGAGCTGCTTGTGGCTGCAGGACAGTGCAGGGTCTGAGGAGGGACTCTGTGGCTCCTTTTTAACCTTAGCAGGACTGTGAAAAGCTACTGTGGGAGAGAAAGGAAAGGTCAAGCTGACACACTTGTTTATGGAGCAATATCTTTTGTCGTTTGCCCTTGTCTGGCTGGGTCTGAGAGAAGCAGCACCCCAGTGTGCACAGCTGCTCCCTAGAGGCCTGAGCTCTGTCTTTGGTTTAGTTGGATCTCTGTGATACACCAGCTTTAAATGAGCAAACCTAACAGCTGGGATAATCCAGAGCACTTTGGGAAGGATTTAGAATGGGCATTTTCTAAGATGCTCAGGGCTGGGAGAAACATTTTCTGTTGTGTCATAAGGGAGAAGATGCACATACTCTATTTTTCAACACTTGGAAAGCAAAGTCTTGACCTGCACCATGCAAAATGCACTTCCATTGGCATGCCAGGTGGACCTGTCCTGTGAGACAGGACCTTGTAGCACTGCAGTCAGTTGCAGCTCCCTTACAGGATGACACATTTGGGGCTTCCTGACAGCATCACTTGTCCTGTAGGACAATAAATGTGAATTGTTTGTTCAAGCTGACATATTCATGCTGCTTACAAAGCCTAGCTTGTCCAGAGCTGTGATTACAGTTTTAAGGATGGAAAGCAGCATCCTGACCTCATATTTTTGCTGAATTTATTTCAGGGCTGATCTGAACTGTGTAACACCAGTCACCCTGAAGCCAGTTTTCCTTCACATAAAGGGCTAATTGTCCTTTCAGAAGGACTGATTGCCCTGTTAAAAAGACTGGGGAAAGGGCTGCTGCTGTCTCTCTTAGCACAGGACATTAAGGCTACTTTATATTGTGAACATCCCTCCCTAAAATTCTTTTTCTCAGCTAAAAGGGGGAAAAAATATCCCTCAAATCTGATTCTTTTTACCTTCCTTCAATTTCAATCTACACCAGAAATGCTTTACATTACAGCAGCACCAAAGGGATCCAAACAGCTTGACAGAATATCTATATAAATAAATAAATCTAGATTCTATTAATATAAATAAATATATAAATCAATATAAATAAATAAATAAATCTGTAAGAGACCAGGGTCTTGTACTGTTTCTAGCTCCTCTTCCTTCAGGGAGGACTGGCTTCCACAGCCAGGGCTGGGACTGCCAGCAAGCATAGCCAAGGGGCCTGTTCACAGCCAGCTCTTGGCACAGCCCCAGCTGAGCCACTATGTCTGCCCCACACCTGGGATAGATTCAGTGTCCTGAGCATGACACTCCTGCATCTGTACAAACATCCCAGGGAAGGTTTTGAAAGAGAAAAAGGTTTTTCCTTGCCTGGGGCATCCATTTCCCCTTTTGTCTGCAGCAGCTGGAGTAAATCTAGAGAATCCATCCAAACATGCCAACACATCAGCCCAGTCTCGGGCAGGGCAGGTAATTGCTCTGTCCAGGACACTGAACTCAACTGAAATCTCAAGAAGCTAGATGTGCTAGAAGCACTCAATTCTTTCTGGCCTCTCAAAGCTGGAACAGGCTATTGCATTACAAATGACTCATTCATTCATTCAGTGCAATATGGGACCAGCCCTCTCCTCAGTTCTAGGTCAGTGAAAGGAAGAAACACGATCTGTGACTCAGGGCAAGCCCAGCTATGCTGCAGGGGCAAGTCCAGAGAAAAGGAGTAGACAAGAGCAAGCAGTAAAAGTGCTTCATTTTAGTTTTCATGAGGAAAACTGCACTGGGCAGTGAGGGGTATCAGCATACCAAAGCTGACTGCCTTAGGTTTAAACAAACATCTCTGCTCTTGTTGGCTGCCAAACGTGTCTGTGCCCAGGGAATGGCAAGGAAGCTTCTGGGAGCCCTGCTGTGCCTGTCAGAAGTCAGACTCTGGTTCCCATGGCTGCTTCCAGCACAGCTATTCAGCACCATCTGTATTCACTCCAGTCAGGCAGCCTTAGCCCAGCATCAGCTTCTTGTGGCACACTGTGAGGAGTAGCTGAAGCAGGCCTGATGCTAGAAGAGCAGAAGGAGTTGCATGGCTGTTATGTGGAAGGTTCCTATAGGTACACTTGTACCTGTGCCACATCCAGCAGCTCTGTAAGGGGAAGGGCTTGGGCCAGCTCAGAGCAAACATCTGTGGTGCAATCTGTACCCTCTGCAAATGTGTGCAGACTGTTCAGCAGACAGTTCCTAAGAGCAAAGCAGGCAGGCTAGTGAACATCTCTTCAGGGATACCATGTCCTCATGCTGTGCAGGCAGCAGACAGGACCATCATCTCACAGAGGCCATGCTGGCACCAGATGATCAACTAGAGGCCACTAGGGGAGCAGAGGCCCAAAAAAGCACCTGCAGGATACAGCACCCATAATTCCACATAGAGCCAAATTTCTTTTGCTTTCAGAGGAGCAACAGAACAAATTGATTCTCACAGTAAAGCATTTTCTCAGCTGCTTAGGGATGCTGATTTACACATAGATCAACTAAAATACACATCTGTTGAAACCACTCAGCATAAGGGACTGTGGTAGTCACCATCACACAAAGATACTTTTGTATTGTCCAGATGTGGACAATTAGCCTCTTTTTTTTTTTTTTTTTTCCCCTCCCCTTTTTTGTCACTCTCACAACAACACAGAAACAAAACCAGTATGTTGCATTCATATGTTTGTTTGGTTTAAGTGCATCCTGCCCTTCTCTGAAATGTGCGATCATCCCCATGCTACTTACAGTTTTCTGAATGAAAGTCAGGCACAAATTGCTCATCACTGTCTGGAACCTGAGCTGCCAAGGGAGGAAGGGAGGGAAGGACAGAGTGGGCAGGAGAGAGGAAAGAAAGAGAGAGAATGAGAGAGAATTAGATTTGGCACTTGTTACAATTAACAGTAAGGCAGAAATAAGGCTGTGCAGGAAAGATCTGAGATTTCTACTGGGATGCACTTCAGTGACTAAAGATACTTTCCCTTTGGATTATTGAATACTCTTCTGCCTGTAGATTTAGCCCTTAATAGTCTGCCAGTTTCTTTCTCCCTTGCTCTGGAAATGGGACAGTACCACGTTTATTAGCTCAGGATTCACAGGTTTCCTTAGAAACAGCATGCAAGGTTTTTAAAGTGTTTAGCATAGGATAGCATTAGATAAGTGACAAATTAGCATAAAACCGATGCAGCTACAAGCAGCCTGTAACGAAAATTGTGACCAGGAAAGTGGCGAACAGCCAAGCTTCATTCATAGCAAACACCCAGCACAGCAGTGCTGTTCACTGACAGGAGCAAAACACTAAATGCTTGCGTCTAGGTAAAGAAAGCAAAGGAGCGGCTGAAAAATAACGGACGAACAACTGAAAGACGAACATAGCCAAAGACAGCAAGAGAAATGAGTCTACCTTCCGTCAGCCAAGTCTCCTGGAACTGGCTCAAGTCCTGGAAGAGGTCTGCACGAAAAGTGAAAGGTTTCCTCAGTGGAGGGACGGCGAGATGCTCCAGCGACAGACGTGAGGCGGAACAAGGAGGTGGGGGGCAGGAGTCGCATTGGGAGTACCTGGTCCCTGCCCAGCAGCCTTCGCTATCCCCATCCACCTCCCTCACTCCCCAGCTCCCCTTTACCTTCAGAGTTCTGCGCCGGCTGCAAGCCCGGGTCTCCGGCTCCCTTCCTGGAGCCCAGCACAGCTCCGGCAGCCGGAGCCGCCTGGCTCGGAGGCTGCTGCGGAAGGAGCAGATCAGCGCGGGGTTCCCCCCGGGAGCGGACTCCGGCCCAGAGACCCCACCCGGCACTTACCTGCGGGAAGGTGAACGGCACCTGCTGGTCTGAGTACCCCTTCATCCCATCGACCGTGCGCTACCTCCGCGGGCGCGTGGGTGCCGGTACTCGGCAGGAACCTGCGGAACGCACAGAGGGAGCTCCGCGGCGGGCCGGCACGGCCCCCGTCCGCCGGTAAGGGTAGCGCTAGCGGCGCGGCGATCCCGCCACGGCCTCCGAAACTTGGGAGACGAAAAGGGTCTAGTCCCGTCGCAGTTCGCGACTCCCGGTCCCGGTCCTAGCCCACGCGGCCCCGGAGCCGCCCCGCCCCTCCCGTCAGCCCGGTGCGGGCCCGGGGGCGGCCTCCCATTGGCTGAGCGCTGCACGCACGGACCCGGCTCGCGCGCTCCTTTGTTTCACCGAATTTTGTGAATGAGGCGCTGGGCTCGGGCGCGCCCGCCAATCCCAGCTCGCTCTGGCCCTCAACCGGTGAAAGTGGGCGTGGATTTAGCCTGCAGAGCCAATCAGATCGCAGCGCCCTGGCAGTCATTCGGTGACAGAGCTCCCATTCATAAAAACGCTCCCGGAGTTCATTCACGAGGGGAAGCCACGGGCTCAGCTCTGCTTTCCCGCAGGCGGCACCCGGCAGGGCCGGCCTCGTCCCACGCACGCTGCAGGCCTTTGTAAACAGCCCTCAGGCCTAGATCTCTGCTGGAGAAGTTCGTTGTATTTCAGCAAGTCTTGGAAAAAAAAATCTTGGAAAAAAAAATCTCATTCACGCATCTACAGTAAAAATGATTCAAGCTCTCTCTGCCGAAATCTGTTTACTCTTGCAAACGTTAAGGGGCAAGAACATAAAACGTAAATCTAGTCCTGGTACTTGTGCTGAGGAAAAAAAAGAAATAAAGAAAAAAAAGAAAAAAGGGGGAAAAAAAAGGAAAAAGAAAAGGAAAAAGAAAAAAAAAAGGAAAAAGAAAAAAAAAAGGAAAAAAAAAAGAAAAAAGCAAAGAAAAAGAAAAAAAAAAAAAAAAAAAAAAGGGTTTGTGTGCTTTTGTGCACACCAGATGCTGTCTCCTGGGCCAGGTGCATGCATCCTGTTATTTCTTTTCAGATTTCTCCTTTAAAGTTCCATGGCCTATTTAACACTCATTGATCCTATTTATCCTATCAAAACTGTCAGTTTTGGAGCATGAACAAGCCTGCATTTTTGAAAAACAGTAATAATAAGGAGATAGCTGGATGAAGAGCTCAGTTTTTTTAATGTAAAGTATGAAGTCAGCCCAGCCATTCTTCAATGCCCTGTTGTCCCTTCTACCTGAATATCATGAACAAGGTTCTGAGTCTAATGATATCAGGCATCTTTATCTACTAAGATGATGCAATACCTGAGAAAACCCAGGAATCCTGACTCTTGAGACACCTGCCAAACAGCAGCTCCAACTCAATCTAACAAATGACAGTATGCAAAGAAGAGACTAAGGAGAAGGAGCACATTTCCTGAGCTGTCCTAATCCTCTTCTGTCAGTCATTGCTTCTCTGTTTCTTGCTGACTGGCATGTGGCAGAAAACATTGAGCTGGTTTCTTGTGCTGTGGAGAAGCAAAATGCAAGAGACTGCTAACTGAAGGAAGCATCATTTAATGAATGTTCTTAGAGAGAATGTAGCTGCTTATGTTTTAATAAGCAGCTAAACAGACAGGCACTACATGTGCAGGTTCTCTTGCTGGTTGTTTCACTGGGGGAAATACCTTGTCTGTGTTTCTAGCTACTTTTCTCCTGTAGCATGCACTTTGACATGAAAGATCTAAGAGTCAAGCCCTTGCAAGCTCCTAATCACAATCTTGTTGAGTCATTACAGCAGCCTCTTTTTGATGCTGCTCAGGCTATGGAGGCCTGAGCCTATGTAGCTGATGAGTCTACAGGCAAAGAAGTTTGCTTCTGGAGCATGTGTGATCTTCTCTCCAGTTAGAGTGACTTAGACCAGAATCTTAATGGGGATTTTCAAACTAAACATATTTGGCAAGGAACTGGTAAGAAGCATTACTTTTGTTGAGGCTCTTTCTGCAGGTGTTCTATGCTGGCATGAGTTGTTTGCTTATAATTTCAAGGTCATGTTTTAATTTCAGGATGTTGTATGAGGACCATAAGACAGGAGGTGTCTGCAGGAACTTCACTTATGGGACTTGCCTTGATTTTCATCTCTGGGTGATATACTACAGTGAAGGTAGGCTCAGTGTACAGGGAAGAGTCTGGGTAGGTTTCTTGCACCTTTGTGGTTGTCTAGAACACAGCATAGGGTGAATAAAATACCCCTTTTAGGTATTCATGGCAGCAACTTTTTATAATGTTCTGAATGAGAGAAGACAGTTCAGGCACTTTGTCTGAAGGAAGGAAGCAATTAAATTATTAGCACTTTGAGAAATTAAATGATGTAAGTTATGGCAGAGTAAGTTTAGCAAAATGTTATAAGGTAAGAAAACAATTAAAAAGAGTTATATAAGGTTGGGTGGCTTCTTTATTGTGATAGAGTGAGCAGTTAATTGATTGTCATCTTGCTATAATGTACCAGGGCACTTCTGAGAGCAAATAGAGAACTCTGTGCTCAGGATGTATGGAGATAAAGTGCAGAGCAAGGGACATGTATTGTAGGGAAATGGCAGTGAGCAGCAGCCAATATGCTGCTCCATTCCTTTCCCCTGTATCCTGTGAAGACATGTGATGTACAGAGATATTCTCTATCATTCTCTTTAGCTTTCAAGACCTGAAGCTCTCCTCATGACAGTGATGTGGGAAGCAGAAATGTTTCAGAACTGGATCCAAAAAGTGGGAGAAGCACAGAGGTTGCTCTGTCAACACTGGCAATGGAGCCCCTAGCCCTGACACCAGCATACTCCTCCTTTCTGAGACTGCTGGTGAAATCTGCAAACCTAGGCTGTTAATCAGATGTTTTGTGGAAGAAGCTGGAAGAAAATGATGTCCTTTCCCATAAGCCCTTTGTACTTTATTTAGCACAAAGAGGAACATGTAGATTCTGGACAGGAAAACAGCCATATCAGAGAAAAAGAAATTAAGCCACAAGCAGCAAAGTTGCAAATCACTCATATTGTTGCTCTGAAGAATCAGTTTCTTAGAATCTTTGCATATAATTCCATGGTTTTTTTACACAGAGATTTTACACTGCACAGGCAGTATCACCTGTCCTGCTTCCTTTTTTTTTCAGTACAGCTCATAAATTCACTGTGGTCCTTTGTGAAGCTCAGAAACAAAACCAAAAGAACCCCCCACCTAGTATTGGGTCATAGATGGCATCTGCCAGCACCTATCAGGAGCATGCATGCACTCAGGCAAACCACCACCTTCCTTATAATACAGTTTGGCATGCTGTACTGGAATGAAAAAAGGAAAAAAGCAACTCAGGTAATCAGGAGGTAAAGAAGGTGCTAACAATTACCAAGGCAGATGAGAGGAACCCAGGCTTCACTTGTAGATGTACAGTCAGGGTACCAAAGCAAGACACAGAGCTGTTAGCAGGTACCAGCAACTCAGTCCATTATAGTTGAAGTAACTACCAATAAAACCTAATCAATGAAATCCCTTTTAAGTTGGTTGGAACAGTGACCCAGCAAATAGCTCCCCTGCAGAAAAGGAAATGATAGTCTATAAAGTGAGGAGTCAATGGGAAAAAATCTATTAAAGCAAGTAAGATGTAAGGAGACCTTTGGTGTTAACGGAAACCTTTTGGAGAGAAGCCACAAAACTCACGGCAGACTTTTTAACCCTCCAAAGGCTGTCACGCCAGAACAACGACGTCTGCCCTGCTGCAGCCCAGCAGAGGGCCCTGCAGGCAGCTCTTGCCTGGGGAAGCCACACGTCGGCGAGGAGACGCCGTCGAGTGGGCAGGGAAGCAGCAGAAACACCGCAGCAGTCAGGCGAGTTCACAACAGGGAGTCGCAGAGCACCCAGCGGTGGGGGCGGTGATGTTGGTGATCGCTGTTACAGCCACAGGCTTCTCATGCAGGACTTTGAACTAATTCTGCCCCCTCCCCCTCCGCCGCCAAACGGTCAGCTCACAGAATTATCACTCAGCTTTTTTTTTTTTTTCTTTGTACTACAGAAGTCAGCCAGAAGCCTCGTAGCCAGCATGGCATCTTGAACCTGGGACAGCAGAGAAGATGAATCTGATGGATCCGAGAGTGCAATATGAAAGAAGGGCATTTTTAGCACTCAAATTCAAAATAACTCACCTAGCAAGAGAAGTTAAAAATAAATAAAGAAAATTCTTATTTCATAGAATCATAGAATCATAGAATGGTAAGGTTGGAAGGGACCTCAAAGCTCATCCAGTTCCAACCCCCTGCCATAGGGGAGGGGGAGAGAAGGGGAGAAGCAGAAGGAGTTGTTTGAACGATTGCTTAATCCTGTTTTGCCTTCCCTTTATCACCTGTAGCTCATCTTTCCCTCCTTTCAGCGAAGGAACTTTGTGCTCCTTTTGTGAAGGGATCTCTTTCAACAAATTCTATGCATAGCAGAACCTCCTGAGCAAAGACAACCCCCTGTGGCTCATCCCCTTTACTCCAGCAAAGAATGAAGCCAGTAATGAGGCCAGAACATATCTTTGCTCCCCAGGATCCGCAGGAGAAACACAGCTGAATAAATACTCCTTGTTATTACAGTCTGCTTGGTTGGGAGTTAAACTGCAAGTAGCAAAGAGCACTGCCAAATGTACCTGTTGCCACACTGCATCCGCTCGTAATCTTGCAGATGAGAGTGAGTCAGAAAGATTTATCAGGATGAAGTTATGCTCCTAACTTCCTCTGTGCTGGAACTGAAGCACTCTGGGCTTCCACTGAGGGCTGGGGATAACCAGGCTCAAGTTCTTATACTCTTTCAGCATGTGCTTTTAGATGAAGTTGCTGAGATAGAATCACAGAATCACAGAATCATAGAATGGTAAGGTTGGAAGGGACCTCAAAGCTCAGCCAGTTCCAATCCCCTGCCATAGGCAGGGACATCTCCCACTAGCACAGGTCACTCAAGGCCTCATCCAATCTGGCCTTGAACCCCTCCAGGGAGGGAGCAGCCACAACCTCCCTGGGCAACCTGTGCCAGTGTCTCACCACCCTCACTGCAAACAACTTCCTCCTAACACCCAGTTTCAATTTCCCTTTTGCCAGTTCAAACCCATTGCCCCTTGTCCTGGCATTGCAAGCCCTTGTCAATACTCCCTCCCCAGCCTTCACAGACTTCATTAAGTCTAAACTTGCACTGATGTCTGGAGGAATCTGGAGGAGCAGATGAAGTAATTTGAACAGCACCCCTGGGTGTTTGCAGGACCCAATCATTGTCAGTCTTGCACAGTTCTTTCTTCTGGGACATAGCTGTGTGTAGCTGCTCTAGTGGCAATGTTCTGTGTCTCCTGAAATAAGATATTTTCATGACTGATTGTAAACTTGGGCTACTTGCTGGGCTTTCCAAGCCTGATGAAGTACTCCTTGATATCAGAGTCCATAAAGGTATGCCTAGCTTTTGTGTGTTCAGTCATTGGTTTCTCTGAGCTCCTGGATGGCTGCATCTCATTTAATTAAGAACAGAGCACAAAATTAGCAACAGTGGAGGATCAGAGGCTCAGAAAGACAACAGCAGTGAATCAGTTTTCTTCCCAGAGAAAATCAGTACTGAATGAATTTATTTTCATGTTGTACTTAACTTATGAGATGTGTTAAAGTCCTTGAACTTGAAAATAGAGTAATTCTTCCATAACCCTATTCTAAAGCCCACTAAGAAAAGAAAGATGTTGATTGAAGATACATAGCAAACAGCACAGAGGAACCTACTGAAGGCTCCTGCTGTTTGGGGTCATGGCTTACACTGACTTGGGATCAAGCTCAAGGTTCTTGAGTGATGGGAAAACATTTGACACTGTTTCAGTGAGCCTAACTTGCTAACATGAGCTGGCTGAGTGAACACAAACTAGGACAAATCCCATCTTCCTCTGTTTTGTTTTTTTTTTTTTTTTTTCCCCTGTCAGATTCCAGACAGATGAAATTTTCTTGGCATGGACCCATTCCTGGCAATCTCTCCTCTGATAAATCAGGACTTGGAGGTTAACAGTGTGGGCCTGACAGTGTGGGAAGAGAAGATGCTTGAATTTGTAGATCAAATATGGCCTCATCTGCCCAGTACTCTCCCTTCTCCCTCAAGTCTTCCATGTGCTATTTCCAATCTTCTGGAAAAATCACAATTTTAATTTGAATCTAAAGGTTGCTGAGCCCAGCTGATACTGTTGTTTGTATGATAGTGTCAAGAGTACATTCCTCAGATCATAAATCATCTCAACCTGACCCCAATTATCTACAGACCCTGGATTTAGTTTCTCTCAGTTCTCACCAGCCATAACAAATTAGGTCATTCTGTGTCAGTAAGACACTGGAGCAGACACTAGTGGGAAAGTCACAGGGGACTCTGTGATCCATTTATGTTGCAGGAAGAGTGAAGGAGATGGAATGGGAGATGGAATGGGTGATACCTTCTTCATATTTTCTAAATAGGAGCCCTGGGATAATTGGCTGCATAGTTAAAGGATCTTCATAGTGATACAGCAAACTCAGGTACCTTTAAGTTTTATTTAAATGTTGGTCACATAGCAAGTGAGGAAATCTTTGACACAGCAAAAGAAAAAAAAATCTTATCTGCAGCAAAAGAAAATTCATGGTCTAGTGTCAGAGATGCAAAGGTGATGAGTGTCAGCTCTGTTGTCACATCAGGTAGACCTTTTCACTACCTCACAAGCAGTGTCATGTGTACACTAAAAGTATAAAGTGCTCAAGTTCTCTAACAGTAGGGTAGGGATACTGCCTCTGGCTACCTATCTTACATAACATTATTTAGTTGTGTCTGTTCAAACTCCTGTGCAAAAATCCACCTGCTCAGATGTATGTTACAGACATTGGAACTCTCTGCTGAAGAGAGTTTTGCATCATTTTGATGCAGCATGATGCAAAGCTTGAATGGGGCTTGCATCAGTGTGGCAGGGCACACCCAAGTCCCTGCCCCTCGGCAGGTTTGAATGGGGTGTGAAACTGTTTTGCCCCCCGCCCCCACCTCTGTCTCCAGGGGCTTGGAATGTGGAAAGAAGTAGGTGGGAAGTTCCTTACCCCACCCCCACGGGCTTGAACGGGGAAGAGCAAATCGCCCCAGNGATGGATTTATGGCAACTGGACACATTGTCTAGGGGGACCTTGACTTGGACTTTGACTCGGACCTCGAGCCAGACCTTGAGGGGGACCCTGAGTGGGACCTGGAGTTGGACCTTGAGGGGCATCTGGAAGCAGAGTGATGAGAAAGCGCAGTCCCCGCTTTCAGACTGCCGCATCCTGGCTGCCTGCTGCAGGGACCTGCCTCTGCCATAAACCGATGCCATTGGTGGGGACACTGCTGAGCTGCCTGAGCTTTGCCTTGTGCTGTGCTGCCCCACGATCTGTGCCCTGTGCTGCCCCACGATCTGTGCCCTGTGCTGCCTCACGATCTGTGCCCTGTGCTGCCCCACACTCTGTGCCCTGTGCTGCCTCACGATCTGTGCCTTGTGCTACCTCACGATCTGTGCCCTGTGCTGCCCCACACTCTGTGCCCCTGGCAGCTGTGCCTGCAGTCACTTTGGGCTCTGGCAGGTTCACTCACATTGGATCCTGTGCCGCGTTGATCCGCTGCTGGATTACAAGTTGCAGTTGCAGACACTGCTGCAAAGGAGCCAAGGGACCAGCTCCAAAATCCTACTCCACCACCGTGAGTAGCACAGACCTGCCTAAGGGCTCTGGGCTGCCTTTATTTCTAAGTGCAGCAAAGCTGTTTTTGTAGCAAACCTTTCCCAACTTTCTGATTTCCCTGATTTCCTAAATTCCCTATAAGCATCCTTGTGAAGGTCTTCCCCAACAAATTTTGAACCCAATCTAACTAATTTGTGTAGAGTTTGTGGGTGGGCCTTTTGGGAAATAAAATAACTACAGATTTGATAATTCCTGCCTCGTTAATTCTCACAACCAATTCAATCAGAGACTGTGCCTTCGAGTTTCTTAGAAAATGCCCTGCTGGAGAGGTGGTGGTTGATGGATCTCAGAGCTTTGAGAGATCCTTCTGAACTAGTACCACTAGTAGTGGAACTAGATGATCCTTGAGGTCCCTTCCAACCTTACCATTCTATGATTCTATAGTACATCACCTTTGAGAAGGATTCATTGTTCTGTGGAATAAAAACTTTTTGATGTCAGTGCAACCCAGAAATCGACAGAAACAATTGTGAATAATTATCATGGAGAGTGAGATTTCTTTTCCCTGGAAAATAACTTCCTGGACAGATTTTTTTAGTGACACTGGCACTGGGAGCAGAAGTCTGTCCTTCTCCTTCCATGCAGCTAGGGGAGGTGGATGGAGCAATGAAGCTGACAGAGTTTTTTTTTTCTGAAGTGGAAACTGCACAGATCCGCATCAGATCTTTTCTTGATCATCTCTTGTGAGAGAAATATGGAAGGGATGAAATGCAGACATATAGAAAAGGGTCAAGATACAGAATGAAAAGTAGATGAAAATATAAAACCTTAAGGATGTCTGTGGTGAGTATGGAAAGGAAGAAACTCTCCTTTTTTCCTGGCATCTCTCCAATCATCGACTTCATTGTAGCATTGCTGGGCTCACTTGGTGAGAAATTCCCACATGTAGGAAATGCTCTGCCAGTGGGATTCCATGTGGCTGATTGTGATGGCATATGAGTGCAGAGCATCAAAAACCTTCTCTGAACTGAAAATTAAAGGCTGTGAGAAAGAGTAAATGTCATTTTACATGTCTGTCTCCTCCTCCAAATACAGGGACCTGTGACAAGATTGAAGGAGGTTTGGGAAATGTTTTCTTTAAAAAAAAGAGAAACATGACTCAGACCTCCATAGGATGAAGTCATCAACCTCTCTGTTACTGCCTCCTGTTATCCCTTTGCAATCTCTTCACAAAGGAGCTTCCAGACAAGCAGCTGCTTACCCTTGTGTAAAAATGATTTGGGAAAAGAATAAAACCAACCCAGCATAGACAGGGAATAGTGGTAGAGAACTCTGGAACTCTATGAAAATCCCTCCCTCGTGTGAAAATTACACCAGTGTGGCATTGTGTGTGAGGAGGGTGAGGGAGGGGGAAAAGAAAAAAAAGCCATAGGGAAAAAAAAGTCATGGGGAAAAAAAGTCATAGGAGAAAAGAAAAACCAAACTACTCTGCAGACACCTGCAGAGTACTGCAGTAGAAACTGCCCCATCATAATTCACAGATGTGGCCTGAACAGTGATAGCCTAATGCTGAGATTGTTTTGCAGCCACATCAGGCAAGTTCCAGCCAGATAGAAGCCCTTCTGCTCTAATTACTGGAAGAAAATGGTTTTCCTGTCTATTTGTCTAGAAATGCTGCATAGATCCAGTACTCAAAGTCCAGTCACTGACACAGACATATAATATTTCTCGAAGGGGCTGCACACAAACCTCAAGGGAAGGGAATTACCCAAAATATGAGATAGTGGCTGATGAAACTTAATATCAGCACTGCTAGAGGCAGGGGGGAAAAAATGGGGTAATGGAAAAATTGTGTGTCTGCTCTGTGAGCTGTCATGATCTGTTGTGTGTGCTTGTCTCAGTGCATTGGAAATTTCACTGCAAGTGGGATTCAGGAGCTTTGCTCCTGTAGAATGACCCAGGCAAAATCTCTGGCTGTGAGGTGGTTTCCTGAATGGGCTCTCTTGTGAATGGAAGGCTTTGGTTCATAGCCACACCATGCTACTCTAGTCCAGGAGATCAGTGTGGGGACTTTTAGGATCTGTTGTCTCATGACAAAGTGGGAGGCTGGAGGAGAGACCTTCACCCCCATGCCACCTGTGTGCTCTGAGCACAGCTGCCTTTCCTGCAGCACCCTGAGTGCTCCCTGGGATGTGTGCCAAGCAGCACATCTCTGTGCTCCTAGATCTCTCTCACCTGTGAATGGGAAGAAATGAGTAATTTCCCAGTGTCTGGAATGTGAGACCATGGAAGGGTGGAAGCATAGGAGTTTGTGGCTAGGAGGAGAGGAAGACAAGCAGAAACCTGAGATAAAGGTAATCAAGTGGAGCTTTGGCCACCTCCCAGGTCCACTGCTCTTGTGTCTTTTTGTAAAGCTAGAAAGGCTGTGTGTGAGCTCAGCAGCTGCTGTGACTGATGCAAAATCAATAATCAATATTAATGTTGATACCCAGGCAGAGATTGTTAATAACTATGAAAATTGTTTATTAACATTAAATCTCACCAGAAAACTTAGTTACAAGGTTCAAAACACAGGGTTTGGAAATTTATACACACAGGGAACAGGCAAAACTGGAACACTGTAAGAGGTTAACCAGCAAAGGCAAACATTAACCTGGAAAAGAAGGTTCCTGTGGTCACTACACTGCTGGAGGTTCATTATCCTGCTTAGCCACTGGATGGGTGCAGGAAGCTTCTTTCTGCTTATGGCAGAAGGCAATTAGTGATTACAAGAGGCTTTATGTAGTTACTCACACAATATTATCAGACAGTACCCAGAGCACGTGGAGGGGTTGCTGTTGGTGGTCTCAAAGCTGTTAGAGGCTTTGGAGCTTTCCCAGGCTCTTTTCTGAGGCAGCTGGAGTCTGGCACAGTCTCTGACCTGGTTCTTCTTGATTCCCCATTCAGCAGAAGCCTTGCAGAGGGGCAGGCAGGATGCAATGCCATGGGCAGGCTTGGCACAGTGTCAGGCTGGCTGTGCAGGCCAAGTGCCTGCAGGGATTTAGAGCCTGTGCCTGGTAGTGGAGTTCCAGACAGTTCAGGATGCAATGAGGCAGCAGCAGCACTGTGAATACAACAGCAGAGCACAGTTGTGCTGCCTGCTCATCCCTTTTTATCAGTACAGCCTGAGACTAATGGGCCTTTGGACACAGAATAGCCAATGAGAATGGCAGTTAGCCAAGACTGACCATATTAGGTGAAGCCATAGGCTTGCTTTACCCTTTTCAGGGCAGAACATAGCCCTGCACAAGGCAGGCACAAGCTGAGCCCATGTTTCTTGTTTACCACAGGATGCAAACAACTCTGGGCAGGCAACAGTTCTTAGACTCAGTGGCTCCAGGTTCTTTGTCCTCTTTCCCATGGTTGCTTCTCCCCATAGCAGAAAGAGGGAGAGCAGAAAAACATCTCTGGGCAAGCCAGGACATGGATAAGCCTATTTTGGCCTGCTTAGCCCCACCACAACAGCAGCTCACACAACACTCTGAGTGAGAGCTTTACATATCCCCACAGCATCTCATACATACTCAAATTCTCAAGCTGCCCCAGACCAATGTGTTGTGTACAATGTGTGATGCTCCACCAGAGGCATTGGCTCCAGAGACCTTCATAAAGCAGGAGGACTCCCAACGGTTTGGATCCACACCAGCTTCTAGTTATCTATCTATCTACCTACCTATCTATCTATCTGTCTACCTACCTACCTACCTGTCTACCTATTTACCTATCTACCTACCTACCTGTCTATCTACCTACCTATCTACCTACCTACCTACCTATCTGTCTACCTACCTATCTGTCTACCTACCTATCTGTCTACCTACCTACCTACCTGTCTATCTACCTACCTATCTGTCTATCTACCTACCTGTCTGTCTACCTACCTCTTTACCTATCTACCGACCTACCTACCTATCTGTCTACCTACCTATTTACCTATCTACCTACCTACCTGTCTATCTACCTACCTACCTACCTATCTATCTACCTACCTATCTGTCTACCTACCTACCTACCTATCTATCTACCTACCTATCTGTCTACCTACCTACCTACCTGCCTATCTACCTACCTATCTGTCTATCTACCTACCTGTCTGTCTACCTATCTATTTACCTATCTACCTATCTATCTATCTACCTACCTACCTACCTACCTACCTATCTGTCTACCTACCTATCTGTCTATCTACCTACCTACCTATCTATCTACCTACCTATCTGTCTATCTACCTACCTGTCTACCTGTCTACCTACCTACCTATCTGTCTACCTACCTATCTACCTATCTATTTACCTATCTACCTATCTATCTATCTACCTACCTACCTACCTACCTACCTATCCATCTACCTACCTACCTACCTGTGTACCTACCTACCTACCTATCTACCTACCTACCTATCTGTCTACCTACCTATCTATCTACCTGTCTACCTACCTACCTATCTACCTACCTATCTACCTACCTACCTATCTACCTACCTACCTACCTACCTATCTACCTACCTATTTATTTATTTAAACTCCCTTCTCCCCCAGCATAAAATGCTGAGATTTTCAGCCTGATGTATTTTCAGCTGAGCACTTCTCCAGCTTCCAGGGATGTGTTTCTCTGCCATCTGGTGTGTGTTAACCTTTATCCTCCTTAACCAAACAGGCTCTTTAGCCAGGAGATCAGGTGTAGCCAGTGAAAAGGGAAAAAGGGCAGCCAAGGGGTTCTGCCACCTTACACTGACTGAGCCTTTTCTTTCTGCAGCCAAGCAGCATCTCAGCAGAGATTAATGTTTGGTGTGCAGCCCCACTCTCTAGACCCAGGAAGACATGATCATGCTTGGCTCTAGGAGGTGGAAAAGGATAAATTCTGATTCTGAAAGAAGCTGCAGGGTTGTTTTTCTGGTAAGAAGGAATGTTCTGGCAAGAAGGTTCTGTTAACTGGTAAGAAGGAAATGCCAGGCAGAAGAGTTGTGCCACAGCTGGATACAGGCATCTCTGTCCTTGCAGCATCTGGTTTGGCATAATAGAATGGGTTACAGCCAAACACAGCAGCACTTGGGCACATGTTTTAAGCATTGCTTTGGTCTCTGGATCCAGGATGCAGTAGGTTCCTTCTACACATTCTTTCCTTGGATTTAATTGATAATGGTAATGGTCTGGTGTGATAAACATGCAGAGGAAAGGTACCAGAGTGTTGTTCTGCTCTGAGGAATTACTTTTCCTAGCTGTTTCTGTGCAGTCTTCATGGTACTTGTATCTCTAGGGAATGATCTTTTCTTTTGATTCAGATAGTCTGACTGTAAGCTTGCCTCAGGTGTTTAAAGACAACCTTTATTGTTCAGCTCTAAAAAACACCACTGAAAGGGGTAACAGGTAAGGCCAGCATCAACACTTCTATAGTAACTTAATAAGTGTAGTATTGTAACTTAAGTGTACTATTGTAACTTAATAGCCTTGCAGTTCCCAGATTGAACTGCATTGACAGAGAACTGCCACTAGTGTCACATCTGTTTTATTAATATCAGTGATTATTGCCAAATCTCACTAAAGCACTGGGTGGTGCATGACATTATCTCCACCAGACAACTGTGATATGTCTGAAGGCATTTTAACCAAAGCAAATAACTAAAGATAAGCAGGACACTTGAAATCAATAGCTTTTATGTTTTGTTGTACCTTTTGGCAAGCTTCTGTATTCATTCAGGTATTCAGATTTACAGAAACACAGCCCCTGAATAGGTATTCTGCAATAGCTGGAGACTTGCTCCTTGCAATGTGTTACCANTTGAGGTCCCTTCCAACCTTACCATTCTATGAACAAGAAAACCAGCAAGCTTGGAGTGCTTCCCTTCAGTGCTAACAGGACTACCATGGGTTCATCTGTCTGTGCTGCAGCTGTGCTTTGCTTTCTTCTTTTTCTTTTTCTTTTTCTTTTTTTTCTTTTTCCTTTCCTCCCCACTTTTTCTCAAGGCACAAAAATCAATTCCCAACAAACGAGGGCCTCTGCTATGCTGACATCTGGTTAGGTAGATGAGATGTCCATTAAATCTCTCAGTCTAAGGAAAGTGTTTTTCTTCCTGTATTTAAAGAGGTAGCACAGACACAAGGGGCTACAGCCCATATTTTTGTGTTTACACAGATATCCTCATTCCCCGTGGGCCATTTGCCCTGGCCTTGTACAGGCAGAAATTCTTGCAGCTCTGCCTGCATGTGCTTCCCATGGAAGACCTGCCAGGCTTTTCCTGTGTTATGTGATGATTGTGTGCTCAGAGAATCAGTCATGGAAAGCATTGCCAAACCTCTTCAGGTAGCTCACTTCCCTTCTGTGAGAAGAATAAAATCTGATGTGTGTTGCTGTAAAAAATAATTGGAGGTCAGAGATTTTTTTCCTCCCAGACAACAGACTTTGCCTGAAAGATTCTTGGCACCAGAAGTTCAGGGGTCAAGTGCTTTGATGCCAGAAGTGAAATGTCCATTTACAAAACATTAAAGTCTTAAAATAAGCAGATGGTTTCATGCAGAAACTGCCTAAGCATAAACTGGTCCCTCAGGTGACTTTGCCTTGTTTCTCAAAGGCCAAAGCAAGAACTGTTCAGGAGCTGTAGTCAGGGGTACAATCTGAGATCCCACTGACTAGCCTGTAGGTGAATTAGGATGCAACATCCTACTGTTGATAAGTTCCTTGAAAGGGAAGAATTATTATCCTCCTTTCTGGGTGAGAAACTCTTTTTGGTTTATGTTGGTAGCCCAGAGCCCAAAACTTTTCAGTACAAAATAAGTTGCTTCTGCAGCTTGCAGACTTTCTAAGCACCATGGGGAGGAGGCAGTGAGGTGATGCTCGGAGTGCAATTGGCTTAAGAGTTTACAAGGAAATGAGTCACAAAGAACTTCTGCCCCATGGTGTTTTGTTTCCTGAAGATGAGAGTAGGATATCTGAGTTAGCACCAGAGGTTTTTTTTTTTTTTTTTGCAAAGCCTACTTCAGTGTTTGCCAAGAGCTAATCTAGTGCATTTAGTCAGAGGCTTAAGCAGAAGGCACCAGGGTTTAAGCAGAGCCAGAGATGTTTTCTGCTCTTAAAGTTACAGTGAACTGTAGCATCTGCTCAGCTGTGCACAGACAATTGTTTTGCCATCTAGCTTTGTGTAACCTGAATAGTGATGTTATTAACCTGTCACTAACATGAGGTTTGTTACCCAAATAATACTGCTCTGTCATAGCACAGCTCACAGAATCATAGAATGGTAAGGTTGGGAGGGACCTCAAAGATCATCTAGTTCCAACCCCCTGCCATAGGCAGGGACACCTCCTGCCAGCACAGATCACTCAAGGCCTCCTCCAACCTGGCCTTGAACACCTCCAGGGAGGGAGCAGCCACAACCTCCCTGGGCAACCTGTGCCAGTGTTTCACCACCCTCACTCTAAAGAACTTCCTAACATCCAGTTTCAATCTCCCCTCTGCCAGTTTAAACCCATAGAGATAGGTGGAAATCAGCAAACTGCTGCCATCAGCAAGGTACTATCCTCACCTGCCAAAGTGGAAGTCATCTCCTCTGAAACTGATAAGCAGAATTTTGTGTATATAGTTTCACGGTCACAGATTGCATTGAGTTGGAACAGACCCTCAAAGGTCATCTTGTCCAACCCCCATGCAGTCATCAGGGACCCCTCCAACTAGATCAGGCTGCACAGGGACACATTGAGTCTGATCTTGAATGTCTCCAGGGATGAGACCTCAACCACATCTCTGGGCAGCCTGTTCCAGTGTCTCACCACTCTCATTGTAAAGAACTTCTTCCTGATGTCCAAGCTAAATCTCCCCTGCCCCAGTTCCAAACCACTGCCTCTCCTCCTGTTGCTACAAGCCTGGTTTTGGTCTTAACTTTTTATTTTGTAATNGGGGGGGGGGGCAGGGAACTCCCAAACCATCACAAGTCCTTGTGCAGAATGAACATATGTGACCAGGAAAAAGGCTGGACAGGAATGCAGTTTCATTATCACCCACTGACTGCCAATCTGTATTTTCTGAACGTTTGAGAGCCCAGAGAACATTGCTCCTGTTTTATATTCAGTGTTTGTTAGCTTTTATTTGGAAGACACATTTGTGATAGTGAGACAATTCCACAGAGTTAAATTACTTCAGACAGAAATCAAAGCTGAGCCCTGCTGTGCTCTTTAATTGCCTCTGTAATCTAAAGCATCTTACATCTTTTCAGGAGTTTCAGGGCTGTGGATTTCCCAAGCTGGATCACGGTGTGGTTGACCTGGAGCAGTGTTGCATCCATTGTCTGCTCAATTCCTTTCTTCCAACTTGCCTCCCATTGCTGCAAGGACTTAGTCGGAGCTGGGGGAGGCAGCAGAGTCCACATCTTCTGTGTCGTGGTCGTCTGGGGACGCTGATTGTCCACCTTTAACACGTTTCCACTTCATCCTTCTGTTTTGAAACCATACTTTGACCTGGGTGGTACAAAGGACATAGTTAGTGCCTCCATCTGAGCTGGCAGACCTATGCATAGCTATGTGTGTATTAACAGAGAGGTCTTTTGTGGAGTTCTAGAAGGAAAGGTGAAAGGAACCTCACAAGTTTAAGCAATTCAGCTCTCTAACAAAGGCAGGAACAAACTGTTCCAGGCCCATGTTTCTCTGAGACCTGCAAAAGCAGTGCTCATAGTCTGCCTTTATATCAACAAGGCATGCCAATTCCACAGGCACAGTGCCCCTAATGTCTTTTATCACCTTATCCATCCAACCTAATGCTTCAGGAGCTGTAATTTGCTTCACTTAATTTAACAATTCCTCCCTTGTCCACTAAACTTGGATAAGGAAACCCTGGCAGATCACAACAAGGGAACAAAAATATCTCTCTTTGCAGAACTCTGCATTTTGGTCTTCCCTCATCACTTCAGAATGCTACCTGACCCAGGAAGAACGCCTGCATCAAGCATGTGTAATTCTAATCACTTCCTGGTAATTGCAGTCTAGGATGATCTCCATGGACCATCTGTAAACCTTGACAGAGCAGTATGTAGCAATCAGGGATGGTAAACAAGAGCTCAGCAGACATCAGTTGTTCCCAAACATAATTACATTGAACTGCTTACAGAAATTTGTAACAAATGTGTTTTAAAAAAGAGTCTGGAGGCTTTGCATTGGCCTCTGCCATTGCCAAAAAAATACACCCTTGAGCATCATCTTTAGGATTTAACATCAGGGAGAAGTTGTGGGGGGAGAAGGAAGAAGCTGGGGAGGCAGGGATGCAGGAGGTACTTGTCTCTCAGTGAGATCCAGGTTCACAGCTATCTCATATCTCCTGAGCCTTGTCAGGTAGTTGTGATGGGCAAATTCAGCTTCCAGCTCCCGCAGCTGCTCCTTTGTGAAAGCTGTCCTCTCCTTCCGGGACTTGCTGCCTGCTTCTGCTTTGCTGCTCCAGCTGTGGTTTTCTAAGAGGCAAGAAACATGGTGTGTAATTTGCAGCTACATTGATCTGTGGGAACTTGCATGTTGCAGAGGTCTGCTGTAAAGGTGCTCAGGGGAATTTTGAAGTCTTGTGTGTTATGCCTCCTCATGGTCAGCATGATTCATCAGTGCTGCCAGCCTGGCTTGCCAAGGAGCCAAAGGTGGGACAGCTCAGAGTCAGGAAGGGGAATGTGTTATCAAAACTGCATTAGCACAGGCCTAGGTCTGCAAGGTCAGGAAAATCACCAGTGGGAAGGAAGCTTTTGTTCCTTGCTACCACTGCATTGACAGTTTCCTTCCCTGCATCTTTACCTCCATTCCTGGTGTGCATCTCACCACTGAGCTCTGATCTCCCATTCAACAGGCAGCAAAGTTTATGCTTTGTGTATCACAGAACCTTAGAGGTTCTGTGTGAAATTTGAAGAAGTCTTGTGTGTTATTCCTCCTCATGGTCAGCATGACTCATCAGTGCTGCCAGCCTGGCTTACTGAGGAGCCAAATGTGGGACAGCTCAGAGTCAGGAAGGGGAACGTGTTATCAAAACTGCATTAGCAAAGGCCTAGCTCTGCAAGGTCAGGAAAATCACCAGTGGGAAGGAAGCTTTTGTTCCTTGCTACCACTGCATTGACAGTTTCCTTCCCTGCATCTTTACCTCCATTCCTGGTGTGCATCTCACCACTGAGCTCTGATCTCCCATTCAACAGGCAGCAAAGTTTATCACAGAATCACAGATCCTTAGAGGTTGGAAGGGACCTCCAGAGATGGAGTCCAACCTTCCTGCCAGAGCAGGATCACCTAGGGGATGTGATGTGTGTGTGATGTGTAACATGCTGTGAGCTCACAGTGCCAGGCTCTGTGCAGGGTATAAAGTCACTTGAGTGAGCATCCTGAGCTGCATATGGCCTGGAATTGCTGGGGGGTGTGTGGTGAAACAGCAGAGCACTTTGAACTGGCATACAATGCTCCAGACTTTGCTCCACTTAGCTCCTTGCTAGCTGAACACTAGAAGGAGATCTGGTATCTGTGTGCATGGTTGTCCTCTGTACCATCCTGGTCACTGCACTGCCTTGAAAAACTTTTTTTTTGCTATTAGTGTACTTGGCTGCAATATGGTCAAGAGTCATAAATCAAAGCCAAATTTCAAGCCAGAGCCATGCTGCCACACTTAGCTACAATGCAAACACAAGCTGACTTTCCTTGCCCCCTTTTCTGTCCCCTGCCCTTTCCTCCTGTGCTTTTGAAGTTGATGCTTGTGAAGAATCTCCAATTGAAGCAAGAAAAACTGCACAGTGAGCAAAGCCCAAACTGCCAATCTTCCAGGGGAGCAGGTTTAGAGGTTCTTTGACCCTTTCCCCCTCCTTGCTCATGTGGCTGGTTAGGTTCCATGAACTGAAGGTACTGGTAGTTGGGTTTAGTTTTTTTTTTTTTATGTTGAGGATTAATTAATTTTAGTGTGCAGTCTGCAATGAGCTTCCATCTGTCCTATCATAGAATTTCTGCATAGACATTACATACAAAGTGGTAGCAGTGGGCACAGCACACAACAGCATCTCTTAGGTGTCCCTTTGCTTGTCAAAATAATAAAGCTGTAAAAAGCTCTCAGATGTGACTTTGTGACTGATCTGATCTTAACTCTGCCCACCAGAAGCAGTGAAAGCAAACACAGCTCCTGTTAGTGATAATGTGAGCAGGGACCAGCATATCACAGGCTGCCACTGTCCTGCTCTCTGTTTCAAGGCAATTAGTCTTGTTTCCATCAATGTTGTTCTTGCTACTCATACTTCCAAAATCCCCAAATACAGTTGGGGAAAGTATGAAAACAGTTCCAGAAGTTTCTCCCCATGCTTTTGCTCAGAGTTGTGCAATCCCCATTTAATATTTAGTGAGGCCAAATGGAATTTATACCTAAAGGGAGACTTTGCATCTTGTACTTCTCACAAACTGAGAAGCTAAAATCCCAGTGTAACATTTCCAACTAGCTCAGGCAGCTCAAGAGGACAGAAATTTGCTTTCTGACCCTCTTAGGCTTGGACAAATGGCAGGTGTGCAAATATACAACTCAGCATCCTAGGACTTTAAGCTCAGTGTGTACATGCCACGTGATTCCTGTTTAGTTACAGCAAATGTGCCTTGTGCTGGTGAGTAAAATGCCTGGTTCAGTAAATAAGATCTGTGGGAGTGAAATACAAACACCAGAGGTCATCCAAGAATCATCTATTTAGTTCCAGTGTTGTTATTGTGCAAGTTCCTGCAGTCAAGAACTACAAAACGGTTTCCTCCTCAGCTTTATTTCATAACTCCTAACCTCACAAATGCTCCCACTCTATAGCCTGCTCTCTGCCACAACCCTGATTTCATGTCACCTACCTGAGTTCTCCTTTTTCCTTTTGGATGGCTTTTTCTCAGTCTCTTTTGTTGCGTTTACTGGTACCTCCTCATCTTCATTTACACCTGCTGCTGCATTGACTAGGTTTGGGCTGCTGCCTTCTGATTCCCCAGAACCCAAGGGCAGTCCTGGATTTAGTTGTCTTCTGGCCTCAGTTGCCACGAAATGCCAGTCAGGGTGTTGGGGAGAGGGATGCTGCTCGGCGAACGCCTGCTCCTCACGTGGCAAGCTGTGGCGAGTAGTCACCAGGCAGGAGGGTGAAAAATCTGAGTAAGCAGAAAAATCTGGTTTTTGGTGGAAGGAGAACTGTGATGGTGTGTAGTGGCTCAGCCCTGAAGCCGTGGTGACATCCACATGAGTGCTCCTCAGACACCCCCAGAGCAGGGCAGGAGGCTGTGGGCTCTGCATACAGCTGCTGCTGGTAGGATCCATTTGCTTCCAATCCTGTCCACACTCCAGTGTTTGTGGCTGGTTATAGCTCAGGCTTCAAGTCAGAAGAGGAGCAGAGGGGATATCTTCCAAATTTCACAGAGCAGATTTCCTCCCTAGACAGCTTGTTTGTGGGTTTTAAGCTGCTGCTGGTTGGTGACTTTGGGAACTCTCCTAAGCATCTTCATGATCTCGACTGGAAAAGGAGAAGCAGATGAAGGCAGTGGCTGCCCTGAGCTGCTTCCTAGGGCCTGAAGCTTGCTTCCCTGTGAAGTGCTGGGTACGAGGGAAACACTTTTTAAACACTGTGCTGGAGAGAGAGTGACAAGTTTGTGAAGTGAAATGTGAGAGAGGGGAGGGAGAGGTTAACATACATACCCTCAGTCCCTCCAACCAAAGCAAAGCAGGCAACTATTAATCATCTGAAACCTTATATGCACATCTAATGGGATTTGCAGATGGAGCCTTTTAAAGAAACAATGTCTCTATTTTTTTTTAAAGGGAAGGAGCAGCACACAAAAAGGCTTTAATGCTTCCATGTAACACTATGAAGGTTTTTTTTTTTTTTTTATTGCACTATTAACAAAATTGCTCATGTTGGATTTAGAAAAATCCCTAACACTAAACCCAACAGATGCCAGGTTTGAAGAACTGAAGTGGGAAATAAGAGGAGTCCATAGCTGCTATGTAACTTAAGGCCCAATCAGAAGTTTTATTAAGATGCTGAAGCTGCCTGGAGTACACATGCAAAGTGTGGAGAGTGTTTGCCTTGCCAGCTCTGCAGCAGGGGTTTGCTGAGAGTTGGAGTGGAGTTTGCTGCCAGGGGCAGTTACTCCTTTCTGTATTCTGCTTTCCAGGGAATTTTCAGTACAACATCCCTTCCTGCAAGGAACTCTCCTGCTTTTGTGCCAATGGAAGAGATGTTTTTCATCTTTAGTTGAAAGTTTTATAGTTTTTCCTAGCAGAAAGCAGATACTTCGACCCTAGAGCAACCACAGTTGAAAGGACATGAACAGGGAATCTGTTCTCAATCTCTTTTTCACAGAAGTCTGGCAGCTGGGAATGCCCAAAGCTCAGCCATGCTAGGATTACTGCAGCTTCTCTTGTTTTTAATGCCAATTTGTGTTCATATATTCCATAATCTGCTTGCAACTATTTCCAGTGCTTAATTTCCTAGGTCTTGCTATCTGTTGTGTGCACAGCAACCATTTGTGCTGAGTTTTGTGTTCTCTCATGGACACAGAGATTTATGAGATGGACACAGAGCATTCATTTTTCATAGAGGTTTAAGTGATGCTTTTATTTGGCTTCTGTATAATTCAGAACTTCAACTACATATTGGTTCTTAGAGCTTAGCCTTTTCCAGGAAATCAAGTGGGTTAAGTACAGATCTTCCTGAAGGAGAACACAATATTCTGCTTTATCATGTGAATCCTGACTTTCTTGGAAAACACTAAACACCTGATACCTAATTAATTCTCCAGGAAGGACTCTCTCCAGTATTTATATCTGCTGCTGTGTTGTGTTAGAAAATAACTATTAAAATGATTTTCGTACTCCTTGGCAGGAGGAGAGCTCCTACAGTGCTCTTTTCCTCAAATTCCAGGTTACAATGAGCTTGTTACAATGAGTTTGTGAACCCTGCAAATGCTCCAGGCACTGGGAGAATCTAAGTCAGAGTCCAGAAGGCTTTGCCAATGCGAAGTGCTGAGCCGAGGTGCTCTGTGCGTGCTGCAGCGTGCGCAACTCACACTTGCTTCAGTCACACAGGTTGCTCAGGGTTTGTAGGAATTCAAGCCCACATCTGGTGTTTCTCAGTCCTGCTTTCAGTCTACAAAATGATCTAGCTAATTATGCAACCATTTATGTCCTTGCACATACAACTGGGGGAGCAGGATGGAAGGGAGGATTGTCCCTTAGTCCAGCGTTCGCTTCAGCCAGGAGCGGCTTTAGACTCTGGTTCATGAGTGCGGATGAGGTCTGAGCAGAGATCTGTCTGTAGGGCACAACTCAACTCCTGCTCATTGCATTCTGAACTCCTCGGCCCCTTCTTTCCCAGCAGAGCTCTTGCTGTTGTTATTCCTTTAGCTTCAGATGTGGGAAAAGGAGCTGCCATACCCTCCCCAAATGTGAGAACACTCCTGCGCTGCTCCAGCACCCTCTACAGCTGGTGCTGTCACTCAGCTGCTCAGCAGGAGCTGTTTGGCCTCTACATCTTCCTGACACTTCAGTCCTGAAAGAAGAAAGAACAACAATCCTCCTCTCTTGACAATTCCCATTTGTTGGTTGAGGCAGCCACCTTTAACCTTTATAAAGTCAACATCTCTTAGTCAGTTCTTGTGTTGAGTGGGAAAAAAAACCGGCATGGATGGAAGCAGTTTTTGTAATGAATGCTCCCATCATGACCTGCAGGCTGGCAAGTGGGGAGCTCCCTATCAGGTCATTCTGTGACCCCCCCTAGGAAAGCATTTCTCATGGACCAAGAAGCCTCTGAGCTCTGGCTCACCATGAGACCATGCACAGTAAAAAATGACAGAAGCTGGGTCATGTCTTCACTTCTCCCCTCCTCCATCCCCTCAAACCCCCTCAACAAGCAATTTTGTTGCTCAGCAAAGAATAATCTGAAGCATCTCGTGCCACTTTTGATTCTCCCTGGCACTTCCCTTGTACCAGGGTAAAAAGACAATGTCCCAGCTCTTCTCACTGAAGTAGTCACTACCTCATCTAACTGTGTAAGCAGGTGATCAAACAAGTGAAGGCTGCAGATGATGTGTAAGCAACTAGCAACATTATTTGGGCTGTGGGCAAAGAACCTCTGGCAGAGAGACATGGACAGTATCTTGTTCCTAAAAAAAATTGACATGAAACTCTCCAAAAAATTGGTAATTCTACTGTCCTTGAAAGTGGGAAATCAGCAAATTCCAGAGTGTGTAGCTGTGCACACGTTTTTCTTGTACCTTGGGATCTGTTCCCATCCAATTGGGTTTTCTCAGGCAATTTGTTAAAAAAAAAAAAAAAAAGAAAAAGAAAAAAGTGTTTTGATTTCTATTATTGAGAAATATAAATGAAAGTATGAAAAAATATATCCATGTCTTGAGACTTAACAATCTTGAGGCTATCAAGAGCCTAACTGAGACTTAACAAGAGCCAAATCACGTTGCATTGTTTGAGCAGCTCTGTGCTAAGCTGTGCTAAGGGAGCAAAGACCTCTGCTTGCAGTCTAGGCATCAACTTCTGTATTTGTTGCTTGTCTCTTGTCTTTCATTTTTTTTTTTCCTCCCTGGATTTGAGGCCCAGTGCCATGTAAAGAGGAGGAATATGCCTTCCCTGAATGGTCATAAAAAGCAAACAGTGTCTCACCTGCAGCATTAATCCTTAAGACAGGGAAGACCATTTGCCAATTACTTTGACAAATCATCATTTTTTTTTTAACATAATGAGTTCTGCCTTTACATTGTGTGTGACTTTGTGGCTATCTCATGGAGAGCTGAATCTACTGAGCCAGGTCCAAAACAGCAGAAACATTCTGTTAAATCAAGCATTTTTTTTTTTTTTTTAGGGTCAGCAAAGGAACTGAATGAGTTCCGAGACAGCAGAAACATTCTGTTAAATTGAGGGTATTTTTTTTTTAGGGTTCAGCAAAGGAAGAGTTAAAAAGAGTTTGACAGGCAAATATTTTGAAAAAAAAAAAAAAAAAAAGACAAAACTAGCTCAGCTTTTGGCAGATTGCAAAACTCATCTGCTGTTTTCACCAGACTACACAAAAGAGGCAGGAACCATGGCATCCCCAAGCAACAGACAGGAAGAGGACAGGCAAGATTTTCAAACCTTTTTTCTGGTGTGGGTATAGATTCACAGATCTACACTTAGGTTTTTATTCCGTTTTTCATCCAATGGCTTCCAGGAGACCTTGGATTGGCCTTCCAGTATCTGAAGGGGGCTACAGGAAGGCTGGGGAGGGACTATTGACAAGGGCTTGGAATGACAGGACAAGGGGCAATGGGTTTGAACTGGCAGAGAGGAGATTGAAAGTGGATGTTAGGATGAAGTTGTTTGCAGTGAGGGTGGTGAGACACTGGCACAGGCTGCCCAGGGAGGTTGTGGCTGCTCCCTCCCTGGAGGTGTTCAAGGCCAGGTTGGAGGAGGCCTTGAGTGACCTGTGCTAGTGGGAGGTGTCCCTGCCTATGGCAGGGGGTTGGAACTGGATGATCTTTGAGGTCCCTTCCGACCTTACCATTCTATGATTCTGTAAGAGTTTTATTATAAACTGAGAGCTGGTAAGCTGGAAACAACAAAAGGGATGGAGCAGGGCAACATGACCTGAGTATGTAAGCTTATTCTAAGATGATTGTGAGTTGTCCAGCATACAGTTATGACAAACCATATAATTCCAGAATTGCAGAGAGTTAATGAGGTTCTGCCTGCAAATACTTTTTGAAAGCATAAATGCTTAAGTGACTCAGGTGACGTGAGGAAAAGTTGAGGCTTTAGGCCTTGTTTTCTGTATTTTACACAGTCCGAAACATTAAACAAACAAAGAAACACCACCCCCCGAAGCCAAACAAACAGTTAAAAGACAAGAATCCTTTAAACCTGCCATCAGAAAGCTATTAATGATGTGCAGGACATGGATCAATGCATAAAGAGACATAGGGTACCATGCTTGTACCATCATGTGTGTACATGCACGATCAAATTTCCCATAAACCCTTTTTCCTTTCTGCCTTCTTCTTCTTTTTTTTTTCTTTTTTATAAGCACTGTGCCGACAATCACAGTCTGCCTTGGAAAATGATTTACAAAGGTGAATTTAAGATGCTGCTATTGGTGTAGAACAGCAGTTCAGAATTTTCCTATCAGCAGTTCCACCTGGCACCACAAGGTGGCGCCATCTGCCTGCAGCTCTTGCTGCAACCGTCCCGATTTAACTATCAAGTTGTAGCTAAGGTTTAAGTGAAATGCTACCTTCCCTCGCCCTTCTTGCCATTTAAATAAATAAAAGAAAATAAAACAAAACAAAATAAAGTAAAATAAAACAAAATAAACCAAGCCAAACCAAAATAAATTAAAACAAAACGAAACAAAATGAAACAAAGTGAAACAAAATGAAACAAAATGAAATAAAATGAAACAAAATGAAACAAAACAAAATAAAATAAAATTAAACAAAGCAAAACAAAATAAAATGAAACAAAATGAAATTAAATTAAATTAAACAAAACAAAATGAAACAAACCAAACCAAAATAAAATAAAATGAAACAAAATGAAACAAAACAAAACAAAATGAAACAAAATGAAACAAAATGAAACAAAATGAAATGAAACAAAATGAAATGAAACAAAATGAAATGAAACAAAATGAAATGAAACAAAATAAAATGAAACAAAACAAAATGAAACAAAACAAAACAAAATGAAACAAAATGAAACCAAACAAAATGAAACCAAACAAAATGAAACAAAAGAAAATGAAACAAAAGAAAATGAAACAAAAGAAAATGAAACAAAACAAAATGAAACAAAATGAAATGAAACAAAATGGAACAAAACAAAATGAAACAAAATGGAACAAAACAAAATGAAACAAAACAAAATGAAACAAAATGAAATGAAACAAAATGAAACAAAATGGAACAAAACAAAATGAAACAAAACAGAATGAAACAAAATAAAAAGAAACAAAATAAAATAAAACAAAGCAAAACAAAATAAAATGAACCAAACCAAACCAAATAAAGATAAAATAAAACTAAATAAAACAAAATATGCAGATATTTTACCAAGAAGTTCTATTATTATTCTGTTTTGCATTCTGAAAAAAAAAAAAAAATCACTGAATTGTAGCAACTGTCCACCAGTGCTGGGTGGATGTAGACCATTTTCTTGTGATTTTGCAGTGTTCAGCCTGCAGAGAGACTGGCAAGATCTGGCTGCACAGCCTCCAAGCTGCAGTTGAGAACCTGAGAGCATGTTTTCAAGCTGAGGAGCGAGGAAAACTGTGAGGAACTTCTTTCCATGAAGCAAGTTCACACCTAAGATTATGAGGTAGTTAAAGAATTCCCCAGTGGGACCAATTCATTTGGGAAAGATCAATGCTGTAGTGTTCAGTTAGCAACAGCAAACTGGTGAGACACTGGCACAGATTGCCCAGGGAGGTTGTGGCTGCTCCCTCCCTGGAGGTGTTCAAGGCCAGGTTGGATGAGGCCTTGAGTGACCTGTGCTAGTGGGAGGTGTCCCTGCCTATGGCAGGGAGTTGGAACTGGATGATCCTTGAGGTCCCTTCCAACCTTCCCATTCTATGATTCTATGAAGTTCAGACACCTGACACTCCAGCTAATGGCAAATCACTGCTTTGGACAGTTGTTTAGACACTGCTTTAGGTCCAGTTGTTCTGGATCACTCAAAAGAGAAATGTGGAGATTGTTTTTGCAGCAGTAAAACAGGGGCAAACTCAGGAGCTGGTGCACCTTCAGGTTCCTTGAGTCCTGNGGAGGGACTATTGACAAGGTCTTGTAATGCCAGGACAAGGGGCAATGGGTTTAAACTGGCAGAGGGGAGATTGAAACTGGATGTTAGGAGGAAGTTCTTTACAGTGAGGGTGGTGAGACACTGGCACAGGTTGCCCAGGGAGGTTGTGGCTGCTCCCTCCCTGGAGGTGTTCAAGGCCAGGTTGGAGGAGGCCTTGAGTGACCTGTGCTAGTGGGAGGTGTCCCTGCCTATGGCAGGGGGTTGGAACTAGATGATCCTTGAGGTCCTTTCCAACCTTACCATTCTATGATTCTATGTGTGGTCACTGGCTCCAAGGATAAGGTTCTCCACAGCTTGGCTGAATTTGTGCTCCCTTCTTCCCAGCTCCAACTTTTGCTTCATGTATCCTCATTTGGTTTTGTTTTATGTTTATAAGATCCACTCCAATGCCTCTCAGCAAATTATAAGTGTGTTTGCCAGGTTGTTGTCTGGGAGTAAGGGAAGAAGCCTTATTTTCCTCCCCTCCTTGTCATTGCTGTTGTGGGATCTATGCATCTGAGGGACAAAATCTTTTGCTAGAAGGTGACTGTGACAATCACTCCTGTGGTTTATTGCTTGAAGACAGTGAGGCACCATGGTTCCTGCTGTGACTCAGAATGCAGCAGACAGAGTTTAAAGAGGGGAAAAAAAAATTGATTTTCACATTTTCTCGTCTTGCTCTTTTCAGTTCTGTGCATGGAAAAAAAAAAAAGTTTCTGGTGGATGTCTTGGTTTTTAAAGTGCCAAGGAACTGGCTCCCCCCAAAATATATGCATTGTAAGGTCAGGAAAACTGAAATGACATTTGTTAACACATATTAACACATGCAGTAACATGCAGAATGTGACATGCCAAAGAAGCAGAAGTGCATGGGATAACAATGCTGCAGTTTGGTTTAAAACAGAGGATCTGTGTTACACCAGAGCAGGGCTAAGAAGCAATTGCAAAAGATAGGCCAGAACAAGGAATGACCAAGGAACAGTGTGTTGCAATCAGCAGCAGCAGGTGCTGAGGAAGGCTTTAAGCAGCAGGGTATCATTTCTGGAAGGGTAAGGGACTGGATCTTTGTGCAGTCTTTCCCATCAGCTGCAGCAATCTGCACCCAGATTTGGATTTGAGGAAATCATTATCCTTTCCAGCTTGGGTGGGTTGGTTTGATTGGTTTTACTTGTAGAAAATTTACAAGGAGTTGTCATGCAAAGTTCCCACTGCCTGGAGTCCTTCCTCATCCTTGTTCTGCAGTCCCCTCCCCAGGACTGTAGCTGGGTAGCAGGGATTCCCAGCTGGCACACTCCCTCCTCACAGCCAGGGCAGTTTGCTGGAATGGCCTCTGTGGTTGCCATGACAGTGACTAGCAGGATCATAACACAAAGGTGAGGAGCCTGTAAGCTGAAGGAGGCCTCATGTAGAGTTTGATTGATAGAAAAAGTGATTTTTAGCTTGGTAAGAAAAAGTGTGAGCAGCTCCTCCACTTGCCCCTCACTGAGTTCCCAAGGCCCTAAGCCCTCTTGCAAATCAGGAGGTATTTGCCTAGAAGCTATGGGAAGAGAAGCTTATAAAAAAAACCCCAAACCCCTCAATAAATTCTTAAGTTTCTCTCTGAAGAATTCCAAACTGCAATAGAAGAGATAAAAATGGGGCAAAGAGGAGCTATTGATCCACCCACTTCAACACAGATATTATACTGTAACTGTTACTGGCAGGTTTAAAACATTCTGATGCTTGGTTTTTCCTGTATCTACTGTATGGTTGGACAAGCTTAGAAGTCTGAGAGCTCTCTTTTATTTGTAAAGAGTAGCATGCTGTTATAGCAAACATTTTAGACTACACAAAGGACAAACTTTTTGGATGGGATTTGATAAGGTTCTTTGTCTTTCGGCCAGCCTTGAAGTTGCTATAGAATCATAGAATGGTTTAGGTTGGAAGGGAACTCAAAGATCATCTAGTTCCAACCCCCTGCCATAGGCAGGGACACCTCCCACTAGCACAGGTCACTCAAGGCCTCGTCCAACCCAGCCTTGAATACCTCCAGGGAGGGAGCAGCCACTACCTCCCTGGGCAACCTGTGCCAGTGTCTCACCACCCTCACTCCAAAGAACTTCTTTCTAACATCCAGTTTAAATCTGCCCTCTGTCAGTTCAAACCCTTTGCNCTGATTCCTCTGTCCATGGCACTGACAAAGATGTCAAACAGCACTGGTGCCAGCACTGACCCCTGAGGGATGCCACTTGGCACTGGTCTCCAGGTGGACATTGTGCCCTTGATCACCACTCTCTGTGTGCCACCATCCAGCCAATTCCTTATCCAGCAGTGCTCCACCCATCAAGTCCATGTTTTTCCAGTTTGGAAAAATGCCTCATTAAGATGAGCTACAAGGTTCCAGGTTCCCCCAAAGTGTTCTTTGTTCCAATGTCCACACTTTCTTTCTGGTCATTTGCAGTTCACAGTATCACAGTATAAGCAAGGTTGGAAGAGACCTCAAAGATCATCAAGTCCAACCCATTACCACAGACCTCAAGACTAGACCATGGCACCAAGTGCCACGTCCAAACCTGCCTTGAACACCTCCAGGGATGGTGACTCCACCACCTCCCTGGGCAGCCCATTCCAGTGGGGAATGACTCTCTCAGTGAAGAACTTTCTCCTCACCTCCAGCCTAAACTTCCCCTGGCACAGCTTGAGACTGTGTCCTCTTGTTCTGGTGCTGGTTGCCTGAGAGAAGAAAGCAACCTCCTGCTGGCCACAAGCACCCTTCAGGTAGTTGTAGACAGCAAGAAGGTCTCCCCTGAGCCTCCTCTTCACCAGTTTTTGGTGACTTAAAAGAGTGGACTCATAAGTGGACCTGCTGGAGTTAACAAACCTTCTGTTCCCCACTGGTAATCAATAGACTGCAGGAGTCTGGTGAGCTTCAGCAGAAATTAAAACTCTTTCCCTGATTTTCAGCAGTTCTCAAATCAGCTGCATCAGTCAAGAAGTCAGAATGCCTTTATAGGTCTAACATAATATTCCCATTACCAATCTGTGGCATTCCTAGGGAGAAAAAGGAAGGGAAAATGCCAGAAGAAATACTTTTGTAATCTTTCTTCATGCTTGCTGGTGTTGTTTTAGGCCTGCAATAGTATCTCAGGTATTTAGGTCAGTAAACTGTGGGAAAGAAACTGGGAAACTATGCTTGTGGTGTTATGCCTGTGCTAAATGCTGCCTATACAGCTGCAGTTAGCTTAGCAGTGTCTCATAATGATGATTTCTCTTTTTACTTGGTGTCACTCACAGTTTCTAGCCATGAACTACCCAAGTAATAAAATATGAATGCTATAAAACATAACCAAATAATAAAACAGTAAACAAATAGTCAATATAAATATTCAATATAAATATATAATGTAAAAAAAAAGAATTTAGATATGCAATAAAATATTAAATTTAAATATTTAATAAAACACGGAATGTAAATATTTAATAAAAATATGTA
>WBNM01031708.1:145222-170105 GCA_013399055.1 Ramphastos sulfuratus | reverse complement strand
ACAAGAGCAAAGGAGAAGAATCCTCTCACTTGGAAATACAAGGAACTGAAAAAGTAGGTAGAAGTACCAGACATATTTTTTTCCCCAGAATGGTGATGCTCTAAGCCCATCTGTGAGAGAAAAAAAAAAAAAAGAAAAAAAGAAAAAAAAGCAGCAGTATCTTTTACCAAAAACCCAAACCCAGTATCTTTTCATAAGCAGATATAATGGTCATGAAAACATCAGAGGCATTTTGCCATTTGGGGGATAAACCAGGCAATGTGCTTGTGGAAGAAGCCAGAATTATCACTCAGCAATAATTTAACCCCCCCAAAAAAATCACAATCGGCATCTTTTTTTAATTTTTTTTTTTTTTCAGTCAAAGTATATTTCGCAGTGGCTTAAGTCATAAAATTCTACAGACCTCTCAAAACGTTTCAAACCAAATAGAAACCCTCTGATTTGTTTTCCACCGAAGTGGGAAAAGCATGGACCTGGATATCCTGAAACCACACTAGAGGGCACTTGAGCTGTTTCATCCGAAGTAGGTGAAGGTCAGAACGGTAGGATGCTTCCTCTGCGGCCAGAACCGAGCAAGGATTTAGCAGGATTTATTGGTGTCAGGTTGGTAGAACAATTACTGATCTTCCCCAACAAGTTACTGTGGGGGAGTAGGGAAATTCCCCGTGTAAATTTTGCTTATGACTAATGTAAGTAACGAGGAGGGAAATCATGTAAAGATTAGTTAATTTGCAACAGTGCTTTTTGTCTTTGTAAGTGGATCAACCATGAAAATGTGGGATATTTTGGGGTTTTTTAAAAAGAAAATGGAGTCTCAGGTAGAAATAATGTCCAAAGAGTTGAGCTGCTCTTTGGAGTCTGCCTCCTGCTGTATTGCTCTTGCCTGGGTTCTGTGTCCTCTCCAGGTGATACCCTAAAAGGTTTGCTTTTGTGGTGTGGAACAAACAGCATCTGACAGCCCTTCCAAAAAGCATCCATAGGAAAATCCCAGGACCAAAAAGGCAGTGGAGGGCTCCAGCAGACTCCAAACACTGCAGAATTCTAGAGCTTTGGTTAAAGAATATGTAAAAGTGTTGCTCTGGTTCATGATGTGGAAAACACACACAGAAGTCTAAGTTAGGATTTGAGCTTTTGTTTGTGTCACAGCCCAAGTGTTCATTGTTCTTCTGAAACACACAACAAAGTCTCTGAGCTTAATTACTGTCCAACTAATTGAGAAACAACAACCCCAAGCCTAACTGTCCTGAAGTAATGACTCAGCTCATCATTTATACGTAGCCTCGGTGATATTATTTGAATATTTTGTGTTTATGCAGATGGTTTTTGCTACATTTTCTTTCTGTAAGCCATTTCCCCTTTTTACACAAACACAAATAAGATGCTAACATAAAATTCCACGAATCAGGCTTCAATAAAAAGCACACAGTGTACCACTGAATGTCCTGTGGGCAATGGGTTCTGACTTGCCAGGAGCCCACAACAGTTCCCTTTATTTTATAAACCCCTCCTCCAGTTAACATATTCACTGTCTGCAGTTTTGTTTACTTAGCAGCTCTAGGAACTGAACGTACACCTCCTCCTAGAGCAAGACCTCTTTAGCATTAGCATCTGGGCCCTGCCACTTTCAGGCTGTAGTCCAGGAGCCCAGCCCAGAGCAGGGCAGCTCCCTGGGCATTTTCTCTCTGCTTGTTTGTAGAATCTATTGTTAGCAGGCGTCCGACTCCAGATGTTGCTGATGACACAACTGAAAATTCATTTCCAGCAGATGATTGTAATATATGTATGGAATAAACATCCCTGAGAACTGGCAGCAGTCTCCAGAGCAGGCTGTGTTTGGCTGGTGAGCTTGAAACAACTCTGCCTATGCCCTGTTAGCAGACACAACCAAACTCCAGTTCACAGCATCTTCACTCACCAGCTGTTGGTGCAATGAAGCTCCAAGCTGCAGCTGAGTTTCTGGGTAATTTGTGGGAGTCAGATTTCCTACCAAGGGCAAGGACTCCTTTTATTTACTGTGGAACATCCACTTCTGCTCATCACCCTCATTCAGTCACAGGAGAGCTATTGGCCAGCCTGGTGATCTTTGCATCTCTGCTGTCCAGAGCAATCTCTTGGCATTCATCCTTGCCATCACCTCCTCCCCTTTCACATCTTAATACTCAGCTTGTTCTGCTTCTGCCACCACTTGGACTCCTCTGTAGCAGTTTGTGGCCAGTCACAGAATCAGAGAATCAGAGAATCACAGAATGGTTTAGGTTGGAAGGGACCTCAAAGCTCAGCCAGTTCCAACCCCCTACCATAGGCAGGGACACCTCCCACTAGAACAGATTGCTCAAGGACTCATCCAGCCTGGTCCTGAACACCTCCCTGGGCAACCTGTGCCAGTGTCTCACCACCCTCACTGCAAAGAACTTCTTCCTAACATCCATTACCAATCTCCCCTCTGCCAGCCCTGTACTTCCTACCCCTCTTCCTAGGTAACCTCATTTGTCCTTCAGAGCTTGAACTCCATCCTCAGCCTGACGACAGTCCCCTGCTAGCACAAGCACCACTCACCACTCAGCTCTTTGGGCTTTGCAGGGGCTCTTACTGGGAGGTTCTTCAGCTGCCCTGCCCTGGTGTGCGGAGGAGCCACGGAACAGAAGTGCTGTGGCACTGCAACAAGCCTGGCCCTGGGGCAGCTCAGCAGCATTGGTTTCATTCAGCTCCTCCTGTGCCAAGTGCTTCGATTTTGGGCTCTCCAGTTGAAGAGGGACAGGGATCTGCTGGATAGAGTTCAAGGGAGGGATATGAGGATGCTCNACCCTTATCACAGGAAACCTGCTGCCCACATCTGCTCTCCTCTCTCAAGAGCCTGTGGTGCTGTGTTCCCAGCACCTGCACCTCTCGTCGGCGCTCACGCCGCTAGGAGAAATGGTGGATTCAGTGGTACCCAGAGCTCCCCCTGACACCCTGCCAGCCCGCGGACCACTGGCGGTTTCCACAGCGGTGCCGCCAGCGGGCAGGGTCCTGGAGCCCTCCGCAAGCCTCCCGCCCCGGGGCCGCCGGCGCGCGCCGGTCGCTCGCTAGCCGCTCGCGGCTCCCCAGGTGCCTCGCGCATGTGCTCGCGCCCAGGCGGTGAGGCGCGGCCGGCACGCGCCCGCAGCCCCGCCCGCTCCGCTCCGGTCCCGTCCAGTTCGGTTCGCCGTGGCACGAGGGAGCCTGCTGGGGAGCCGCAGCCGCCGCGCAGCAGGTAACGGCGGCGGGGCCAGCCTGAGGCCCTTCCCGCAGGGCTGCTGCCTGGCTCCGGCTCGCTCTCTGCAGCCTGCGGCCTCCCACTCCGCCCCTGCGCACCCTTCCTGCGTGCATCGTTTGCCGTCCTGGCTTTGCTCGCCCTCGGTCACTCCTCCTCTCCTCGCGTCAAAGTGGCTGCTTCTGGCCCTGATGCCTGTCTTCGGCGGCCTCTGGCCACTTTTCCCCCCTTGCATCCAGATCCACACATCATTTAGCATCTTCTACTTGTGCATTTGGCTGAGTGCAGCTGCTCGAAGGATGCCTTCCCCATGGAGAGGAACTTGGAGGCAACCAAATGGGCTCCATGTTTTTCAGATCCCAGCTGTGCAGACTTCTGGATAAGCCCAGTGTGATGCTGTGGGAGCTACGTCCCCATAGACGTTTGTCCTGCCCAAACTCTGCTCTCCTGTCGCAGAGGTTTCTCTCAGACTGCTTCTCTGCTCCCCTTGCCTTGCGTTCACACCTCTATGGCAGGCAGCTCCTGGGCCAGTGTGTTGCAGCTCAGGCACTGCTTGGGTGCCTCCACCTCACCTGTGCCAGCTGAAGGCCATTGCTTCGCAGCTGAGCTTGCACAAACAGAAGTGAAGCACCCAGAATGTTAGGGGTGCGACCACCACAGTGCCCAATGCACCATGTGTGCTATGATCCACCCTGCCTTGGGAACACCTCTGCCAACCACCCCCAGGTGGGAAATGAAAGGGAATTTGGGAATAGAAGACAGCACCGTGAACTGCAGTTGGACTGTGTTGCAGATGAAGCCGTGGAGATGCAGAATTCTGACCAGAGGGGTATGAGTGCCACACCAGGAGCCAGGTAAATTGTTTGGGTTGGTTATGTTTGGTTGTTGGCTGCCATTTTGCCCTTTAGACCTCATTGCTGTCTGCAGCTACCTGAAGGGAGGCTGTGGAGAGGCTGCTGCTGGGCTCTTCTCAGAGGTCACTGGAGACAGACCAAGGGGGAATGGTCTCAAGAGCTGAGGCTGGGGAGGTTTAGATTGGACATTAGGAAAAAGTTTTTCATGGAGAGAGTGGTCAGGGACTGGAATGAGCTGCCCAGGGAGGTGGTGGAGTCACCCACCCTGGCTGTGTTTCAGGGTGGTTTGGATGTGGTGCTTGGGGCTATGGTTTAAGGTGAATTTTGTAGAGTAGGGTTCTAGGTTGGACTTTGTGATCCTGAGGGGCTTTGCCAACCTGAATGTCTCTGTGTAATTCTTATTAAATGATTTAAAGTTGAGAAAACCTTTAAAGAAGTGAAGTTGTGTTGCTGAGCTGTCACTGGTGACTTTCTGTACTGGCTTCCTGATGAGTATCAGGGCACTGTGAGAGTTGTTACTGATCAGAGCAGCTCAGAGATGTTACTTGACAGTCCGACGTGTGCGTGATGTTTCTTTTAGCATGGAAAAACTGTGTGCAGAGGATAAAATTTTGCTAATAGCTGGCTGAAGGCTGTTGGACAAGCCCTCACAGGATCTATGAAGCAGCTCAGATCTCTCTTTGCATTCCATTCAAATGCAAGGTGTGCTCTTTTGATCTGACTCCAATAGCAAGCCTGGCACAGAGGGAAATAAGGGTTCCTCTGTCTGTTTTCCCATGGTTGGGGAAGGAGGGAGAGAGTCTTGTGGCAGATGCTGGGTTTGCATTTTAGATCACTGCTGCTTGTGCTTGGAAATTGTTAATGGCATTAGTGCAGAAATGTGTGGGATAGGAAGTAAGGGGAAACATAATCTGCTCTTTACTACAGACATGTTGATCTAATCTGGTGCTTGCCATGTGTATCCTACATCGCTTACTTATGCATCTCAGTGCATACAAGGGTGTATCAAGAGAAGTTACTGAGATAAATGGCAATGAATCTTGTGTTGGCCAGTATTTTCTTTATCAAAACCTGGATAGTGTAACAGAAACTCTGGAAGCCATCTGCACAAAGCTGCCAGAGTGGAGGACAGAACTAGAATTATAAATGAGTGACAGACTGGAGGAAACCTCTAAAAGAGTAGCTGTAATTTAATACATTAAATGAATGTAAGGGTGCCAGAGCACTGGCACAGGCTCCCCAGAGGGGTTGTGGAGTCTCCTTCTCTGGAGACTTTCAAGGCCTGTCTGGATGTGTTCCTGTGTGCCCTGAGCTAGATTGTCTGGTCCTGCTCTGACAGAGGGCTTGGACTGGATGAGCTCTTTGGATCCCTTCCAACCCCTGATATCCTGTGAGCCTGTGAATGCATTTATGGAGGAATAAGCATCACAAATGCAGCACTGTAGGTAAATGGCCCTGTGAGATCTGCAGCAAAGAATTGGGAGATGCTGCAAATTGCAAGCTGAGCAAAAAAAATGTTGTAGGGAAGGAGACAAACGCACTGCTTTTTATAGACACATCACAGTTTGTGGGATGAGTGTGACACTTGGCACTCACACAGCCTGCTCTGGGTTCTGATCCCCAGGAAAGGTGGATGGAGATCACCTGGGGACAATCCAGACCAAATTTCAGCACTCTTTGAATTGTAAACATGAGATAGTTCCAGGAGAGCTCCTGCATGTGTCCTACACATGGCTCAAATCTTAGTGCCGTGACCTCCCCAAACAAATACTGCAAAGAATAATAAAGTGCAGCCAGATGAGGTAATACCAGGCTTAGAATGTAGACAAAAAATACACAAATAACAAAAGCAGAGCGAGAGTGGAAGCTTGCTTCTTTGTAGCATTGGCATCAGAATACTGATTTCTGTCTTTATTTAGCTGTCTTGCTTCAGTTGCTGAGCAATGTGGGAAGTCTAAGTCCATCTCCTTGATTTTTGCAGTTGCATGCCCTTTTCACAGGTCTATTCTGCATTTCTAGCCTCTGCAGGTAACTTTTCATGGATGCTTGTGGAAGGTGGTGATTCAGAATCCCTTTGAAAATGATTGCCTGTGGTGCCATTCAAAAGATATTTGCAATAACAAGATTCTTCTTGCTTCTGATGTTGCCTTGGATCCATTTTTCTTCTCTCTTGGCTTTCACAGGTCCTTGAGCGTTAAGCATTTCTGGCTGTTCTGGCATTGCTGTTACAGGGCAGTCACTGTTCCCAAATCACCAATTTGTCTTTACATGCACATTTATGTTGAGTGCTTATGTGCCTGCCTGCTCTTTACTTAACAGGCATAGCCTGTGCAAGCAGTTGTCAGTCTTTGTTCTCTACCAGGATGCTGTTTTAATGCTTTTATGGCAAGGGTGATTATTAGGGACACAAAGATGCTCAGAGGGCTGCAGCAGCTCTGCTATGAGGACAGGCTGCAAGAGTTGGGGCTCTACAGCCTAGAGAAGAGAAGGCTTCCAGGAGACCTTGGAGTGGCCTTCCAGGATCTGAAGGGGGCTACAGGGAACTATTGATAAGGTCCTGGAATGCCAGGAGGAGGAGGAATGGGTTTAGACTGGCAGAGGGGAGACTGAAACTGGATGTTAGGAAGAAATTCTTTGCAGGAAGGGTGCTGAGACACTGGCATAGGTTGCCCAGGGAGGGTGTGCAGCACAGAATCACCCAATGTGATCTTCACTTACATTGGGTGATTCTGTGCTCCACAACCTCCCTGGAGGTGTTCAGGACCAGGTTGGATGAGTCCTTGAGCAACCTGTTCTAGTGGGAGGTGTCCCTGTCTATGCAGGGGGTTGGAACTGGCTGAGCTTTGAGGTCCCTTCCAACCTAAACCACTATGATTTTAGTGGTGAAAATGTAGCCATATACCCCAGCCCTTCCTGGCCTGGCTGCCCAAGTGATGGCTGCAGGGCCAGGCCACAGATACCTCATTAAAACAATGCTTACTGCTGAACATTTGGAATCTTTTCTTTTCTTTTTTTCTGAGCAGTAAAGTGGGTGTTGGGTTTTGGTGATTCTGCAGTGAATTCTGGATGGAGTTCAGGTATCTGAGGTACTCTTGGTCCTGTACTATTGGTGTGTTGACTAACATTTAAATGTGTGTTGTGTCCTGGCTGATAAAGTTGACAGTTTGGGGGTTCTCTGTTAGTGATACCACCTATAGCAATGTTTCTAAAGCAGGATCATTTGGTTTGTAACTTCTGTTTCTTTCAGGATAACAAAAGCCTCTTATGCTTGCAGAGGTTACTCTGCTCTTTGCAAGAGCTGGAAACTACTTCCTAGGGATATAGCCTCTAGCATGGGCATAGGTACAGTAAAAAGAACCATACGATGGCATTAAGGTCCTCTGAGGAGGAAAAATGGCTGGAAGCAGCTTGGGTCTCTGCACTGAGCTGTTAAAAGTTGAACCTCCAAGTTTCTAATCAAAAGCTGGAACCAGATGGAAGTAAAATTTGAGAAGTAATACGAAAAATATGTTGCAAAGAAGATCAAATAGAAGAAAGAAAATGAAAGTATTCTCAGCTGACTGCAGAGCTCCTCTGGAAGCAGCTTTGGAGGGCAGTAACCCTGCTCATATTCACCTTTATTTTGTCTTTAGGTGCACACAGGTGGAACAAAGGTAACCCTTGTGGAGCTGGCTGCATGCATTGTGACACTGCTCATGCCAGCATTGCAGAGCTCAGGGCTTTTGAGTTACTAAATTAGACTGAGGAAACTAACAGGCTTTCTGTGCTCTCTGGAGGCTCTCTTTGCAGTATCCAGTTGAGAGGACAAAAACTGAAAGCGTCTCCTCTGCTGCTACAATTCTGCTCTCATTTCTTTGAGGCATTAGGATGACTTCTGTGCCCTCATGTGGAAGAGCAAGAATTAGAAGGATTCAAAGCCTGGTGAGCCAAAACTCCAACAATTCAAGAAGGAGAAGGGAAAACAAATAATTAAATCACTCCAACAAGCAAGATGTGTCCATATTCAGAGTACAGGAATACCATTCTTTCCTTCTTTGGGGAATACACGAGCAGAAAAATGAACCCAGAGACAATAACATAAGAGTGTTGTCAAAGTATTCCAAAAAACAACTGAGACTTGTGCAGATGCCAAGTCTAACTTGGGCTGATTCTCTTTTAGCAATTTTATAGAACAATTTTCTGAATTCTATTAATATAACAAGCAAATGTACTTTTGGATCCTCTGGCTTTACATTGTGGGAAGCAAAAGTGACTTTCTTGGTGATTTTTTTCAGAGGCTAAGAGCATGCATGCTTTCAAAAAGCCAACTTAAGTATAAATTAAAAGCTAGTGAAATGTTGAGAAGAGGACCAAAAAGAATAGAGAGCAAAAGTGGAGCCAAATTTCAAATGTAAAAATAATATGATGCTAATAATTTGGACTACATCCCACAGGAAGTTTTTTTTTTTTGCTGGATCCATACCCAGTGTTCTGAGTTTTGCATTCACTGGTGCTGTGTTACTATTTCTATCATAACAGCACACAGCAGTGTGAGTGGGGCCTGCTGCTGCTTAAAACAGGAGAAGGTTGTGCTGTCAGTTGACCAGACACTGTAATTCATTGATAACATAATGTGTGTTAGCACTGGTAACCTATCAAGTGATGCAGCTCAAGGTCATCAATAGCAGAGGTTTCAAAGGTGTGGTGGAATGTAAAGCCTATGATACGTGCAGCCCATGGTAGTGGACCACAGAGGCACAGAATGTTAGGGGTTGGAAGTGACCTCCAGAGATCAACAGAGTCCAACCCCCTGCCAAAGCAGGGATACTCAGGGCAGGTCACACAAGAATGCATCCAGGTGGGGTTGGAATGTCTCCAGAGAAGGAGATTCCACAGCCTCTCTGGGCAGCCTGCTCCAGGGCTCTGTCACTGTAGGGAAATGTCTCCTTGTGTTGAGGTGGAACTTGTTGTGCTCTAGCTGGTATCTGTGGTTCCTAGTGATATCTATCTAGATACAGATATAGATAACAGATACAGATACAGATATAGATGTATGGATATGTGTGTATATATATGTGTATGTATATAAGCTAACCATGGCAAGGAAGATGATGAGGGGTGGTACCTACATGTCTCTTAGTTGATTGCTTTTTGTAGCATTCTGCCTCCTGCCACAGGTTTGCATCCTGCAGCTGAAAGTATCTTGATGTTTCCTTCTGCATAGCTCAGAAGGGACCAAATCTGAACTCTTTCCACTGCTGTCCTGTGTTTTTATTTCCCAGGTACATATTTCCCAGGCTCCTGCTGCCATTAGCATATTGCATACTCCAGTTCAGTTCTGAAACCATGGCAGCTTTGGTCATAGTGCATGGGCAGTGCTATATAGAGATTGCTTTCACTCGAAGTCTGCTCAAGAAGACAAAGATCTGCCTGCACATCCATGGTCTCTGAGTTCAGGAGTTTAATTAAATGTGGTGGTGAGACACTGGCACAGGTTGCCCAGGGAGGTTGTGGCTGCTCCCTCCCTGGAGGTGTTCAAGGCCAGGTTGGAGGAGGCCTTGAGTGACCTGTACTAGTGGGAGGTGTCCCTGCCCATGGCAGGGGGTTGGAACTGGATGATCCTTGCGGTCCCTTCCTACCTTACCATTCTATGATTTATGATTCTATTCCTCTGGCTTTTAGCCTGTAACTTAATGAATACAAGTTTGCAGTTGTCTCTCGGTGAAGCTGTCTTGATGAGGATAATTGAATCATGGAGCTGCTAGCTAAAGTCTCTTTCTCCTGCTGCATTCCTCATCTTTTTTATACATTCTTAGGGTGGATGATTGCTCTTTTCCTTTCAGTGTAAAAACATTAACAAGTATTTCTCTCCTGAGTGGCAAGATGCATGCTATGGATAGGCTCTTCAGATCTCACAGACCTCAGAACCATAAGTGTTTTAGTGTGTTTTTTAGGCCTTAAATTGTATCCAGATCTTTGCAGCTATTAAGCAAGTATGTGTACTGGCCTTTCTTCTCCTCTAAGCATCCAGTTTTGGACAATGTTGGAAGCAGGGTGCTGAAATAGCAAACCTTTGGCCTGACTCAAATGCATCAGATATTTTTTTTTAATGATCTAAAACATATTTTTAAAATGTGGATTGGAGCTACAGGGCAGGATGGAATTTTCAGGGAGGACTCTTTCAGTTAAATCAGATTTTCTTCCATTCATTTCCTTTCTGCTGTGGCTGTTGTTTGACTTCAAGCAAATAGATTTATCTCAGAGAAAGATCTTTTAATTGAGTTGAAGAGAGTGCATTTGTGTCTCGTGGTGCTCTCTTTATATAAACTGGGGCCTCAGTTGTGCAGCTCTGAAATGTATTTGTGTGACTAAGATCACCTTTTGGTAGTGTCTTGAGTGGTTCCCAAAGGTGTAAGGAGCAGCCTTGTACAGTGATGGTCATGGCTGGGTGCTTGCTGGATGCTCTTTTTTTTTTGGCCTAAAATCTCTTTGGAATGTTACTGCCTGTGATCAGGTCACTCACTTCAACACACAACCATAGCATGACATTTGTTCATGCTTTTCTGTAACCTCACTTTCTGTTACAGGCAAACCACAGGCACATCCCTCAGGAGTGCTGTTTGGTGCAGCACTTTGTCTAAACATTTTCCCACTGGATCCAATCCAGTCTGGGATCGCAACTGTCGTGAGAATGCAACAAATCATTCTGGGAAGTATCTAAATTTGCTGCTATTGGTCAAAGTAATGTTTATGCACAGTCAGAACCACATGACAGAGGAGAGCATGCTCTTGAACCCTGGTAGCAATATATGCTTAAAAAAAAAAAAAAAAAGAAATACCAAAGCTCCCAATTTTTTTTCTATGAGTAAACCACCAAAACTACTCTTCCCTGGTTTGAGCAGCCCTTTATTTGAACATCATTGGGAAAATGCCAGGAAAGCAACTAGAGTCAGCCCAGAAACTTTAGGGATTTTTTTAAATGCTTGTAGCCACTTATATTTATTGAAACAAAAAAAAACAACAACAAAAAAAAAGGCAACTCAGGGTAAAAAAAACCAAACAAACAACAAATCCAAACAAGCAACAAAACAAAGCACTAAAACAGCCTTTTCAAAAATGTACATTTCCTTTGGAAAAGTATTTTAGGGCTTTGCAGTGATTGCTGGAGATGTGGCACCTCCATGAGGATTACCAGTAGGAAACCATCAAATGTGCCATAAATGCCATGGCCTTACACATTTTTGCTCATTTTCAGTCCTACCTCAGAGCAGGATAAATCATTGTTAGTTTCTTACATGGTAACTTTCCTACCTCTAGAAGCTATCTGCAAATGTTGAGCCTTGCAGAGAGGTAGGTATATTTAGCATTTTTCCAATGGAGTGGATTGTAGAGCTCTTGTACAAACAGGGCAGAAGACCAAGAAAGTTTACTATTCCCATGGGTTATTTAGAACACTCTCAAGTGGGGTTTCTCTCCAGCTGCAGCTGATGCTTAATACCCAAGAGAAAGACCAAAGGTACTTGGATGACAGAGGCTCTGTCAGTCAGAGAGTGAAGCATGTTGACAGGAATCATGGAATGGCTTAGGTTGGAAGGAACCTCAGAGATCATCTGCTCCAACCTCCCCAGCGTGGGCAGAACTTAACTCTTAGCATAACCATCATTTCTCATCCTAGTCAGGGTTGGAAGCCACCTCAAGGATCATCCAGTTCCAACCCCCCTGCCGTGGGCAGGGACACTTTTTACTAGATCAGGTTGCCCAGAGCCACATCCAGCCTGACCTTAAAAACATCCCAGGGATGGGGCTTCCACCACCTCCCTAGTGCCAGGAGCACTTCCAGCTTGCAAAATCTCATTCATTAATCTGATTACACCTATGAGCTTTTGCATAGCTTTGATGTTCAGGAGTCAGTGTTTAGTAAGCCTTGCTGTGGATGGCAGCAGTTATTAATCACTGAATGAGTCATCTCTTCACCTGCATTAGCTGATGTCTAAGCAGTGTGATAAAGCTGAAGATGACCTGAGTTTAGGTAAGATGGGATAAATATTCCTTCCCCCCCACCCCCCCCCCATTTGTCCTAAATGCATTGTAGATAAGGCAATCTCTATGTTAAGTCCTCCAAAGTAATGTCTGGTTATTTTTAAACAGATCAGAAAATTAGGAGCTGTGATGTCTTTAAAACCTTGGTGAATCAGAGAGGGCAATTCAGTATTTCACGTGCAAGTTTGAAGGAAGTTTCTAGGCTGATTATAAATTCAGTTGCAGGGAACACCAGCTTCTAGTTCTGGAAAGATGAATCTCTTGGTGTAACTTACCTGGATGGAAAGTGGTGCATTTGTCAGAGCTGAGCTTCAATCCCTTCAATAGATGTCCTTAATTAGAGTGCCACTCACTGCTGGGGGAAACTGCAATCAGCAGCTGATTCAATTCCAAACACAGCAGAAAGCCTTCAACTTTTCTTCCCAGAAACTTTATTGCAACAGTTCTCTCTCTTTGGCAACCCAGAGATGCAACAAGGAGGAAGCACAAAAACTTCCACAGGAGGTTGTTAAATGCAAGAAAATCAAATGTTTGCACTTGTTTTGTTTGTTTGTAGGTTTTGTTGGTTGGTGGGTTGGGGTTTTTTGTTTGCTTCCTTGCTTTGGTTTTCTGTTCTGTTTGTTTTTTCTTTCATATGTCAGCAATTAGTTATAAATTGTAACAGTACCTTCAGTACACAATAAGCTGTGTAGATCACTGCACTTATATGGAGGGGGTGAAGCAAGATGATATTGCTAAACACCACTTATGAAAATCAGTAGAGCTTGAATGTAACTGCAGCATTTCAAACTGAATCTTGGAATCCACACAGTCTAACTTTATTGGTTTGTTGTGTGTATATTTCTTGGTTTGGGGTGTGTGTGTATATTTCTTGGTTTGGGGTGTGTGTGTATATTTCTTGGTTTGGGGTGTGTGTGTATATTCCTTGGTTTGGGGGGTGTATATTGTGTGTTGTAGATGACTTTTCTGCACCAGCTAGTGCCTGACAGGCTGCTGGCAAGAAGTAGCTGCACATTGTTTCTTACCTGGTGTTTACAGTTCAGTGCTACAGTTGTGTGTACTGATACTGGAGCTGGCAAATAGCTCTGCAAGAGATGTAGGTTAGATGGCTGCTGGAAGTGGTGCTAGTGCCTAACTGTTCTGAATTTAGCCTGTCTAATAGCTTGCTTCAGTCAATCATCTGAAAAGTTTGCTGCAGACTAACAATAGCCCTCGCAAAGTTTGTTGTGTTTGGCTTCAATGACCTGCTGTGGGAGTGCACTTTGAAAGAGAACTTCAAGAACTCTTCTCTTCTTAGAATGAGAGAAATGGGCTTGCATCATTAGTCAGTAAACAGTCCCAGTTTAGAACAGCATTTCCCCTTCAGGTCCTGCCTTTCCTATGTTACTAGTCACCTGCAGTTATTTATATGATACTAAAAATCATCTTTGTGCTGCCCTTGTCTGTTCTGATGTTGCAATCTTAGGAAACTAATGGAAAACAAAAGACTTTTTCATCTCTTAGCTTTCTGGTCACTACAGTTCTTCATCTTACCTAGTTACATGCAGCTCTTCTGATTCCTGCAGGATAGTTTTAACCTAAGCCTCTAGTTTTACTATTTGCTAAACACCACTTATGAAAATCAGTAGAGCTCGAATGTAACTGCAGCATATCAAAGTGAATCTTGGAATCCACACAGTCTAACTCCCAAATCAGACAAGTTCTAATTAGAACCTGTAACAAAGGTCTTGTTATTTATTGGTTTCTAGATCTCTCAGAGGGGAGTTTGGATTGTGTGTGTTCCCTCCTTCCTGCCACAGCTTAATTTGTTCTCAGAGCTGGATTTTGTGCAGTAGGATTGGAATCTGACCAAATCAAATGATTCCAGAGGAAAAAGGAAAACAACAGCATCCCCAGAGGATGCAGATGATCAGTAGCCACAGCAGATGTGCTTTTCACAGAGATGCTGAGAGCATCTGCACTGTGTCCATGAGAGGCTAAAGGTTATTACCTAGGCTGAGTATTATTGCATGGTTCACAACTCTATGATTCATCTCTCAAATGATCACACTTTGGAACACTGATGTAAGGGCAGGATCTTGCTAAATGCCTGAAGAGGGATCACTGAGTATGCTGGATTATGCAGACAGAAGTGCTATGAAAGAGACAATCCATGAGTCAGTGCATTCAGTACAGGCAGAAGTAACTCAATTTGAATGTTAAGTGAAGTTAGCAGAGCCAAGTGTGGTGGATTTTGTGCTTTAGTGCTGACTGGCAATACTCTATTTAAAAGCCATGTGTGCCAAAGCAATGCTTCAAAACAAGCAGCATTTAAGGTAGTAATCCATTTAACAGATTGGGCCAGGGGCATTCTGAGAGGGGTTTGGTTTTTTTTGGTGTAAAGCATGGAGAATTTGTTTTCCAGACAGTCTGGCAGAAGCACAAAAGAAGACCCTGGTAACACCTCACTGAGGTGAGGTACAGTCAGATGTTTAGTTACACTTAGGTTGCAGTTTCCCCATCAGCTTGGAGCACAGGTAGCAAAATGATGGCTTTCCTGAAAAAGGTGCACAAACTTTGCAGCTTCATCATTCCTCTTGATTTCTTGGAGAGTTTAGGGAAACTCTCCAAAAGCTATGAAATTTATGATTCCATTAGGAAATACTTGGTGCTGTTTGATGTCTGGGAGGACTCTGAGGAGAACTCCAAGAACACTGAGGAAATGCTAAACTGATAAAGCAAAAATAATCATTGCAGGAACAGTTATTTCTGGGAGGATGAGGACAAGATATTTTACCTGATAATTTGAGGCCATTGCCTGGGATCTGCTCTAGAAGGAAAGAGGTAATACTTTGGTCAGAGAACTTGATCCTGGAGAGAGCTCTCAAGCAAAGGACCCTACCTGTGAAGTTCCTTTTGACCTGCTGTTGACATGCTTGGGTTAATGTCTTCTGTTCTGTCTTCTGTTCTGCTTTTCTTATTTGAATCCTGGAAATAACAAAAGCAGTCATCTGACTGGACTGAGGAAAGCACAGCACAAAGGCTGTGCAGCTAATCTCACCATTTCTTTAATCCTTTATGGAGCTGCTTTGCTCTTTACACAAACCAAACCAAAGGAACACTCAATTTTCTACCAGGGTGTTGGTTTTGTCACGATTCCCTGCTACTGCCTTCTGGCCAAATTGGAAGCTGAGTAATTCTATCTTGTATTTTCTTAGTTTCAATCCTCCTTCCTGTGCCCAGGTGTTCTGCTTGGATAGATTTTCTTTGTATATCAAAGTAAAGGATAGTGGTTATGCTGTATTTTGTTCCACTTGGAGCTGCAACATTCAGTTTTCCTTGGGTTTTGCTTCTTTCTTTGCACTTAATAAAGCAACTTGGTTGCAGTATGCTGTGGAAGTGTCATTACACCATCTTGAATGGTTATGCAGACCAAGAGCTGGAATTCAGGATTGCATATCAGGTCCAATGACTGTTGTATAATACCAGAGACAGCATATCTGAATAGTTTCTTTGTAGGCATATAGAAGCTGACTTTTCCAGAGCAGAGAATTCCTCTAGAAGACAGACAGAGGGAAATGAAAACAGTATGCAGTGATTCCAAGCCCTACAGCTAAGTTCCCTGGCAGTGTTTGTGATTGCTCTGATAAAAACCATTATTTACTAAAGAAAAGATGGCCAAGGAGTGGCTTCTGGAGGGTTTCTCCTGAGTCCCGTGTTTGAATAAGGGATTAGGTCATGAAGCAGCACTGTCATGTAAAGGATGGAGGTTAGCATAAGGAAGAACCTGACTCTTACGTAACCTGGCTCACTCTCTGTCAAACTCAAAAGTTTCTGTGTTGCAGTTGAAATGGAGGTAGTTAAAGCAAGACCCAGTGAAGTTTATAACCTTCAGGGTTATTCTTGTGCAGGTCTAGGAATGAGAATGTGCTTTCTGACATCCCAGGCTTTTGGCATCGACTCTTGCTAGCAGTGCGTCATCCTCTGCGGCCCCCGCCACAAACACCACCACCAAAGGAGCAGTAACAGCAGTGACCACAGGATGAGTCCCATGTTAGGTGATGGAAACTGATTATGGTTCACCCACTTTCATTTTTCTTGGGAATGATCTGTTCTGCTCCAGGTGCAATTTAATTTGCACTCCTTAGTCAGAGCAGATGAGCAGTAGTGAAGTCATTGGCGTTACGCCTGTGGTGTTTGGCTAAAGGTGAAACCAAGCCTGGGCTGATTTCCTTTTTAAATATGAGCATCTTGGTTCTCCTCAGAACCCAAAGAGGTGAATTTCAGATTTTTAATAGTGACTATGCAATTCTTCAATAAAGCTCAATTTCTTAGCCATAATTATTTTCAGTTGTTGCATTTATAAGTAAGACTAAGAAATGAAGGCACTTCATCTAGAGAAGCAGTTTCTTGTTGAGCTGCTATAAATAATTAAAACTTGCTACACTTCTTAGACAGTCAGAAGAGAATCCAGCAAGCAGTGTGTAGCACTTGTCTCAAAAGAAGTAGAGAAGCTGACACCTGCAAGAAGAATAAAGTTGTGCTGCAGGGGGAATTTTACAGATTGGGTTTGTGTAGGTCAGAGAGGGAGCCTTAACTTGACAAGCACACAACTCATACAAACACTGAAATGTGGCAATAATTCTTTAAGAATACACCTTTCTAGCTTTTTCTTATTTTATAATCACAATCTCTCACGTTTTCATTAATTTTATTAAATACTTCACCACTTCTCACTAGATTATTGGTAGGGAGAGAATTTATTTATGTCCTTAAAACTGAAGTTACAGGGTTGGGTTTGCAGCTCTAAGATTGGGATTTGAGATTCTGCAGTTAGCAGTGGAATTGAGATCAAGTGGGAGTGCATGGAACTGCCCTTTTAACTCCACCCTCCCTTTGGAGAGTTCTGTTATGAATATATAGGTGATCCAGCTCTGGCAGGGGGATTGGACTAAGTGACCTTTCGAGGTCCCTTCCAGCCCCTAACATTCTGTGATTCTGTGAAGAGGCAAGAAAGTCTTGAGCAACAATGACTAACTAAGTGTTTCCACCAGGAGTTCACTAAGGGGATCCATTATAAAAGATGAATATCTTTATGGATAATTAGTTAAACTGGAAACAAGTTTTTGAAAGGTCCTTTTCTGTCTCTTGGTAGTTGGACAGAACATTTCCTTTTAAAATAAACCTATGAGATTTTTCACGGTCAGCTGGCAGATCTTGGGAGGAAAATTCTTTTGTCGTGCAAGGGAGAGGACTACGTGTGAAAACTATCAAAAACATTTTCTTTTTGTGGAATGCTGAGCAAAAAGATTGTTCAGTGAACGTTTCAGAGTTGTAGGGCTGAATGAGACTAAGGTGAACATCTCTTGAAGGGTTCTGCTGGGAAATAAATTGCAAAACACAAAAGGTTTCCAAAAGAGTTTAATAAATAATGAGGTTTGGTTTTTTTTGTTGTGTTTTTCTTTTCTTTCCTGTACTGTATAAACTATAAATATACCATGCAGTCCTTTATAACTTAAAATAATTTACAGACTGAGGTAGGGGGGTAGGAGGATGTTGTCATGGGGTTTAGATCCGTCTCAGGGTCTCCCTGTCTTCCTGCTGAGCACACAGACGCAGGCTGTGTCAATTCGAATGAACCTCCAGGCTGCTTGCTTGCCCTCCATCGTCAGTGCTTTGACAAAGGTGTGAGTGGTGGTGCAGTAAGAGTTCCAGTGCTTGGCGTCGATCCCTCGGCACCCGCTAGACACTGGCTTAGGGTCCCTGCACTTGGTCTCAAAAAAGTACTGCTTGAAAACGTTGTTGTTGATGTTGACCTCTCCCAACACTGTCACCTCTTTGCCTTTAATGTCGGTGGCCGTGGTTTTGTCCCCAACCCACATGCTGACGCTGTCGCACACCGAGAACTCTCCCCGGTGCAGCACGGGGTGTGCAGTCCTCTTGCTCCTGGCAGTCCTGTTGAGAGAAGCTGCGCTGCTGAGGAGTGCCAGGCTCTGCCCTTGCCCTGCCAGCGGCGGCGGCTGCGTGCTGAGCAGCACCCGGGGAGAGCGGAAACGCCGCTTCTTAAAATACTTTGGGTCCATGGTGATATTTACAGCTTCTCTTCTACCTATCGTCCAAGTCGGGTGGCTGTGGGATGACCGTGGAGCTGCCTCGGGAGTGTGGTGGCTGTTACTTGGGTGGCTACTGAGCAGGGAGCCTTCCGCAGGGTACTCCAGTGGAGCATTGTCCTCTGACTTTGGAGCTGCCTGTGTGCCGATCAAAAAAGCTATGATCAGAGTGTAGTACAGCATGGACATTACGCTATGCACCTAGGACAAAAGAGAAATGCAAAGTTACTGGCAGCCATGCTGGCACAACGGGATGCCATTACTGACCATAAATGTGTAAGATACCAGGATCCTACAGATCTCATCAGGTATTCGTCTGGGTGCCAGATGTTTGTCTTCCGGAAGGGCTCGTTCAGACAGCATAAATGTTCTTAATAAAGCGAGAACATTAGAAAATAATAGCTAGATTATTATTAATTCCTCTGGTATTTGTTATTAGAACACTGTTTATGAAGCACTTCTGTGGTGTTATTAATGTGGAGACCATATGGTGACAGCATGTTCCCAGGAGTAAAATCGCCAATGAATTTTGCAGCAACCTTTCTGGCCAGGGCTGATCTCTTGGCTGCAAATACCCTGGAGCAGAGAGAGTAGAAGCAATCCCCTGGCTAAAATATCTCTCCATTCAGTTAAATTGTCAGCAGAAGTGTTCCTGGGGCTAGGGTGGAGACCACCAAGCCAGTACTTGCGGAAGGGAGGGAGCCCCGGTGCATTGTGCCATTGTCACGCACTCAACAGCCATGCTCATCTGCCATGTGGACAGGCCCCACCACTCTGGCTGGCTCGGCAGCCTCCAGCAGCCTCCATGTATCCCATCTGCTCTTTCTGGACGCACCACATTGCTGCTTTTGGGCAGATAAAGCCCAGGCTCCTTCCCAGAGGAGCTCAGACATCACATGTCACGAGGGCAGATGGGATCTTTCTGTGTTCAAGCTGCCTGCTAGGACAAACATGGGTGTTAGATGGGAGCACTGAGGGTGACAGGCTGCTGCTGGGCTGGCATCTTAAAGTGTGGCGTAACTAAAACTTGTTGTGGGAATTACGTACAGGGAAAAACCTTCCTTTATTCAGGCTGCCTTGAGCAAGAAGCTCCACAAATGCTGCTGCACAGCAAATCCAGTGCCAGACATCCTTTGATCTGGAGAATATCCATTTCTATTCGGATGTTGAAAAGTGTAAGGTAAGTATTGGAAACTTTGCTAAGCAGAAGTATTTGCTACAAGACCAGCAGCAGTGAGACCTTGTTAGGTAACTACCATGTGCTGACTAATTCAGCCACATGCTGGGTTAACAGATCAGCAGCAGGCATCCTGGGAATAAGAGACGTTCAAAAACGATCTGCAATTGCAGTTAAGGGCAGACATTGTATTTCCTCTGTGAAGACTTAATAAGCAGAGACAGGGTATAAACAGCAAAAACCCCAGCAAGAGAGGCTCCTCCCCTGTCTCTGCCTTGTTTTGCCTGACATGTCTCAGCTGGCCCTGAATGAGGCTGTGTCCAGCCAACAGGCAGACAGCCTCACATGGACTGGACAAACAGGGTTTTGTGAAAGAGGAATCAGGCTCTGCACTTTACTGTGATTTCCCAGCATGTCTCAATGTTTTTTCTGGGTGTGGGACAATTATTGTTGAAGTTACCCCTTGCAATTTTTCTGTAGCTTTCTCAGACTAGAATTGCAAGCAGCTCTAAAGCACTCAACCAGAGCCTTCACTTTTCTAGAGCACAATCTGGTAGCCAATGCAGAACCCCAAGATGCCCCTTTTAGGATCCTATGTGGACAGGCTTATCTCAGGCAAGAGTGGAAGTTAAATAAACAGCAATGTTTGTGTGTGGCTGGGCAAGCATTCAAGGAATCATTAGGAGATGTCAAGTGAAGGTAATGACCCAAGAGGATGAAGATGCTACAGTCAGGGGGGAAAAAAGAGGAGAAATGCCAAAAGCCACAAGGGCTGCTTTCTGTGCAGCAGCTGAGTGGAAGAATTTGAGACAAAATGATGCTGAGGAGGGTCAGATCTCTCACAGAAAATCCTTACTGTTCCAGCATTGCTTTAATTTGCGCAAAACAAGGCTGAGTGTTGCTGCTTTCTCACATGCTGCTCGTGCTTGAGCAGTCATCATCATCTGTATAAGGAAACAGAGCTGGGTGTAGCTCAATAGCTTGGCTGTGCACGATTCAGAGAGTAACCCCTTATTTTACAACAAAATTAAAATCAGATGGTTCATTACATCTTAGCTTTCCTGACAGAAATGTTAATGGAAAAGGTTTGCAGAACAGAATCCAGGCACAATTTAGACATGCCAATAGCAGCCTCAACCTATTGTGTTTATACATAAAACCTTTTTTTATTATTTCCTTCTACAGAAAAGAGACATTGCAGTGTCAGCAAAGAGCTGGTTCTGGTTTTGTGCTGTACAATATTCACTGCCCTAAAATGCAGCCACATTTGTCTCTCTGCTCTGAGTTTCTTCACCTTGCATTATTGCTCTAAGGCCATTAACACAATCAGATCAATCTCACCTTGCCCTTTTTTTTTTTCCCCTCTTAAACTTGCTTTGTATTTTCTTTCCATATAGTAAAACAATCTTTTGTGCTCCTTCCTAGAGGTGTTCACAGTACATGCCAAGTGCAGCCACTTGAACTTCCAGGGAGATGCCCAGCTGCCAATTCTAGTGCTGGTAGTGCATGGTATCTGTTTGTACCATTGGCCACAAAGGTGATCACAGGCATTTTGAAAGTATGAAACCTGTACTGAACCAGAGTGTTTAATGACAACTGTGACATCTAATTGGACCATCTCTCATTATAAGCAAACATTCCCCACAAAAGATACAATGTCTGGAGACAGAATAAAGGCAGGCAGAATAAGTGGAAACTCATTTTAGCCAGACAATAGCCAACTAGCAGGTACCAGTGAAGCACTGTGCTTCATAAGTCAAAGAGCTCAGGTTTGCCAACCAGTAAGTGTTAAATGCAACTCTACTGGCTTCATTCTTTAGAAGACAAACCAATGATTATTCTTTTTTTTCCAAGTTCACAATGACAACTCTCCTCTCTACTTGTACATGAGTCGTTGCATTTAAACACTTCTTTCTGGTATATGTCAGGCTACTTGGTGACAATTTCAATCTGTTCTGAGAAGAGTGTGTGTGAGTTGTGCTTACCTCTGAGCGTACTGCATAAAAAACAAGGTCTTTATTCCATCCAGATGCTGAGCTGGGGTCGGCTGCAGTGTGCCATCAGGCCAGTCTGGCTGCGCAGCTGAGTCTGGGAGTTGCTTATTCTCTGTTCAGCTAGAGGCAGAAGTACTTATTTCAGTAATTAACCAGCAAAGAAGTGTTCTCAGTACCATTCTGCACTTGATATCTGGAGCAGAGGGACAAATCCACTTGCTTGGCTCTCTGAACTGTGACTTTTTTTTTTTTTCACTGCTACTGTGCAGAGGTTCCTTAAAGTGTTTAAAGTGCAGTTTTCAACTCTCAAGACCAGCAGATTTGTGCAGTACACAGACAGAGCTACCTTTATGCAGCACCTTTACCAGCAATCCCCTGCTCCCCATCCCCCTCAGGCATCTTCCAGGCTCACCAAAACCAGTAGCAGTGCAGCATGGTGAAGCAGTTCCTGCTGATGTCACTATCTGAGCTGAGTTTACACAGCAGTGAGAGACAAATGCAGGCTCAGAGCAGCCACAGCATCTTTGTCTGGGAAGCAAATCCGATTACAAGGCACCACAAGTTGTGTGCCAGCAAATACAGAGGATGTAAAACTGAGCAGCTACTCTGCTTGGTTGTCCAGACTGATTTAAACAGCAGCACCTTGTGTCTCTTTGCTGTCACAGTGCTTCAGGATGGTGCACTCCTACTGTTGGTACTCAAACCCGGTGACATGTATAGTACCTGCAGGATGTGAGCCTATCTATGCCCTAGCCACAGAGCTGCTATCTGCAAGTCTTGGACTCTGCTGGATTCAGCATGGAGTGTCAAGCACATCTGCTAGTGCCCAGGCATGAACTGCATTCACTTTGTACCTGCACATTTTCTGTCCACAGGAGAGCTGGCTGCCAGGAACCCTAGCCAGTGGGTTTGGCTCATACTAAGATCCAACTACAAGCTATTTAATTCTTAAAAATGGAGCTCTTTCAAGCAGTGCAGAGCACAGGACTCAGTCTGTTAGGTGCTTGTTGCATCATGTTGTGCAGTGCTGCTGCAGCGACTTGGCCATTCTCTGGATTTGCTGCTGTCTGTAGGTCATGGCTTATGTTCTACTCTACCTCTGTGGCTGAAGTATGGAGGCATTAAGCTAGTTACAGTGATAGGAATGTGTCAGGAAGGTCAAACAGAGTTCTGAAATCCTAAGCTTCATGCCACCAGACCCAGTGTGCTGTATTTGTGCAAGAATGTACCTTTCAGTGGACTCTTGACAGTTTAGTAACAGTAATGATAGAGCTGTAATATGCTGGCCACTGCCAAAAATAATCCAAGAGCTTTTCCAACTGTTCTGCCATCCTAAGAAAACACTGCTTCAGTTCAAACTGGCTGGTTTTTAACCACAAAAGAGTTTATTTTCAGCAGGGCTGAAAAGTTCTTTTCCTATCTTCTTCCCGTATTCCTGGTTGTGGCAGAATCCAGTAAATCATGAAGTGTTATTCAAGTGATGCTGAAGACAACATCTAAAAACTATTCCTCTCTACCTACAGTTTCAGGAGATTGAAGAAGTATTAGTTTAGCCATACTTTAGGTGATATTTTATTGTTTCTTATGTCAGAGCTGCTGGAACCAGTCCAGAGGAGGCCACCAAGATGCTCCAAGGGCTGGAGCAGCTCTGCTGTGAGCACAGGCTGAGGGAGCTGGGGGGGTGCAGCCTGCAGAGAAGACTCTGGGGGGACCTCAGAGCTGCCTGCCAGTGCCTGAAGGGATCCTGCAGGAAGGCTGCAGAGGGACTTCTTGTGAGGGTATCTAGCAGCAGGACAAGGGAGAATGATTTGAAGCTGAGTTAGACTGGATCTTAGGAAGAAAATCTTCAATACAGAGTGGTGAGACTCTGGAACAGGTTGCCCAGGGAGGCTGTGGCTGCCTCCTCCCTTGGGGCGTTACAGGCCAGGCAGGATGAGGCCTTGAGCAGCCGAGTCTGGTTGTGGCATCTCTGCCCATAGCAGGGTGTTGGAGTAGATATCTCTGAGGTCCCTTCCAACCTGAGCCATTCTGCAATTCTCTATGGTTCTGTAATTCTGTGATTCTATGGATCCAAATGTTTTAAATAACTTTTCTAGGGGGTATTTTTTAAACAGAAATGACTAAACATAACCAGCTCAGGAGAGTCCTTTCCAGTTCTGTGTTCTGAAATTAGCTGTCTTCACAGAATAATAGGATATGTATTTGATGGTAACTGGCAAAACATCAACCCCATCTCTTGCTGCATTTCAGGGATATTTTTACATGTGTGTTTGAAGTGGATTGATTTTGCCTTTTCATTGACTCAACAGGAAAGGCTGGGGGAGACAGAGCAAAACGTGCCACTTGGAAACCCTCTAATTACATTTCCAAAAGCTTCTAACATTTCTTATTTCTGGTTACATTTGCCTGTGATATCATGAACAAAGGATAGCTTCCCACTAGGGAAATCTACTACAGAGCTTGTAAGAACTTCCTAGTGCCCATCAGTGCCAGGGTGTTCAGATCACTCTCAGAGGAATCACCCTTGAGACTAAGAACAGTTTTGTCTTTCCTTATACCTGTAGGATGAAGGGGGACAGCTGCTTTCTTCCTTGCTGCCCATGCAGTGCAGTTAAGGTACACTTAATCTGGATTAAATTCTAGCAATTCAGTTTCCACCAGAGGTTGTAATCTCACTGTACTGCTCTGTTTCAACTCGAAACAGTACTTGGAACTCACTCATGCAGGGTTTTATTTTCAGGACCAAAAATAATGCTGTTATTTTATATATCATGGTACCCCTAGAACAATCATTGCCAGATGAAACCAAATGTTTTGGCACCACCAAGAACGACAGAAATTTTAGCCACAAGCCATAAAGCTTCCCTGCTAGGCAGGCAGCACTTTAACAGTGATAACCTCTAAGGTGTGGTTTACAAATACTTTACTAAGAGAGTGAAGGACTCCTATTATCTAATCACAGCTTCTCCTTTAGGGCAAATCCCTACAGTGCCTCTTAAATTTCTACAGAGATGATTTATCCTTTCCTAGTCTTTTGTATTATTGGCCCCCAAATGCTCTAAGCTAGAGATCCAATCATTAACAGCCAGACTGCAGAGTGGCAGAATGGAATACACATTCTCTTGAGACACATGGGAGTGATCATTTTCAATCACAGCTCACTTAAACAGGTGAAGCTTTTACTTTTAAATTACCTGTGGTTTAGATGAGGCTACTAAACTTGACAAGGTTAAAAACAAGTGAGTTTGTTCATCAGAATGACAGTTGTTGTCTGTCTGTGCAGCAGGTGGGGTCTTGGAGGCCATCACAATAAGCAATTAGTAGTGTGTTAGATTTATCTCTGGTTTTAAGAGAGAAAGGAGGGAGGCAATTGCTGCTGAGGTTGCTGTTACAGTGATGGTGTCATAGAATCATAGAATGGTAAGGTTGGAAGGAGACCTCAAGGATCATCTAGTTCCAACCCCCTGCCATAGGCAGGGACACCTCCCACTAGCACAGGTCACTCAAGGCCTCATCCA
>WBNM01031708.1:22564-145076 GCA_013399055.1 Ramphastos sulfuratus | reverse complement strand
TCCCTGCCCTCTAGCAAGTGACTGTGCCACACAACTTGATGCCATCTGCAAACTTGCTGAGGCTGCACTGATTCCTCTGCCCATGTCACTGACAAAGATGTCAAACAGCACTGGTGCCAGCACTGACCCCTGAGGGACACCACTTGGCACTGGTCTCTAGGTGGGCACTGTGCCCTTGATCACCACTCTCTGCTGCAACCATCCACTGGCACATCTTCCTTACTGAAACATTGCTACTGGTACTTGAACAAAAACTTTGCAGTGGCAATTCAGGGGAAAAAAAAAAAAAGTTCTGTAACCTGGGAGGCCTTGAAGGGAATCCTTAAGCCATCATGACTAAGAGCAGTGTCACAGGCACTGCATTTCAGCTTTCCCTTGTTCTTCATTGATGAACAAGAAAACAGGAATTTCTGATGGACTTAAGATTTCATTCTTCTATTACATCTACAGTGACTCACCCTGTAAGTAAGAGCTTTCTGTATGCTAAAAGAGCCAGCTGGAAGCTACCTGTGTCTCATACACTTCCTTTTGTTCCAAATGCCTCCAGTACTCAAATGTTCCTTTGAGTATTTCTAGGGAGAGCGTCAAGGACTGAGAAAAATACTGCCCTGCAGCAGTGAGCATGCATCATGTCACCTTATCATCACAGGATGTGCAGCAAATGCCTGCCTCTGGATTTCTGACTCGAGTTTGGTCTAGGCAAAGGTAAAAACAGGAATGCTTGATAGCCTGTGATGTATCTGTCATTTTGGGTACCTGAGGGCAAACAGTGCTATGAGTCTTTGCCTGCAGGGTGGGGATTCACCAGAGCAGAAATGAATAAGGCTTTGGAAAACATTTCCTAGGGATTATTGTATGTTTACTGGGGCATAAGTAATGAGAATGGCTTATTTGGAGAAGTCTAATTGTATCAGTCCTGTCCTCCTGAAGCAGTACATAAATATTTCAGTTGCTAGTGGTGCCTCTGCAGAGAAGCCCCAAGAGAGGACAAGGCTATTGCCCATCACCTGCACTGGCAATCCATCCCCTCAGGACACCAGCCAAGGGAAGCTACCCCATGGGAGAGATCCAGGCTACAGAAACATTTAGTGTGACAGAGGACAGATAGAGCTCAACNGGGTGGTGAGACACTGGAATAGGTTCCCCAGGGAGGTGTTCAGGACCAGGCTGGATGAGTCCTTGAGTGACCTGTTCTAGTGGGAGGTGTCCCTGCCTATGGCAAGGGGGTGGAACTGGATGATCTTTGAGGTCCCTTCCAACCTTCCCATTCTATGATTCTATGATTCTAACTTCAAGAGGCTCACTTTTTAACTCCTGAGTTGTAAAACGTGATGGAGACTTCCATTTCAAAGTAGAGAATGATTGGCAGTGTGATACTGTTAGAGGTGGAGCACACTCATGGGGCTTTAGAGTTTTCAACAGTCCTCTAAAGTGTTCTGAAATCTCATCCATCTAAAATCCTTTGGACAGCAGTGCATGACTTTCAGGTCATGATGGCTGTCCCACTAAAAACTTGCAATGGGATGCAGACCTGTGTAGTGTTAAAATGCACAGAGCCACCCTGACAGGAGAGAACTTTCAGACCTGTTTAAGATGACAAACCAACAGCCATTAAATAAAAGATGAGAATTTGTCTCTGGATAAAAATCCCTTTAAATACAGTAAGGGAAAAAATAATTAATGAGCACTTATTAAAACTAGGGAGAAACCTCTCTGAAAATAAATGACAGAAAGCAGCCTTAGAAGGATCTGAATCTCCTCAAGTCCATGGCCTCAATGGCAAAAAGCTGGTGAAATTAAGTGAGCTAGAAATCAAAATGCTGGTTAGACACAAGACATCTGAGCATACCAAGTTTGTTTATCATCCCTGTGTTATCACCTATAAAGCAAACCCTAAAATTAATGATGGACATTACCTTGGAACTTTCAATACAGACTTCAGACTCTATATACATTTTATGGGACTGCAGGGTTCCATAAATCCTCATTCATTGGCACAAAGGAGTGACTAAAGCTCTTGGGCACTGTCAGGAAGACTGCCCTAGCATAAATGGGATAAATCCATCCCACCCATATAAAGTTGGATGCCTTTGAGGTCTGTAGAAACAGAAGCCTCCATCCTACTCAACTGCAAGCCTGCATGAAAGATTGCTGCTTACCTACAGCTGCTGTCCAAACACAAGAGGAGGACTTGTTCCCTAGCTGCTGCTTAAAAGGAGTCCAGAGGAACTGGGTGAGGGTGGACATGTGGCCTGGCCTCATCCACACCTCTCCTGAGTGCATCTTGAGCTGACTCTGCCAACCCTCTGCTGTATTTGGTCCTGAGCTTTTGAGTATAAAGTGATCAGAAATGTAAGTATTGGAATTTCAGACTTTATGAAACTACAAAAATCAAACTGGAACTCCATCTGGGAAAAAAAAAAAAAAAAAAGAAAGGAGTCTGAGGGCAATCAGACTACAATGTTTGTATCCCATCTTGCAGCCAAAAGTAGTTAAGGCAGAAAAATAGATTATCTTTAAGGGCCAGGAAACTTTTCCAACTACTGATCTTATTCCAGCTATTCAGAAGGGAATATAAGACTTGATTCTTGTCCAAAACTTGATTAATAAGAACCATCTGAATCCTGACAGCAATGCTAGCATTTAATTTTTATTCAAGCTCATCATCTTCAGCTTTATTATGCTTTTTAACCTTTTTCTACCATGCAAAGAAATTTTAAACCAATGAGTTTGTTAGCAACTGGATGTGTTTTAATGTTGTCTTTCAGTGTAATGCCTTAAGTGTGGTGACTCTGAAAATGAGGGAGAAACTGAAAATGAGTTGGTATGTTATGATCAAATTCCCAAAGATAGATTCCATCATCTGTAATGTTTCTCTAGATCTTGAATCTGGAAAAGAACATTATGTAAGTACAAAGAGCACCCAGAAGTTAAGGCCAAGATTCAGATGACTTTTAATACTCAGTGCCTGTGTGCTTCAGGCTTTCCTGGTCTGTTAATTCTTTATGTCAAAGAGGAATTATATCTTTTTAAAATCTCCCAGTGCATTTATAACTGCTTTGAAAGCCTCAATGATAGTGTAATGGGACAATAATTCTGAAAAGACAAAAGGGAGGTGGAAGTGTGTCTGTGCTTGATGACTCAAAGTACAGGAAGGATGCAGCAGGGAAGGCTTGGGTTCAGAGACATTGGAAGTGTGAGTTCTGGTGAAACTGAGCAGCTGGCTGCACTTGACAAAAAAAATCTGTAACTGAAGCAGTCCAAAATGATCACAAAATGTCAGAGGCTTGAGATGACCTCCAAAGCTCATCCAGTCCAACCCCCCTGCCAGAGCAGGATCTCCTATACCAGATCCTACAGGAACGCATCCAGGCAGGTTTTGAATATCTCCAGAGAGGGAGACTCCACAACCTCCCCTGGGCAGCCTGTTCCAGGGTTCCATCACCCTCACAGGGAAAAAATTCCTCCTCATGTTTCCATGAAACTTCCTATGCCTCAAACAAAACAAAAAACTTCTTTTAGAGTCCACCCATTGCTCTTTGTCATGTCACTGGGCATCACCCAGCAGAGCCTGGCTCCATCAACAACGATGTGTTAGATGGGTTTTGGTTTTCTCCATTAAATAAAACCCCTCATAATAACTTAGAGAAAAGATTGCAAAGTAAAACTGCCACCTTTCCAAATGGAGCTGCTGTTGTGGTCATTCAGAGATTTCTGAAATAGTGGAAAAGAGTCCATGACTGAAACAAGGATTTGACTTTGCGTACGCAGGATTTTCCATCCAAAAGCAGCAAGTCGTTTTGCATAGCACTTAATCAGATGGGCCTTGCCACTAGCTTGTGGTCTATCAGCACAAGTTAGTTCTGCAGCAAGTGAAAAACCTGAAGAATAACACAGGATTCTTGCCAAGCAGTAGCTATATTTCTTTCCTCCATTGCTCTTTTTTTTTTTTCTTTTAGAAAAGCAAACACAACAACCCCCAAATTTCTAGGATACTCTTTCCTGTTCCTAAATCTGTTTTACTTTCATGAGCCCTATGGAATTCAATTCACTTCTTTGTGAATGATTTTACTTTACACGACAACCACAGAATCACTGAGGTCGGTAAAGACCCTTTTGATCATCAGGTCCAACCATTAACCCTGCTCTACCAAGTTCACCACTGAGCCCTACTGCTAAGTGCCACATCTGAACGATCTTTAACCACCTCCAGGGATGGTGACTCAACCACCAAGCTCCCTGGGCAGCCTGCTCCAATCCCTGACCACTTTTTTTAGTGAAGAAATTTTTCCTAATGTCTAGACTAAACCTCCCCTGATGCAGCTTGAGGCTGTTCCCCCTTGTTCTACCACTAAATAGCAGTGGGAAGAGCCCAGCACCTACTTCCCCATATTGTAAATATCACAATATGGAAATTGTGACAAGAGAACTCAAATGAGAGCTTTAGAATTTGACTTCTTGTTTTCATTGCAATTGAAAATGGGTCTTGACCCCATGGCAGTCCCATTGGTTCTGTGCCTGCTTTATTGTAACTGCATTTAGCTCATTTTGTTAAAAGCCCACATAAGCTGCAGGAATAAAGACATTTAATTAACTTAAGATGTTAATATTTTTCTTTAAATCAGCATGTCCCAAGTTAAATTGAATGCAAAAAAAGAACCTAAATAATTGGACCCTTGCTCATTAGCAGCTTAGCTTCTCTATTCTTTGATGTATCCTGCACATTTGAGAAGTGTGCAATTTCTGCTGATGACTGGACAGAAGCAATGGAGAGCACTTAGCTGTGTCCTGCTCTGCATGAGGCAACATGCAAAGGCTTGGGCAGGTATTTCTGAGTCTGCTCATTGCACAGCATGAGCTTGTTCTGAAGCCTGTAAAGCTGTGCTGATGCTCAGAGCCTCCCATATTCTCCCTGCCTTTCCCAGCTAATAGGTGTTCAGAACAATTTCCTTTGAATCCCTAAGTACTCTGCTACAGCAATGTGAAATGTGGTGGAGCTGCCATCTGAACTCTGAACTAGGCAAATGGTTTTGTTTGCTGTAAGAAAAACTTTCAAATGTAAAGGCTTTTTTGTATTNTCCTCATAGGAGAGCTGCTCCAGCCCTCTGAAAAAAACTTAAAAAGACTTAAAAACTGAAAGTTTAGTGCTACAGAGGTGGAAAAAATGATTGTCTTTCTCTGCATACCAAGACTCTTAAATGTGGTGCAACTTTGAAATGAGAGGGTAAAATCTCCTTACTAAGAACAGGTTCCATAGTAGAGCTGACCACAACAAAAAACCTGGAAATGCTGCCAAGTAAAACAAAGGAAATCAAAGAGACACTGAGAGAGTTTTCAGATTTCAGCATCATCTGTGTAACTGCAGTCATGCTCTCCAGAAGCACAAGAAGTTCTTACTGGAGAAAGTCTCCTGGCATCTAGGGTAGTTTACCAAGGAAAACACCAAGCCCTGAGTCTTGCTTAGCTCTGAGCTGTTGGTTCTAATGCATTGGCTCAGCTAGACATGATCAGAAGAAGGACTTTGTCCTCTAGCACCTCAGAGGCAATGATGCTAAATGATTTTTTGTGAAGAGACAGCACTTTCATGACCTCTGCTGCTGCTGGAATTTCTGCCCCTGTGCTTTCACACTTGATATGTTTGTACTTGGTACTTAACTCAGGATTACAATATGCTTTCTCTGTAAATGTATTGATATTATCCAAAACACTCCAGACCTACATTTTTGTTTCCTTTATGTTTTCTGTTCTGAACTATTTTTAGCCTAGAAGTTCACCTTGGTTGATTTGCAGCAAAGTAACCATTGCAAGATCGGTCTATGTGCAGGACGATTGGGATACAGATCCTATTTCTTTGCACTCTTTTATTTGCCTCATTGCCCTTCTTTGTTCCTTGTGTGTGTGCCTCAAGTAGTGGAAGAACAAGTCAGCATTTGTAATCCCTGTCAGTGTCAGTTTTTTCTCTCTTTACTGTAATCCCTTTTTGCTCTTTTCTTTATGGAATGAATGGATTGAAAAGCAAGAGGAGAATTGGGATTCCCATCACCAAGTCCACCCTGTGATTGCTGCTATGACTCAGTGGTACAGCAGCAAACATGCCTTATGCACTTGCACCAGGGCCATTCCCTGTCTGAACAGTGCAGCTTTTCTGTGCAGCAGCAGCTCTGCTTACCCAATAATGATTTGCTGGGCAGCAAACTCAAGGACTAAGGAATATATTCCTGCTGGTAAAGTCTCTGATTCTCTGGAACTCAGTCCTGCCCCTGGCCATGCCTGTGTCTTGATGTATTCTTTTGTTTTAGTTCACTTTCCAGCTCCAAGTGCTGTCTGCTCTCCTGTATCCTCTCCTTTATTTGCAAGTCTCCTTACCTTCTCCTTTCATTGAGACCAGCTGCCAGTTACTGCCCTACCCAATCTTTGCTGCAGTGCACGTTGGACCTCTTGCCTTAAGCATGTTGGATTTCATCTTCTGTGGAAAATATTTACTCATTACTGTATTAACCCATTGCACAGTGACTCACACTGCTGCAATGCTAGACAACTGCTGGCAGCAACAAAATGTAGTGGATTCTATACATTGGCAACCAAAAAATACAGAAAAACTACTTAAAACTGCAGTTCCTGGTACTGAGTAAGCACCACTGCCTTGATAGAGGAGGTTGCTTCATTCCTATGTTCTGAGGATCCTCTGCTTTAGCTGAGAGCCTGACACCAAACCTGTGAGACCAGAAAAACACAGTCTAAGCTTCTGCATTGTGCAAAGCTTGCAGCATCCTGAATGTATCAGGCAGCTGCTGCACTAAAGACCTGAGTGATGCTCCCAGAGAGCAGAGAGTTTGAATTGGGTCCATATTTTAGCTGTATGCTGTGGGCTCCTGGGCACAGACCCAGTGAGCAGTGAGTGAGTAGGACTTTTCTCTTTGTGTTATGTCAGAGCTAGATGAGAGGCAGCTGTTGGGAATGCTTTAACATATGAGGGGTTTGAGGCTTTTCACCCACACAGATATTTAAGGTGAAATGGAATTTTGGGTGAAACATAAATGTACGAAGGCATTTGTCTGTGTCCTGAGCCTGACCACTCTGCAACATCCTTACCATAAAGCTTGAACAATGATCAGTGTAATTTTCAGAACAGTGAATGACACAGAGTGCAAGATCTCCTTTGCTGGGGGTCTCTGAAACAAGTGCCTGTGTCTTTGAACACTTCTGGTCATACAATTATGCTGTGCAAAAGGAGAATGAAACAGAAAATGTTTGGAAAGAAAAGGTCTGATCCTCCTTCTGCATTTCACTCCCTTATACAGGGGAGTCCTTTAAGCAAAGAACAAAGGATAAAGAAGCTTAAATGAAGTCCAGGCCTCAGCAACCTCTGCTTACCAGGAAACAGGGTGCTGGACTAACCTGTAAGCCTCAACAGTTCTCCAAGCCTGCATTTGGCACTCGTGTCAGGAGCAGCTGCAGGCTACTTACAGGTTCATGTTCAGTTTCCTGGCATCTGATTGCTGAATGCAGGTTTTGCTGCAGTCAAAATGATAATGGGCAGAATGCAGCTCTGCCTTTTAATTGTGCATTTGCATCTTTCTACCACTTATTCTAGAACTCTCTTTGGCCAAGTTCTAAGTGACTGACTGTGCCTGCCTGGCTTGCAGAGCTGTGCTAATCACTGCTGTCCTTGCATGTCCTTAGGCTGTTCAGGCGGCAGCTTGCCGTGGGTTCGCTGCCTTCCCTGGCACGCAGCCTTTGAGGAGTGGGAATTCTAACAGATGCAGGCCAGGCTTAGAACACTTCTGTTCCTGTGTTTGCCAGGGTATTATCTTCCTTGCTGTCTTTTGTTAGATTGTTCCATTTCCATAGTGAGAACAATCAGTAGATTGAATGTGTACACTCTTGGAACTGGGATGACTAAACCACTTTGGGAAGTTTTCTCTCTACATTCAACAAACAATCTTGCAGAGATTATCACAGAATGTCAGGGGCTGGAGGAGACCTCCAAAGCTCATCCAGTCCAACTTCCCTGCAGAGCAGGATCACCTAGAGCAGATCACACAGGAACACGTCCAGGCAGGTTTTGAATATCTCCAGAGAGGGAGACTCCATAACCCCCCTGGGCAGCCTGTTCCAGTGTTCTGTCACCCTCACAGGCAAAAAATTCCTCCTCATGTTTCCATGAAACTTCCTATGCCTCAAACAAAACAAAAAACTTCTTTTAGAGTCTCATATAGCTTATAGAAGATACAAGGGGAAAGAAGTCAGAGTGGGAGGAGGTACTTTCTGAAAGTTGTGGGATGGTAATTTGGTAAGGAATGAGAAGCCACAGAAATAATAACAACTTGTAAATAATATTTGAAGTCTACAGCTGCTAAGTGCAATGCAACTTGAAGTTCAGATCATGCTTCTTCTGGTTTAGTAAGGGAAACACATTGCAGGCAAGTGCACATATGTTCCTAGCATGACAGGGTGTGAGGAGCTTGCAGCTGGATCAGAAGGATGGCAGCTCCAAAACCTGTAAACTCCTCAGCTTGAGGCAGCTCTGCAGCTATGGTATGCAGATGCTGTTGATACCAGTACCACAAAATGAAATGTGTTCCTCAAACCAACGTGGGTAAGGAGGCAGGCCCAGCATGGAAAAATGCTATCTTTGTGCAAACTGATGTTCATGATAACTTGAACTCACAGAGACACTGATTACCCTGCTAAAAGAAGACTTTGAATCTCTTCCCAGAATTACAGCATTTTAATTAGAAGACTGTGAGCAAAGTCTTAATCTTGTTAAGGGGGTTAGACATGGATAAGGCAGAAACAAAATCCACAGCAACACAGTCTAAACATGAAAATCAATGGCTCGGAGGCTAGTAACAGCAGTGCTGGCTGGAGCAACAAACCTGCTTCCTTGCCCCTAGTTTTCATGCAAGACTAAGCTTGACAGTGATTAAGCTGAAATAAATACCTCTTCTGCCTTGGAACACTGAGCTACATCACACACAGCTACTTGAAAATGTACAGCTGAAACACAGGGAAGTGTTCTTTAGCTGTACAAATCCACAGATGTGTTTTCTGTTTGTTTGAATTTCCTTCTAGCCCCTCTGAATTCCTGTGACACTGAGGGATCGATAAGAATCTCGTCTGTAGCTGGTTCTGACAGATCTTTATCTTTCTGTTGGCTTTGCATTCTGCTTGAAATAGTGCTGCTTTCTTCACCTCAGGCCTCTGGCAGTGCTCACTGGAATTCGAATTACAGCCTCTAGTGAATCTCATTTTTACTGTCATTAACTTTTTAAACTGTTCCCCATAGCTGTCAACCTTTCTATACTTGGAGACCTACTTAGTGGGAAGCTGGGAAAGCCTTTTTTGTCTGCCTAGGACCATTGTGCCTTTAATTGAAGTTTAACTTTGTCATTAGGTCTGTTTACAGTGTAGGCATTTCATCAGGATGATCATATACTTCACTTGCACACTGGCTGCCTTGCTCTTCAGATTTACCTGTTAATGGAAGGAAAGAATAAAAGCTCCATGTTTACTTAAGGTCTTTACAAATAGCCTTTTTAATCCCCTTCCATTAACTAGGTTAATAAATTCAGGTTTTTATTGGAAGTCAGAGGCATGGCTCATCTGTGGGTCCTGTGCTGTGCTCTGGCAAAGCACGAGTGCTCTGCTTTTAGTGGCTGCTTCTCCAGGCAGTAATTGATGCCACTGGATCTATCAACCCTGAGCTTATGGTTGATTCCAAATTAGGGACAAATCTCCATCAGAAAGCAACAGGAATGGGAAGGTTTCTCCCCCAGATGACAATGCCTTTATGGTGAGCAGGAAAGGCTGGGTGCAGAGTTGCTCTTTGTGTTCATCACGCAGGAGGCAGGGTCCAAGTCGCTTTTCCTTCCCTTAGAGTGGGAGCCAGCAGTGACCAAAATCTGTGAGTTATAACAGCAGCTTGACAATGATCACTTTAGCAGTTGGGGAAACCAACTACTTGCTTCTTAGCAAGGAAAAAGAAATCTGATTAATTAGCTGAGTCATCCTGCTTACTTCAGTGCTGGTATGAATGGCATTCCCTATGGATCAGCCTACACAGAGAAATGCCAAGCCAGCATCATGACTGAATGTCTGAGTTCAGTCAAGGTTTCAAAACATTACCCACAAGCTTTAGATGAAATAAAAAGTAGGGATATTCTGAGTCAAGCAGTTAATTACTTACTAAAATCTTGTATTGTTCTTTGCAATGATTTCTTTGCTTTCAAATAGCAAGAGAGGAGTGGGAGAACTGAAAGGGGCAATGCTTCTCCCTCTGAAAACACACAGAGAGAAAAATGGTCTTTAGTACAGCCCTTCACATCAGTCTGCTTCCCAAAGGCAGCTTACAGTGCAGGAAAGCACATCTAGGGAGAGCTGATGGATCAGAAGTCTCTCTGATGCATCTGATCCTGCATGCTTTGGCAAAGCCAGAAACTCACACTTTTGGCATATATGAAATGTCCTGGAACGTGAGGCTGAGCAGTGAACCTTTGCACTCTTCTGTTTACAGCATGTGCCTTAGCAAATGATGAGAGGAAGGTTTGGCAAGAATGACTGAGGCAGGGAGGATTTGGATCTAGGCAGAACAAAAACAGAGATGTTGAATGTTTATAGCGTTGATAAGAGACACCAATAACAAGGAGAGCAATGGAAAGGGATTTTGAATGGACAGGCACTGGTTTCTCTGGCTTGACACCTCTGGAAGTAAACCATGAGCTGCACAGGTGCCATGCACAACTGAGTACAACTCTTTTCATAAAGCATTATGGATTGCTTGGTAAACTGAGTATAAGCAAAGCACAGGCTATGGATCAGCCAGCATTCAGTAGAAATCCAGAGGGATGTCATCCACACCAGCCTTACATACAGGACTGGCATCTTTATTAGGGGAAGAAATGAGTATAAAGCAGCCTTGAATTACTGTTAGATAATTGATTGAAAAATAACTGGCTCCATGCTCTACCCACTGTAAAAAGAGATAAAACAGGATAAAGAGGGAGTTTCTTTCTTGGTGCTTATTTCTCATGATACAGTTTGTGTGCTTTTTTTCTTCTGCTTAAGAGGTGCAGTTCACAGAATGTCAGGGGCTGGAAGGGACCTGGAAAGATCATCCAGTCCAACCCCCCCCTGCAGAGCAGGATCACTTATACCAGTTTCTATGATCAGTTTTGCTGAGGGAAATGAACAAAATTGCTAACACTGTAATGAGAAGAAAGAATAATCAACTTGTTCCCCAGTACAGAGAACCCCTTTGCCAGGCTGTCAGTAAGAGTGACTGTGCTGGCTCAGATGGAAGCTTTATCTTCTTGCTACTCTCTCTGACAGAGGCAAATAGAAGACCCTTAGGCAAGTGTCTAAGAGCAAGCTGAGCACATAGTGGTACTTTTGCAACCACTCCCCTATCCTTCTGCAGCGTCTGGACGAGCTACTTGCTGTGCCAGAGTGGTATATGTAATGTTCAGTGTATTTCCCTTCCAGGTACCTGCCTACCTTGAGTCCATTTGCAGTTTTAGCAGCAAAATACCTTGTGGCTGGGAGTTCTGCAGCCTAACTCCATGGTATGTGAACAGCTGCTTTCTGTTGTTATTGATCATGTCAGCAGATGGTTCCTTTTCATGCACTTGGCTTTTGTGAGAGACATCAAGCACCTGAGCCTTCTGAATCTGGCCACAATTTTAAAGCCTTTGGGACTTTTTTGTTTTGCTTTAAGTCCAAAACTATGATAGTGAGGAGAGCTGAGGAGTTAGGCCCCTAGTGCCCAGCCAAATAGTGAGGAAAGAATTTAGCCTGTGAAAGGATATCATTTTTTTTAATAGGTGATGGAAGCACTTAACCCAAACTCTTGCTCAAAGGCAATATATGATAACAAGAGAAAATACCAAAGCTGGTGACAATGAACTGCAGCCAGCTGGAAAGTAAAAGCAAAAAAAGAACCCCCTAAAACTAAACCCTCCAAACTGACTGCTGAGAGAAAGAATGGGTGGCTTCTCATGTGGAAAACTTTGTAGGTGTCAGACAGTAATGAATACAGGCTGTTACCACCTGGAAATCATCCTTCATCAATGGGGCCTGTGATGGTGTGAAGAGCAAAATTAAACCAAAATCAATCAGTGAGCCAGACCATTAAAAAAACACAAAATATCTGTGCTACAGTGCAAAGGGAAAATTTGGAATAAGAAAAAAAATCAGCATGGGAGTTTTTAGACTTGCAAAGCCATGCTTAGCAGATAATCTGCTGCCCAGCAGTATTGATACTGGAATCATTTACTCATTATAGGTCAGAGCTGTCAGAAAGTATAATCTTTTAGTATTTTTTCTGAGCAGTTGACAACAAATTGTGCAAAATGATTTTTTTGGTTGCTGTTGTTGTATATTCTTTAACACAGCAACATCTCTCACAAATAATGGCAGTCCAAAACAAATGACCAATCAGGAGTGTAAGAAGCAGATTCATTTTATTGATTATTCATTCATTTTATTTCTGGAAGGAGCAAAGAAATTTCTTACCCTCTGTTTGATTTTTTTTTTTTCCTCCCTCTGCATTTGTACTTGAATCTTCTTTACACTCACATCAGTGGGAGTTTGATGTGTAACAAGTCAATGGGAGCAACCCCTGATGTTTTATTAGCACATTGTTATGGGTCCTACAGGAAGAGGAAATTAGATTTTGGAGCCAGGAACTTAAATTAAGGAAAGATTTTTTTGTTTTAAGATCAATTTAATGGTCTGTGTTTGATGTTTTGTCTTAGAAAATCCCTGTGCAAAAGATGTTTTGAACTACCTCAGGTGGTCTGGTTACTGCAGGTACAATTTCTGACAGTGATCAGAAAATATTTGTGGGGACTATCAAAGCTGAGGGGAGTCTGCCTTAGGGTTTTGAGTTGTAAAGTCCAGGCTAGGCAATTCCTCTGGATTTTTGCTGTGCATTGTCACCATCTCACATTGTCTTCCACTGTGACATGTGGGAGCCACATTCATGTGATAAAACTGATCCCAGAGAGTGTGAGTCTGATAGATTTTGATTGGAGTCATCTCATAGTGCCAACTACTATGCCATAATGCAAGAGCCAAGGGGAAAAAAAAAACAAAGAAAGGCTCCTTACTGGGAAATTGCCTCCAAGATATGGCAAAGATGAAGGTGTTTCATTCATTGAACTATAGCAAAGGAAATTCAGAATGATGCTTCAGATGCCTGGCTTCTGAACTCTCAAAAGGATATTATTTCATACTACCTCATTCAATTAATTTAATTCTGGATTTAGGTAATGTGTAGATGATAGCTGTGTATAGGATCTGATTTCTACAGGCACACAGTAATTTTCTTCTTACTGGCTGTATACAGGCTCAAAATATTGAGGTGTGCTTTATTTTCTCCTGCTGTACAGTAATGGTGTCATCTAAATGTCTGTCACATGAATACAGTCACACAGACTTTATGCCTGAAGCTAGTCAAGTAATGCATCTTTCTCCTTCCTCTAAAGACATGACAGCAGCTGTGCAGTGTGGTGTACTCAAGTGTGCTTCACTTGGAGCTCATCCATTCAGAGATGTGCTGACTGGTGAATTGCTGTAACCAGCTCTGTATGTCCTTACTGACTCCCCAACTCTGCCACTGCAGTCAGCATCTTAGGTCTTCATTTCTGTATCCATTAAATTGGATTTCATCCCTTCTGTTTACAAGTGCCAGGTGTTAATGTTTCAGTACATCATAAATCATTTTGAAGTACTTAATAATCTCAGAGGAGCAAAACTTGTGGCCACAATCTCCCACTTCTAAGCACAGGATGCTCTGTAGCATTGTAGTGTTCTGTGTGCATAGTGGAGAGTGATGAACACAAGTCAGCTGCACTTGGGTTGGCAAAGCTGGGCTGGCATTGCACACCTCCACCTTTCCACCCTGGAATATGCTGGCAATTCTTGGCATCCAGGTTTCACTGTCTGCATTACCACTCCTGACTCTGATTTTTTGCAGGGTGATGCAGTTCTCAAAGTGAAAGATTTCTTGCCAGTGTTTTACATACGATGCCAGCTCCACAGATTACCAAGCATCAAAGACAAGAGATCAAGTTGTGTTTTCCCATTTGCAGTGTACTGACCAGTTAGGTACTTTCCCAGGCCTCTCTCCAGTATCCCATTTGTAATCTATTTAGACACTGATTTGCATGGAGAGCTGTGAATCTCAGCTGTGGAAACTTCCACGAGCACCTGCCTACACCAAATCCTTGAACACAAATCAAAATAAAGAATGCCACCTTTGCCTGTCTGGTTTACTAGAATCAGCATGCTCTCAGCAGTGACCCAGCACCACACAGCAAATAGTACAGTCACCTTCTTCCTTGTTAGGATTTGACAGGCTACAACACTGAGGAGAAGGTTGGGATGCTCATCCAGGTCAATATTCTGTCTCCTGCAGTAGCTAATGCTTAGGGAGCAGTGTACAAGTAAGGCTAACAATGTTTAGGGAGCTAATAATGTTTAGGGAGCAGTGTACAAATAAGACTAATAATGTTTAGGGAGCTAATAATGTTTAGGGAGCAATGTACAAGTAAGGCTAATAATGTTTAGGGAGCTAATAATGTTTAGGGAGCAGTGTACAAATAAGGCTAATAGTGTTTAGGGAGCTAATAATGTTTAGGGAGCAGTGTACAAATAAAGTTAATAATGTTTAGGGAGCTAATAATGTTTAGGGAGCAGTGTACAAATACCCATGTGGTGATCATCTCCTTGGTGTACTCTTCCACTCAGCAGTCATTTTTGACTTGTGGATTTCCTGACCCACAGGCAGTGCTTTTAGTATATTTGATTACTCTGTGAAACTCTACAAACTACAATGTCCTGTGGAAAGGAATTTCATAGTTCAATTATGCATGGAGAGGAACCATCACCTTCTGTTTGCCATGAACTTGCCACCTGCTAGTTCTAGTTCCTACTCCTCAATTGTTAACTGGGAGACAAGACAAAAGTCATTTCCTTTTGAACATCTTAAGGGCAATTATGACTGTAAATACCTTCATGCTACCCCTCCCCAGCCATCTCTTTTCCAATCTTAGAAACTGTAATCCTGTGTAGTTCCTCTAAATATGGAAAATGTTCCAGACCTTTCATCATCCTGCACCTTCTAATGTTCTGCTTTTTCTGAGATGTAAATGATGACCTGAACTACAAGCAGGATGTGAGGACAGTAAAAATTTACATCAAAGGTCTGAGTTTTTCTTCCACCGAGTTCTATATCTTGCTTCTTCCTGGAGCTGAGCAGATAAGAGCACACATAAATTAACAGACACTGCGGTCTCCTGGCGTCGGCAAAAGTGATCCTACACTGCTCAGCCACGTAGTTTTCTGCAGAAATGCACACATGTGCCAATATTTAATGAGCTCTGCAGAGCTGCACAAAGGCCATTGTGGCAGAACAAGCCACATGCATCCCACAGGCCAGCTACCCCCGAGTGGGAGGCACTTCTGCTGCAGGAATGTTCTTGGGGATGTTGGTCTCTGTGACCAGGCTCAAGCCAAATTCAGCACAGGGAGAACTTTGCTGTTGCTGTGAAAGCAGTGCAGCTATAGAAGCAGGGTTCCATGTGCCTTGCACTTCCTTTACCGTGAGGAGGCTCTAGAGGTGTTTATCTTACAGGTCTAAGTGTGTCAGTTGATGGAGTTAAGCGTTTTAGTTCGTGGTCACTTGCTGAATGCTCTGTGAAGTTCTCTTCACCAGGGGGTGGTTGCCAGCAGAGGTCACCGTTTCCAGCAGCTGCTTTGAGAGGAGTTGAGTCTCAAAGCTTCTGCTGGACTGAGATTTGAAGGACAGGCAAATATTTCTAACCCCACCAATCCAGCGTTCACGTTTGGTATTTAAGATGGAGTCTTTTGGAATGAAAACATTAATTTTATTAACCCTTTGGTTGGTTGTTGTTGTGTTTGTTTTGTTTTGTTTTTTTTAATTCAGGAGTTTGTTAGAGACTAAAAAAAGAAATGACAAAATTATTTTAACTTCTTAAAATTACCTTTTCCCCCACCTGCCATTTAATTAATGGTAACCTCTTAGATATTTTCTTAATACTAAAAGCATTTTGTAAAAAAGTGGAGAAACAGTTAGTAGAATTATTAACCCTTTGGTTGGTTGTTGTTGTGGTTGTTGTTTGGTTTTGTTGGTTTTGGTTTTTTTTTAATCAGGAATTTGTTCTTAAAATAGAGACTAAAAAAAGAAATGACAAAATTATTTTAACTTCTTAAAATTATCTTTTCCCCCAGCTGCCATTTAATTAATTGTAACCTCTTATCTATTAGATATTTTGTTAGTTCTAAAAGCATTTTGTTAAAAAGTTGAAAACCAGTTAGTAGAATTTGTATTTAAAGGAAGATTTTATATGGTCAAAGCCACGGAGCCATGAGGGGAATTTATGGAACTTACTCTATTGATTGAAATACTCTGGTTTTAAAATGTGTGCTATGTGACCCTTGTTCTAGGTACCCTGTTAAAGAAAGGCAGCTTGCACTGGAAAATGCTAAGCTGAATAGATAGTTTAGGTATTTCTCTAACCTGGTTCTTAAAATGAACATCTTACACAGACCTGAGTTACTGTGTGTAGCAATCTCCTTAGCAGATGGGTTAGAATGGTCCTCTGTACTCATTGTAATTCTTTACCTGACTTAAACAAAGATATCTGCAAAGGTAACTTAAGGTTTTGGATAAGAAAATGCACATTGCTTAGCTAAGAGGATGAGAAAAATCAAGCCAGTTACTGTCTTTGCCACCTTATTGTGAGACTGACAGATCCCTTTGGGGTGAGTGGCTGGCATTGATTAAGATGTGAAATCATTATTGCTCTACTCTACAGATTCATCAGAGGGTTTCTCTTCAGCCCTTGATGAGATTTGTTAGAAAATTATTCATGTATAGTTATTAATATATGTAAAGGCCAATTTTTTCTTGTCATGCTCATGTGAAGACTCCAGTTAATTTGGTTCATCGTTCCACCGCTATGACCTCTTTGTGATAAAGTGCAGAAATAAAGTCCTGTAACCACCTGAGTTTCAGAGAGATGTCTGAAATGCTACTTGCCAGGTTCTTTTAAAAGTCCTGTTTTCCATAATATTTGAAACAGCTCCTTAAGTGCAAAGGCTGTGAATGTACAGGCAAGTTGGCTGCCTCCTTTTCTTTTCTTTTTTTATTTGCAGAGAATAGTCACATTTTATTTTGGCTTAGCAAAAAAAAAAAAAGTGTCCAAAAGACTTTGCCTGTGGTACTGTAAGGCAGGAAAGCAGCCATAAACTATCTGTCTGAACAGTCACAATGCAACTGGGAAGTTGTGACAACTTGGACAAACCAGCCTGACAAGCACGCTCACTTTCGCTGCTTTTCTGAAACTTCTTGAGCATATAAGGAGAATTTAAAAGTGAAGAAAGCCACTGGAGCACAAACACTTTTGTTCTCAGCACACAAATTCCTTCTGTCTCCCTGGCTGGGGTCTGCATTTTTGTCTCTGCCTGGTGTATCAGATCAAACAGTGTTAGCACCCAACATAAATCAATAAATGTTGTCAGATTCATCCTGTCACTACAGGCAGGCAGCAGGGAGTTTGTAAGCTTTTCCAAGTGCACATCCTAGGGCACAGAGAGTATCTGGAGAACTGCTGCTCTGCCTATAGCTGAAGGTTCCTGCCTTGGGCCAGGCATGCTTTGATTTACCAGGATTCCTATTTGTTTACATTAATAAATAGAAGAGTTCTTGTTTAGAGCAGAACTATCACAAAGAAAAAAAGAAAAAGAAAAAGAAAAGGAAGGAAGAAAAATAATATATACTTTTTAAGTGCTAAATAAGTCTTAATATTCAGAACAAAGACAGTAAAGAATTTCCATATAGGTGGAACTACTGTATGATGCAAATAAGAGTGAGTTCTCCTGCACCTGGATAAAAAGAAAGAAGAATACTTACGTTTCTCTAAGATTAAGCTGTTCTTGCTAAAGATGGTTTTCAGGCTTTGAGCTTAAAAACACAACTGGTCTATGAACACCTTCCAGATGTGCGTGCGGTTTAACCTGCCTCAGCAGCTGAGATTTGCAGTTTCTCTAGACCAGGCTTTCCTTGCAAACGCTATTCTCGAGCCACGAGCACTCTGTATTTCAAAGACATCTGATCTGTTCCTCTCAAGAGAGTGAAAATCACTGTACAGCAATCATCTCAAGGATAGTAAACTTCCACAACTGGTACGCCAGCCGCATTGCTCGCTGTGTGAAAGCTGACTCCTGCAGGGTCACTCACCTCAGAGCAGTATCGCTGGGTGCGGGGGGCACAGGGAATCCGGAGGGCCGTCCAAGCTGTTTTGTAGTCTGTAGCACCTCAGACCGTCGACACTTTCCCAAGCCAGAAGAGCCATTCACATTCCCTCTGCCTTTCCAGCCTCATTCACTGCTCTCCGGGCTCAGCTAGCTGCACTGACTCACAGAAATTAAGCTCCCTCTGGGTCCTAGTGCTGTAAACGTGTGGGAGCTGCACGGACTCGTAGGAATTCAGCCCTTGGCTTGGTGCCTAGTCCATGCAGTGATGCACAGATGTGCAGTGAAAGTTTCAAAGCGTGCACTGGTTGTATGACTCTGCATACATAATACGGAGAAAGCCTCCAGCTTCCTGGCTACACTGTCAAGAGCCGAAACCCTCTTTAAGGGACGTTTTGTCTTCAGCCTGCTACTTTGCATCGCAATCCTTGCGCTCGGTTTAAAAATGAGAGCTCACAGAAGTAAAATCCAAGGTACGTGACAAATGGGTCTGTTTGCAAATCATCTCTAGACCCCTTTCCTCGTGTCCTGGGTCTGTAACCAAACCTGTAGGGACACTAATAGTTAACTAGGAGAAGCGGTGGACTGGGTTCCCTGTACAAATTCTGCAATCCCCATAATCAGCTCCCTTTAACAGGGGTCAGCCAAACACTGATCTAGAGTAGCAAAGAAATATTTGACCCTGACTTGGAGCAGAGGAAAAGATTATATAAGAGCCCTTCCAGCCCTGATATTCCCTTTAACATGCTTGCCTTAAGTAACAAAGAGATATGGAAATGTTTCTATTATGTTTGTGGAGGAGGATTAAGCACTTTACAAGGAAACAGTGATGTGTTTTAAGCACTGATAAATATAGGAGAGAAATACAAAAGGGAAAAATTTCATAAGATATCAAAAGAAAAGAAAAAAAAACCCAAAAAACCAGGCAAGTTGGCTAACTGCTCTCAAAAAGGTTTGGCTGACTCTCTAGGGAATTATGAAGCAGCTCCTCAGAGTTTTCCACTTCTCATTCTGGCATAGTGTCACCTCTGTGATCGCACGGACACAAGGAAAACATTTAAATTGTCCCACACTGCAAAGCAGATCCCACTGCATTTTGTGTCTGCGGAATGAAGCGAACACTTCGTGATTCCATCCAGAAGAGGGCAGCCAGCTGGAAGAGTTCGTCCTTAAAATCCGACGGCCGAGGGAAGGATGTGTGGAAGGTGCTCTGTAAACTTGGAGAGCAAGGAGGCGAAGTAGCTCCGCGATCGTAATGCTTATGTGCCGCTTTATGCTGCTTGCAGAACCTGAAGCGAGCACATCTTCGTATTTTAAAACCAGTAGTCAACCCTTAAGTTGCTTTCCCACAGTGTCCATCCTAACAGTGGCTTCAGTGCTGGACTCGAAGGTGGTGTGCGTTTAAAAGTGCCTGAAGTATCCCTAAGAAAGCTGCAGCACAAAGACCAATGCAAGTGCTGAAATTACCTTCCCAGATTGCTTTGTTTTTCCAGGAGAAATCTGCTTTCCACACATGATAGTAGTCACATGCCAAAGGATGATGTCACACCCTCAGCTATCAGGGTTTCTGAAAGTTTTGCCTGTAAAACTTGACCCCAGGATTTGGCCTTTGCTTCACATTTCTCTGCAGAGAAGTGAGGCTCTTCCTCTGCCCAGCGGCCAAATCGCTTCGGTAGAATATCCTCAGACTAGGACTTTGTGCTGGAAAACTTGAAGGAACATCGTGGCCCATGGTGCCTGTAGCAAACAGTGATAGAACAAGTGATTAATTTTTTGCCCCTTTTATTTAAAAGTTATTGCACACTTTTGTTTAGCATCTCTTGGTGAAATCTCTCTGAGTTTGGAAGCAACAGAGGTGAGTACAGTTGCTACTCCTAAAATCTTGGCAGGTCACAGAGCTGTTGGGTGACTAAGAAAGGGGCCCAGAGAACATCAGTTTTCAGAGATCCCATAAGAGCATAGGGGAATGGGATGAGGTTAACAAAGAGACATTTTACAGTCAATACTTCCTTGTAATACTAAGCCTGTACAGGAAAAAATGATGTATTGAAAATAACTCACTTCCCCTAGCCCTCCTGGAGGTGCTTTGATATGATTGCAGGACAGGTTTTAAGCATCTCAAGCAGGCATTCAAAGTAGAAGAGTGTTTTACTTGCAGGAATATTTATGATATCCAGTTTTAAAGGTTTCCATAAAACACAACATAGCTATCTTGCATAAACTTGTCTGAAAGCTCTCTTCCTAAGGCTAAATTCTAAACTGAACGTAAAGAGATATGAAACTTTCCTCTCAGTACTCAGCTGAAGGATGCTTACTCATGTTTGGCTAAGCAGAAGTTAATCAAGAGGTTGGAAGGAATGATCACAACGTGAATTCTCTTCTTTTGTTAGTACAAAAAATGAGAAAGTTGATACAGGAATTAAGTGGCCTCTTTGGGGGTTGTTAGCTTGGGTAGCATTACTTTAACTATTATTAGTAGAAGTTATCAGAAAAAAGCAGAAGCTCACTTACGGGTCATGAATAAATAGGTCAGACAAACAAGTTCATTACTGATTTACTGTAGGACTCAGTCTCCTGTAAATATTTCCTTAACTGCTTCTGCCACATTGAGTTGATAACACAGAGTGCAGATTGGGTGCATCGGAAAATCGATCTGTGCCTGATGCGTTCCCAGTGCACTCCAATTCAAACCAAATGGTGGCCAGGGACAGTCATTTGTGGTGGATTGTGGAAGTGGTCTGCACTAATCTTTTCTTTCTATTTTGGTTAGGTAGGTAGTGCTCAGTGGAAAGAAACCTTTTCACTGTAAACGAAAACAGCTTGAAAGCCTGAACTCCCTAAAAGCTAAATGTCGATTTTTCAAGTGCTGTTGCAGATAAAGAACAGGATTCTAATGGCAGTGAGTGACACACAGACAAGGCAGAGTGAGGAGGAAAACTTGACATTGCTTTTCAGGCTCAGCACAGATTGTGCCTGATAGCTGTTTGGAAAGCTACAGTAGCTACAAATATTTCTGGAATACACAAGGCCTCACATCTGTTGAGTACCTTTTTTTATTAAGGCTCAGCTATTGATTGGCAAGGGAGGGTCAGATAAGAAGGTATATCTAAAATATTAGGGGAGCTGCTGCTTTTGAAATCAGCACTCAGGGTATTTGTTCTGTGCTCTGCTGTGAGGAGTTTAAGATACTCTGCTTAGCCAGCTGCAAAGCTTTTTCCCAGGATGTAGCTTTTTGCATTGGGCTGAATTCTGCTTTGAAACCAGAGTTTGACAGTCAGAGTTCAGTAGCTGTGGGATTTTGTATGAGGTCTCTCTCCATCTATAAAAGCTCCTTTGATGCAGTTTTATGAGGAGTGGCCATCGTCTGCTGTACCTTTCATCTTCATCTCCATGACAGGAGCATTTCAGGAGCTAATAAAATGCTTTCTTCCCTTGTTCTGAGCTTGGGGGTGCTTGACTGGTTTTATGCTACTAATACTGCGCTAGCATTAATCTTTCTATGATCCTCAGAGTCTGGCAGTAGTATTCCTTTGGGGGGGATACTTTTGAAGCTCATAGCTGTTTAAAGACTCACTCACCCAATATCAGCATGAAACAAGACCATTCTTAGGTGGTTTGGCCATGCCACCTGTTGCTGGAGGTCAATGACAGCAAGGCTATCATTTGCAGACGCCATGGCTTGCAGCATTGCTCCTCTGTTTGCTGCAGAGGATTTGGGACCAGACAGGAGTATTGACTGGTGGAGAATGACTCCTCTGTGCTCTCATCTATGAAACGGGCTTCATGTGTTGTCTTTTTGCTCTCTACCACTCTTCTGCCATGCTTGTCAAAGCCTGGCTTCATCACATGTGCACAGTGCACGCTGAGATAATGAGAATAATTTGTCAGCACAGCCATATTTGCTCATGACCTTTGGGAGCTGGCAGCTGCTTAAGAGATTTTATATCCACAGGGGATGAGTATTATAATCTGATCCTTTTTGCCATGTTAGTGGGCAAATGAACATAGGATCATATCAGATTTGTTCCTTCTTTCAGACTTGCATTGCTGAATCTTCATGTAGAGCAGCAGGTCTCGGCGGAGGCGCAGGCACGTTGCATGCGATGTGTATCAGCCTGACCTGCAGGCAATCCCCACGGGGCAGCAACTTGTACTTGTTCTTGAAGGAGGATTCTGTGGTCCTGAACAGCAAATGGCTTCAGAATATCAGAGTAACCATGAGCACTGTGCCAAGATTCTCCCACAGAAGTATGTGAACACCACTCCTCATTGCTAAGAGAAGCTTGTTCTGTCTCTTTTGGAGCCCATTTATTTAAAGCAGTTGTCACTCATAACTTTTTTAACTGCCTTTCTCTTATTAGATACCAGAATATGCATCTTAAAGCAGGAGGTTTGTCTCTTGCATTATTAAGTATTCTCTCTATGTGTATGTGTGCACACACAAAGGAAAACATTCAGTGTCCATCTGTGGCTGAGCCCAGCTTCTGCACTCAGCTGTAGTCCCTTCAGTACTGTCCAGGGAAGGTTCAAAGGACACAGTAGGAAGTCCTGCTGTGAATTTTGAACCATAGGTTTAACATCAGACTTGGACTGAGATGCATTTGACTCTTGAAGGTGGTAGGAGACTTGAAAACAGCTTTAAAAAATGTGCTCAGTTTTAGGGATCCTGCCCTGACAGCAGGAGGCTGAAAGGATGGATTTGTTCTTCGCTGTCTCTGGGTTCAGTATCTTCTTGTCTCTAGTCATAAATCTTGAAGAGGCTTTGGGGGAAAGCTGAAAAGTAGTGCAAATGATTTATTTGAAAGCAGTGTTCTAAAAGTATTCCATATCATACTTGTCTTCCAAGACCTGCACTCTGTATTGTGTAACAACAATAGAACTGGGGACAGTTTAAAAATCTGGGCCTCCCTGCCAATGTTACAACTTGTCTTTACTACTAAAAAAGGCAGCAGAGTGGGAGGGTATATCAAAGAGTAGATTGCTCTGCTGTTGCCTTATTTCTTACACTTATTTTTCTACACATCTTCTGGACACTGTTGGAGACAGAACTCCAGGCCGGAACTGCCTTCAGACTGAGACAGTGTGGGAGGGCTTCTATGTGGGAGTGCTTATGTATGTCAAGTTGTTCTGCAGCAAAAGACATGGTCCAGTGTGTGAGAAGTGTTCTAAGCTGGAAACTGAGTGAGCAGCTTTTGGGTTTTGTTATGAGGAAAGCAAATCATGGAGTCAGCAGCTGGTGGGACTGTAGCACCTCTGCACCATGATTTTCCTTCACAAACACAGACATTGTCTTGCCTTTGCCATGGTTTTCACCTCTGTATTGCTGGGTAAATCTCAGAGTCTGCAAAATCAGCATCACTTCTTTTGTGCCCTGCACTTACTTGCCTTGTGTGCCCATGTGGGACCCCAGATATTAACAGGCAGGTAGGGGAGGCTGGGGAATACAAAGCTTTAAGGAGTAATAGTGAAACAGCTGGAGTAGAGGTGTGGGTGCAGCAGAGGGTAAGAGGGCAGGTGAGATGGGATTAGAGGTACCCAGGAGAAGTAGAAGGCCACTAATAACCACGAGTCTGTGTTGACATAGGGAGAGATTAAAAATGTGCAGATACCAAATTATGGTTTTGCATTTTGCATGCTGGTTAATAGTATTTTCAGTGGGCTAGCAGGACAGTGAATCAACCCATGAAAAGAGGAACAGCTCTGCTTTTCAGGGACCTTTTCACACACACACATTCTCTTGGGTACCATGAAAAGGCTCTGTGGCACTGTTAGTGGACTTGCAATACTGTAAAGTGGAAGTCAACCATACAAATCAAACTGCAAGTTTAAGACATGCAGCTGCAGCATTACTTGAAAATGCTGTCTGCATGCACAGGAGGAATCCAAACCAATTTGGGCTTGAAGAAAGCAGAGTTTACTCTAGGACACAATGTGCAGTGTTTGCAGATCATTGGACAGCTCATTCTAGTACAGATCATGCCTTTTTATGGGGACATACCAGCTCCAAAGAAAGCAAATTCTCCTGAAACACATTGTCTTAGTTAAACTTTTAATATGTTTTGATATTGTTAGCAGCAGCTTTATGTAATGCAGTCATGGAGTGCTCAGCAAACAAAAACTTATCTGCATGCTATTGAAGCATTGGAGGCTACAGATGGAGCGGAGAGATTAGCACTACAGGATCTGCACAGTGGTTTACACTTGGAACCAGTGGGTCAGTTAAATTGCTGGCACTGCCTCAGGTTTGGTGAAGTACAGAATATCTCAATGAGGATGTTGATCTGGAAGCAGTGGGAGAAGGCACAGGTTTTGGCTAGCTCATTTCAGCCTGGGTTATGAAACTCCTGAGAGTCCTCCTTGGATGGCAGGAAGAACCCTAAACGAGAGACAGTTCCTGGTTCTAACCTGGATGGCAATTTTGTTCCTCCTTTCCTTGCTGCAGTGCACATGTCATAGTTTCTTTACAAACATGAAGAGAAGAGCTGAGTAGTCACTGCCATGTGAATTGTCTGTCCTGTGCTTGCTGTTCAGGGCAGTGTGCAGGCAATCAGTATTGCTTAAGGCTCTTGCCCCAGAGGTGTGGGTGCAGCAGAGGCACAAGGACCATGCAGTGTAGGTACCAAGGACCATGCAAGGACTAGACACAGATGTGTAGCTGCCTCGTGGGTAGCACCATGCTTGGCTTCTGCATGACCACCCAGGATGGGCAGTGTTGGCTCTGCAAGTGTTGTTGCCTTCCTGCTGTGTGTCTTGGTGCCACTCTCCTTGCTGTGCTGAGGTTCCTTCAAAGTGCTGAACTATTCTTCATTATGCAGAAAGGGACTGTTGGTATTTCAGGTTTCCTATTATCAGGACATGCAAATACAATTTTATGTTGCAATTGCCACAAGCTTCCCCCAGATTTGTATCGTTCCAAATGCAAAGCCATCAGATGGGTAAAGTAATTCTGCTTGGAAATTAACCTAGGAATTGGGTTGCTGTATTAAGAGCACAACTGAAACATAGAAACCTTGTGTAATATATGCTTACTGTTTTCCTAGAGAGAACAGCTCTGAAAGCCCAGGGTAGTTTAGAGAATATTCAGAGAGTCTCTCCCTGAAGAATACTTCAACTCTAAACTTGATTTTATGCTCTTTAGTGGGCCCTAAGTCATTGAACAACCTTGTGGTGAGTGTGAAAAGTTGTGTGAGCACCTCAGGGGGTTATTTGACCTTGTATATTCTGTTCATACCCAGCCTAAAAGTTCTTTAACCACTTGAGCTTTTGCCAGGGTGTACAGCACTGCTCACACATTGTCACAGAATCACAGAATGTCAGGGCTGGAAAGGACCTCAAAAGATCATCTTTTGTAATGGATTCCCTTAGTGAACTCCTGGTAGAAACAGTCGTTGTTGCTCAAGACATGTCTTGCCTCTGCACAGAATCACAGAATGTCAGGGGCTGCAAGGGACCTCAAAAGATCACTTAGTCCAACCCTCCTGCCAGGGCAGGATCACCTATACCAGAGGTGTCCTTCTGAAATGAAACCATGCAAAGGTCTACTAAAGAAGAAAGGGCCCTAAGTTACCTGCAGTTTGCATGGGATGCTGGAAATATGGAGATGCTGAACTGGAGTTTGTTATTCACAATCTCAGTTGCTAATAAATCTCCAAAGAAATCATTGCCCATGTTTTGTATATCTTAATTCCAAGATTCTTAAAGGCATTTAGTGACTGAGGCAGCTGAGGCTGTTTAGTTTGAGGAAGAGGAGGCTGAGGGGAGACCTCATTCCTGTCTACAACTACCTGAAGGGACATTGTGGAGAGGCTGGAGAGGTTTAGATTGGACATTAGGAGAGAGTGGTCAGGGACTGGAATGAGCTGCCCAGGGAGGGGCTGGAGTCACCCACCCTGGCTGTGTTTAAGGGTGGTTCGGATGTGGTGCTTAGGGCTATGGTTTAAGGTGAATCTTGTAGAGTAGGGGTCTAGGTTGGACTGGGTGCTCCTGGGGGGCTGTGCCAACCTTGGTGTCTGTGTGTGTGGTTCTGTGTGTGTGCATTCTCCAAGTAAAGCAGAAAGGAGGAGTGATGCAGACCACGTTCCCAAGGTGGTGGAGAACATTATTGTTTGACTGAAGCCCTGAAGGCAGAGCATGTAAAGGTTCTGTCCAGCTGGAGTGGAAGTGAGCTGTTCATCTCTATATTTAAATGCCTCCCTTTCTTTCAGGATTCTATTTAATGCAATGCTTTTAGATGTCAAGCATTTAAATTATTTGCATTTACATAGTGGATTGATGAGAGACTGCAAACCAAGTTCTAGCATGACTCGAAAAGAAAGTATTTATGTAAGAGGTGACTGACAGAAACTTGTCCCACTCTGTCTGCTAAGCTTCTTCTGTGACTTCTGTGTCAAAAGTGAGTCCCTCAAAACCTCCAACTCCCTTAATTTTTTAACCTGCTTGCTGGGAACAAGAAAATCTCTCTTTCCCAACATTATCCTTTTCACATTGCCCTTATTGCAAGGAAGAGCTGAGTGAAAAAGAGAAAAACTCAAGCCAGAATGAAAAAAAAAAAAAACCACCACACACACACACACAAAAAAAACCACCCCAACAAACCCAACACAACCTTCATTCCAGAGTCAAAATTGCAATGAGAATCTTTGAGTCTATTTTTGTCCAATTCCATTTGGACAAAATTCAAGAATTTGATTTTTCCCATTGCTTTACTTTGTACTCTGGTTGACTTGGAAAGCACAGACTGAAACCAATGCTGAACCACAAAATTCAATTAAAACACAGGGAGTGAGCAGGGAGAAGAAATCAATGGGTGGATTATTCTATCAGCTGCTGTTCCCATGATCTTCTTATCTTACCCTGCACAACTACAAGAGCTGTTGGGAAGTGGAGTCTTTGTAAAATCAGATCAAACTGCTGCGTCCTCTCAGCACAGAGCAGAAAATTGGATCAATAGCATGAGCCTATTCTTCCTTGCTTGCCTTCTGAGCAGCTGGGCTGCCAAATCCATCCATACTATGGAGGCTAATCTGGGTTTTAATCCTCTGCTCTCCCACTATGAAGTTAAACAACAGTGCCTGAAACAAACATAAATCAGTACAGATGTCAGGCTTCTTAGGTATGCACACGCTGGAGGAGGAAGAGATTGCTGCTGAGTCCCTTCACAACCACCTGCACTGTGCTGCAGCCCAGCAGACTTTGTGTGGCTGCTCATGTGCTAAACAAAGTGAAACACTTCACTCTGGTAAATGCTAGTTGCAAATTCAGCTCTGTGACAGCCATGCCACATCACCAGGCCTGTCTTCTTATTTACACAGTGTTAGTTCTGATCATTCCCTGCTCACAACTTGGTCTCTGTGAAAGTTTGGTATTTTCACCTGGGTTCAAGTGGTAGACACCAATCTTTTTGCTGTTGAAGTGGAAGTTGTAAAGTATTTACAACAGCCCTGAGGAAAAGGACCTTGGGGTCNTGTGGCTGCTCCCTCCCTGGAGGTGTTCAAGGCCAGGTTGGACGAGGCCTTGAGTGACCTGTGCTAGTGGGAGGTGTCCCTGCCTATGGCAGGGGGTTGGAACTGGATGATCCTTGAGGTCTCCTTCCAACCTTACCATTCTATGATTCTATGATTCTGTTTAGGACATGAGATGGGCTGCAGCATTGTGTAGTGCTCAGTTCACTCACACACACTCCTGTGTACTCATAGTGTGCCGGTGAGAGTACTCTCAGTGTCTGCTTACACAAGCAGGTGGATAGACACAACCAGCAATGCCCTAGGTCGTTTGAATGGCTTTCTGGCAGTTTATTGCCACAAGCACTTTTAGCCACCTACAAGCAACCACCATCACATCTCCTTTTCTTGCACTTCTTTCAATATATTTATTTTCATAGCAGAGAGGGGGAGATGGAAAATCCTCTGCACGGTAGCCGCAGAAGTTGATCTACCAGCGAGCAGGCACATGGCCAAATGGATGCATGGGCATACATGCAGACAGCCAAAGGGACAGATGTATCAAATCAGATTTATGAGGTCAGTTTTCCCAGCCAATAAAGTCCAGATTGCTGTCTGCCCTGTTATAACCTTCCTGTGTTTAAATGGATGTGAAGCAGATAATCCAGTCTTTGGCGGGAACAGCACTGATAAAACACAAACATTATTTCTGTAGCCACATTAGATTATTTTTCCAATTCAGCAGAAAGTATTGGCTTGAAGATTACTAAAGAGGTCACAGTATTTTTATACTGGTTGTGTGTGAATAAAAATTTTCTCAGTCCAGGAGAAGGGAGAGGGTAATTATTTACTAGACTACAGCAGAAAGGGAATTTGTATCTTACAGTAGTACAGCAGTGGCAGCTATGTCCTGAGCAAACACATCCAAGTGATGTCTGCTCTTCAGACACTGGACATCAGCCCGTGCTGTTGTGAGCAGTGTGGACAAAATGCCAGTCACAGACTTGTGAGCAGAGTACCTTGGAAGTGTAAATGAAAGGACCATTTGCAGTGTGAGCTGTTGCTGTCCCCTGAGGTGGAACTGATTCCATCTTGCTGGGTTGTTTGAATTTCGTTTGTAGGAAGATCTAGAAGGGATTGTGAGAGCACTGAACTCAAATGCCCTTGGCACAAAGGATCACAGAATCACAGAGTGTCAGTGGCTGAAAGGGACCTCCAAAGCTCGTCCAGTCCAACCCCTTTGCCAGAGCAGGATCACCTAGAGCAGATCACACAGGACCGCATCCAGGCAGGTCTTGAATATTTCCAGAGAGGGAGACTCCACAACCGCCTTGGGCAGCCTGTCCCAGGCTTCTGTCACCCTCACAGTTAAAAAATTCTTCCTCATGTTTACATAAAACTTCCTATGGCTCAAAAGAATATTCCTGAGCCCTATGACAGGCAGGGGGTTCCTCCAGAAGCAAGCCTGAAGGTTCCCACTGCATCACCCTCTGCCTGCGCGCTCTGCCATGTGCGGTTCCACAGGAGCAGGCTGCTGAGACCTTAAGGGGAGATTGGGTGGCATTGGGTTTGGGCAGAGCATCTAATGCTGGGCCAGGAGATGCCACTGCCACACAGCAATGGCACGTGCACACAGGTGTCCACAGCCTGCCTCGTGAGGGGCCAGTTGCAGCAGATTCAGAGATTGTTCTGGAGATTGGGACAATATTTTGGGACTTTTTCATCCTGTCATTGATAATGATAAGTGAGGATCTTATTTTAGCACATCTATAAAATTGAATCCTAGAATCAGGGTTGGAAGGGACCACAAGGATCATCTAGTTCCAACCCCCTTGCCATGGGCAGGGACACCNCCCCCATTTTATAGAATTCTTTCAGCAAACAAACCTAAGCTCTTTCAATATTGTTATTTGAATCTTTATTTACTTATCCTATGGGAAAAAAATGTGAATTAAAATGTGGACATCATATGCAAGACACTTCGAGAAGATCCTGAAAATGAATAGCAAAAAATAGCTTTCTGATGGGAATATATTGAGTAACATTGAACATAAAGGCTCATTGGCAGTGTCAATTGCCAGCTGCAAAAACATACAGTGCTAGGATGGGAAACACACTAAGAAGAAGCAGGCACTTGGGAAGAGCACATTAATAAAAATGCTATTTTTATTTAAACTTCTATACAGTCCAAAGTTCATCTTCCACTGTTTTCTAAAGATTAGGATTTCAGTGACATTGAAACTTTAGGGCCACATTCCTGGAATCATATTGTCCTCACTGGAAGCAGATTACAAGGTATTGATGCATTTATTGAAGCTTACTCTTGTTGTGGACTTCTCAAGCTATTTTTATTTTCCCCTCAGGTATTTGTTTTGCATTATAGAACTGCAGAAGGAAGTGATAATTGTGGTGCCCCTAGAAAGTGGCTGCTTATGTGATTGTTAAAGGCAGCAGGGCACAGTGGCAACTACTATGGAAAGGAAAGGGCAAGGAGAGATAATTCAGGTACTGTGACTGCAGTGAAATATTCACTCTGCACCATCACAGTTAAGACATTGCAGTTACAGAGTGGTGGGAAGGTCTTGGCTGTAACATGGATTGGCTGACACAGACAGGGCTGAGCTGCTGTTCAAAGCCTAGGAGAGTGCAGAGGAGGCCACAAAGGTGATCCAAGGGCTGGTGAACCTCTGCTATGAGGACAGGCTGAGGGAGCTGGGGTTGATCAGCCTGGAGAAGAGAAGGCTCCAGGGGGACCTCAGAGCTGCCTGCCAGTGCCTGAAGGCATCCTGCAGGAAGGCTGCAGAGAGACTTTTCATGAGGGTGTCTGGAGACAGGAGAAAGGAATGGTTTGAAGCTGAGGCAGAGCAGGGTTAGACTGGAGCTGAGTTCTTCAGTATGAGGGTGGTGAGACTCTGGCACAGGCTGCCCAGGGAGGCTGTGGCTGCCTCCTCCCTGGAGGTGTTCAAGTCCAGGTTGGGTGAGACCTTGAGCAAGAATCTAGTTGAGAGCAGTCCCTGCCCATGGCAGGGGTATAGGAGTAGATGATCTCTGAGGTCCTTTCCAACCTGAGCCATTCTGAGTTGCTGTGATTCTCTGACATTTGGTGTATAGTCAGAAGTACACCAAATGCTACCATTTTCAGACTTCAATATCCTAGTGATGTATCAGACATGATACTGAAAACCTATATCCACATCTCCCACACCCCAAATCCACTCCAGCAAATTCATAGAACCAGAGAATCAGTCAGGGTTGGAAGGGACCACAAGGACCATCCAGGCCCAACTCCCCTGCCGTGGGCAGGGACACCTCACACTAGATCAGACTGACCACAGCCTCATCCAGCCTGGCCTTAAACACCTCCAGGGGTGAGGCTTCCACCACCTCCCTGGGCAACCCCTTCCAGGCTCTCACCACTCTCATGCTGAAGAACTTCTTCCTAATGCCCAGTCTGAATCTACCTATTTCTTACTTTGTTCCATCTCCCCCAGTCCTGTCACTACCTGACAGCCTAAAAATTGCTGCTTCTCTGCCTGGACATTTACCAGGCTGGAAAGAGCAGGTGTTTAGATGCAACAATTCCATCCAGAGAAGCAAAATGCAGTTGTCTAAGCTAACTTTAGGTGAAGGTTGGGCTGCTGACATCTTGGGAGAGAATGGGAAACCTCCTGCAGTTGGGAAAAGAATCAGTGACAGATTCCATGTGAGAAGCTGCTTGCACCACAGAGGGAACAAAGCTGCTGTCCTTTATTGTGTGTTCCTCTGCTTACAGCGATTTGAGTAATTGTTGTGAGGTAAATGCTAAGCACATGGTGAAGATTACTTCAGAAGTCTGAACTTTTCCATTTCCTTTTTTTTTTCCCTTTCCCTTTTGGCAGAGGTGGTTATGGAATTGCCAACAAACCCTGTGAGGAACAATAAGGTGATAGCACACAAATGTCAGACTTCATCAAATTAATCCCAGAACAGTCACCCGGATGCATTTACAGCAGATAATCTAAACATAAACATAGTTCTAATCTCTGTCCTGGTGACTCAGTAACAGATGCTGAAAGCTTCCACTTTAACCTTAAGGCAAAGCATCAGCATCTGTTACATAGATGTGCAAGACAATGTTTTGCTTTTATTTTCATTGCAGCTGCAATCACATTCGCAGTATTCAGCTGTCCCTTGAAGTTCTTAAAGAGCAGCAAGCAGTGTAAAACGTGGAGTAATTTTACATGCAGTTAGAGCTAAGGAAGCTAGGAATAGTAAACCTGATGTACAGCATTCTCTAGTTTCTGGTAGAGGAGATGTCTGTTGTCTAGAGTNGAACTGTACACAGGACTCCAGAATTCATTAGGCTGAATCATAAGTACCTGGTTATGTGTCACAGATGCTGGAGCCTATTTTATTTCTCATCTTTTTGTTGTGGGTGAAGTGGTTCTGTGGTCTGCAACACTACAGATGTAGCAACTGTGGATTTTTGTTCCTTTTCTGGATGCTCTGCAGTTATGCTTCTCATTTGCATATGCTGCTTAATGAAAGGAATTCTGCACTGTCTTCCACTTAGCAAAGCAAAGGATGATTGCCTCTGTTTAAAGTCTGCACTCATCCTTACCTGCAAGGATAAAACCAAGGTCTGGAGTGTCATTTCTGAGGAGTTAATATCCTGAGGCACTGAGGCTTTCCTTCTACCAAATGGAGCTGCAGTGCTTCATTTGATGTGGAGTGGTATGTCTTAGCCATGTGGCATTATCCAGTAATCCCATTCAGCCATTCCCTACAGAAAACAAAACCAAGATTGACTGGCTGCCTCTTGGAGCTGAGAACAAATCCCATACAGCTCCTGGAATGCTGCCAGCTGATCCATCACTGACTCTCAGATAATGTCATGCTTCACCTTTATTGCTTGTTTGATTGTCTTCAAGTTTGAAGCTTTAAATAAGTCAGGGTGGTGAATCTGTAGGCTCAGTCAAGTAATGTCAAACAACAAATTCTCCAAAGAGGGGCAAAGTACCCCAAATTTCAGCCTTGGTGAGGGGCCATGACTCCATGACACAAAACCCCTAAATGTTAATTCAAATACCGAACAAAACCACAGCAGAAAGTTCTCAGACTGAGGCTCCCAGAGGACACAGACAAATAACTACAAAATAAATATGAAGGAATCTTGGACATAAAGAAGTTCTATAAAAATTTAATGCTACCAAAAATATCACCTCCCATCCAGCCCAGATAGCAGGTGACATTTATGTGTGGTCTTCCAGATTAAAAAAACTTTACATAAAGAGCTACTCACAAAGTTAAACAAAAAAATAAAATCAGAGGGCTAAATGTGTTCACCTATTTTTAAAATAGGGATGTGGAAAAAGTTCTGCATATCTACTGCACTAGCATCAGCTGTCAGCTTACTCTGCTCTTGTAGAGTTAATTAAGTCCCTAGAGAAGCAGCAGTCTTGGGAAGGTTTAGCTGTTTAGTAGAGAGAGCCATGGGGCTCTGAATTGTCTTCCCTCTGCTTCTCTGGGTCATAGACTGATAGAATGGCTTAGGTTGGAAGGGACCTCAGAGATCACCTTCTCCACTCTCCCTGCCATGGGCAGGGATGCCTCTCAATTAGACTTGGCAGCTCAAGGCCTCATCCAACATGGCCTTGAACACCTCCAGGGAGGAGGCATCCACAGCCTCCTTGGGCAACCTATTCCAGAGTCTCCACCCTCATACTGAAGAACTTCTTCCTAAGATCCAGTCTAACCCTGCTCTCCCTCAGCTTCAAACCATTCCCCCTTGGCCTATGGCTGGAAATCCTTATGAAAAGTCCCTCTCCAGCTTTCCTGTGGGATCCCTTCAGGTGTTGGAAGGCAGCCCTAAGGTCTCCCCAGTGTCTTCTGTTCTCCAGGCTGCACACTCCCAGCTCCCTCAGCTTATGCTCATAGCAGAGCTTCTCCAGCCCTTGGATCATCTTTGTGGCCTCCTCTGGACTCACTCCAGCAGCTCTGAGTCCCTCCTATGCTGAGGACACCAGAACTGGACACAGTGTTCAAGGTGAGGTCTCACAAAAGCAAAGGGCAGAATCCCCTCTCATGCCCTGCTGGCCACACTCCTCAGGTTCAGCAATAGCTTCCCTACCTGTGCTCCAAACAAGGCAGGTAACCTGGTAGCTTATTGCCTGCTCTGCAGCTTTGTCTTCCATTGCAGGGTAGCCTCAGCATGCTGCAGACAGGGAATTCCAGTACAAGAACACTAGGGAGTTCCTGTCCCTGTATATTCCTCTCCCTGAGGAAATACAGAAGGATGTCATTACATTACATGTCAAATTAAATGAGAGGCAGAAGTCAATACAGCTAATGAGAAGTGATGCACTGGGATTAGAAAAACCCAAACAAACAGCTCCTCAAAGCATTATTTTACATTTGCAGTAATTGGCCCTGAGCTGACTAATAAAACTCAGGAAAATACTTAGAAGAGTCATTGTGGGGGGGGGTTGCTTTTAATTAGTCTGCAATGATGAACAAAGCAAAGTGACTTGCAGGATAAATTCTGTCCCCATTCCCCATGCACAGAGGCAGTTCTCTTCCCACTGCTTCAGAAGCAAGAGAGTCGAACTGGCAAAGCTTTAAGGAGAGATGCTGAAGAGTGTGCAATTATATCTCCTGCACAAGCAGCCTAATCAATTCAACACTTCAGTCTGCAAAGGAGTAAAATGATGAGGGGGGGAAGGGAGAGGTCTGATAGAATTGTAAGGCATGAGAAATATTGCCAAGGTAATGTCAGTCTGCTTTCTGCAGCATGAGAAGCAGGGGGCAACAAAAGCCACTGTCAGAGCAGAGAGAGGACTTCTTCCCCTGGCAGGAAAATGTTCTGGGTGGGGGAAATCTGCATGGGTTCAAGGGAGCACAAACACATTCCTGGAAAGGAAATCCAGAGTGGTCTTATTAAAGCAAGCCCCTAAAATGCAAGTTTCTGGAGAGTGTGAGAATATTCTGGAGCACTTCAATTCACATCTGTCCTAAACTTACTCACTTCCATGGTTACCCTTTAGATTTGGTTGTAAGCAGCAAGGTATGGAGCTACACAGATGCTTGGGCTGATTTACTGCTTCTGAGGAGGGACTCTGTGCTAGAGGGGAGCTAGATGTTGGTTACATTTACTTGCCACAGTATAATGAGGAATTTATTGAAAAAGGAAATCCCATGTCAAATTTTGTGGCTTTTACACTGAGCCAGTCAGCTGAAAGTGGCAGCTTTCATAAATTCAGAGGGGTTTTGCCTTTTTTCCTCAGAGCCCTGAGTGGAGGAGGGAAACTCTGCTTTTGTGTTGCTGTTGACTCCTACACTGTTCAGTTCTGGACAAGCAGAGCATTGACACTTAGAGCTGTGAGCAGAGAGCAGTTGGCTCCCTGAGATACCTGTGACTGCAGCCTGCTCTGTGGAAGTTTCTCTTCACCCAGGCAGCAAAATTAGAAATCTCCAGGGATACTGACTGTGACTGTGACAAATATTTTCCAGGGATACTGACTGTGAAAAAAAAAAAGAGCACCAAAAAAAAAAGAGAGTTAAAGGATATGGAAGAATAGTGACACTTACTGCAGGGCAAGGATTTCTGAGAGCAAGAGAGTCACTTTTGCATGCTGTTGTGTTTCTGCTGATTACAAATATGTAATATAGATTAGAAAGTGGTACCTCTTACATTAGATGATACATCAGTTATCTATATCTGTATCTCTATAGGCAATGCTCTTAGCCATATGGTTTAGTTGCAGGTAGTTCTGTGTGGAGCAGGGAGCTGGACTCTTGATGATCCTTACATGGACTTGAAGATGTACTGTACTAATGGGAGGTGTGCCTGCCTATGGCAGGGGGCTGGAACTAGATGATCTTTGAGGTCCCTTCCAACCTTACCATTCTATGATTCTATGTCCAGAGGTCCCTTCCAGCCCCTAACACCCTGTGATCCTGTGAGTTGATACATCCTGTGACTAAGCAAGGAAAATGACTGTGACTTGTCTGCAACCTCAGCTCAGAGCACTCTTGCCTCATGGCTTGTGCTGTGCTCACCATGCCCTTTGAGACTGGGCTTTCCCCCCGGGGGCTGACAGCCACACAGCATGCAGGCTGTGGCTTTCCTTGTGTGTTTTCCCAAGTTCCATGCAGTGAAGTCAGAATTTCAGACCTCCACGCACAGAGTGTGGCTGCTGTAGTAGATTCTCCCATACGAGCACTAGGGGAGTCTTGCAGCAGAGGAGTAGTATTTTGTGCTTCCAAAAAGTAGTTCAAAAGCAGAGGAGATGCTCAGAGCGTGGGGGCTGNAGTTCTGTGTGGAGCAGGGAGCTGGACTCTTGATGATCCTTACATGGACTTGAAGATGTACTGTACTAATGGGAGGTGTGCCTGCCTATGGCAGGGGGCTGGAACTAGATGATCTTTGAGGTCCCTTCCAACCTTACCATTCTATGATTCTATGTCCAGAGGTCCCTTCCAGCCCCTAACACCCTGTGATCCTGTGAGTTGATACATCCTGTGACTAAGCAAGGAAAATGACTGTGACTTGTCTGCAACCTCAGCTCAGAGCACTCTTGCCTCATGGCTTGTGCTGTGCTCACCATGCCCTTTGAGACTGGGCTTTCCCCCCGGGGGCTGACAGCCACACAGCATGCAGGCTGTGGCTTTCCTTGTGTGTTTTCCCAAGTTCCATGCAGTGAAGTCAGAATTTCAGACCTCCACGCACAGAGTGTGGCTGCTGTAGTAGATTCTCCCATACGAGCACTAGGGGAGTCTTGCAGCAGAGGAGTAGTATTTTGTGCTTCCAAAAAGTAGTTCAAAAGCAGAGGAGATGCTCAGAGCGTGGGGGCTGGAACTGTGCTGCTGCAAGGACGTTAGCAGAGCTGTGCTTCTGGAACAGCAGCTTCTTAAACCTCCCCTGAATTTGTGCTGGGAGTGCATTTCACCGATTCAAACCACACCTGGAGCAGGGTGCTAGTGGCTGCTTCTCCTCTCGCTGATGCAGGCATCACTAGGTGGTGCAAAATCTCTCTAAACCTCACATCCTCTCTGTGCTGAACCTGTGACAAGAGTTAGAAGTGGTTGAAAACTTGGAGAGACAAACTGGTTTATATTTTTCACTTTAAAAAGGCTGATCCTAACCTGACGAATGAAATCAATGACAGCAACAGAAGTGCAGTGCAGCTCTTGAATAGCTGAGGTTTAGTTTATTGGGAAATTCTCTGCATGCATTGATTTTTTACCTGGCTCTGGGGTAACTTACAGTAAAACTGGAATGATGCTAACCAGGATTTTCTTCCAAGAAATGATGCAGTTCTTATTAGCCTTCAAAAAGCCTTACACAACAGTCCTAAATCCAAGAACATTTGGAGGAGTTGCACCATTCCTGAACTGCTGTGCACATTGGTATGAGGGGTGGGGATAGGATGATTGGAACACTTTTTCAATGCTGACCTTGCTCAGTTTAAACATATTTACACATAAACACTTCACAGATGCATGTAGCACCAGGAAAGTGCTGGGCACTGCTTCTCCAGCACCGCAGCTCACTCCCAACACCAGGAGGCTAAGGCTCTGCTGATGGGGCAGTGTTAGACTCCCTGTGCATGCCTGTGGGAAACCCTGAGTGAGTGACATCACATTTTCTAACTCCTTTCTGGCTTCCATGCCTCATTGTACTGATGAGTGGCTTGCTGGAAGAAGAGAGTATCCCTGGAGGAGATTTCTAATTTTGCTCCCTGGGTGAAGAGAAACTTTTACAGAGCAGGCTGCAGGCTGACGCTGGTGGAGGAGGGCTGGGAAAGGTCAGGGACCCCTGAATCTTGGCTCTTTTTTTTCAGCAGCTTTGCTGGTAAAACCCTGCAGACATTCTCCTAGGCTTGTGATGAGAGACAGATCATTTCCCCCCTCTCAATTTATAAGACTGTTCAAGATTATGGCATCCTTAGGACCCATGAGGCAGCCAGGGTCTGTAGAAGTAGCTGGGAAAGCTGCAAACCCAGAAGGTGAATGAATGCTAAAACAATGGGAGGAAGCCTTGTCCACACCTCAGTTGTTTCCTACCAACAGTTCACTTCCTTTGTGCCATCTGATTACTGGCACACCAACCAGACAGCTCTTAGAACTGCAAGGAGAAGAGTCTCCATAATTCCTCTTCTAAATCACTTCAGCATGCAGTGCAATTCTCTTCTGTTTGTATTGACTCATTAATTACCAAGATCAAACTGCCAAATGAGCCAAAGCTGAGGCTTCCCTCCCTCTTTTGCTGCCTATTTTATTTTTTTTTTTAAATTGACTGTGTCATATTATGTATATCCTGTTTCTGCTCAGCATTTATATCTATTTGGACTTCATCTGACCAGAAGTTGTTTGGTTTGACAGATTCTGTATTTGCGACATCAAAATACGTTGCTATGGAAAAAGTTATGAGTTCTAATTAAAAATGCAGAGGTCACAAGTTTCCCAGAACCAGCAGGGCATAGATCCTAGGAGAAAAGAATCACAACATAAAAAATCCAGAGATATGTCAATCTGCAGCCTCCCAGATCTGAAAGGAGCACAGCAAGCATTCAGGAAAAAAAAAAAAACAACAAACCCACAAGGCTGAGATGTTGGTCAAGCTCCCTTGCGGTCACTCAGATGCTGGATGTCTCTTCCCACTGCCACAAGATGCTTCTGGAATTCATGCAGAGGACTGATGGTTCAAATGTCATCCTAATAAAAGTTAAAATGACATGGCAGCTAGGAGAGGGAGGTTAGACCTGCCTGGTGATCCTTTCAAATCAGATACCAGCGTTGAAATAATCTCCACCTAATGCTGCTGAGTGTTTTGCCAGCCCCAGTGACAAGATGCAGTTATTGTGTTCAGGTTTGGGCACCTCGACCCAAGAGGGATGTGGAGGTGCTGGAGTGAGTGCAGAGGAGGGCAAGGAAGCTGGGATGGGCCTGGAGAATAAATCTTATGAAGAGTGACTGAAGGAGCTGGGGATGCTTAGTTTGAAAAAGAGGAGGCTGAGGAGAGATCTCATTGCTGCCTACAGCCACCTGAAAGGAGGTTGTGGAGAGGCTGCTGCTGGGCTCTTCTCAGAGGTAATTAGCGATAGAACAAGAGGGAATGGCCTCAAGCTGCAGCTGGGTAGGTTTAGACTGGACATTAGGGAAAAAAATGTTCACAGAAGGAGTGGTCAAGCATTGGAATGGGCTGCCCAGGGAGGTGGCTGAGTCACCACCCCTGGATGTGTTTAGAAGTCGTTTGGATGTGGTGCTTGGGGATCCAGTTTTAGGGTGAACCTTGTAGAGTAGGAATATGGGTGGGACTTGGTGCTCCTGAGGGTCTGTGCTGACCTGAATATTTCTGTGATTCTGTGGTGTGCCCACACAGCATCTTCACCAGAGCACAGGATTTAAGAGCTGAAACCAACTTCTGCTCAGTACCAGACTGATATGAACAGACCTGTGCTGTGCAGGAGACTTCTGCAGTAGTGTCACAGGACACAGGCGGACGTAAGCATTTTTGCTCAAGATGTATTTAGCTTTGAATCTGCTTTACAGCATTGGTGCTCTCTGTGCTGATTCTTCTAAAAATGAGAATTCTTGTGTAATTGTCTTTGAAGTTTGTGCTTTCTGCCTGCCAGTAGCAGGGCAAAACCATTCTGGACTCAGTTCTGCAGTTCAGAAGCAGTGATGTGTTGCTACTACAGCTGAGTGCCAAGTTCTGTCCAGTCTTCTCTCAGGACAGCTGTTAACTGCATTTCTGTCTTGTGGAGATGGGAAGTTGCAGTCTGATGGGTCTTGCTCACCCTATTATTCTTCTAGATACCAAAAAAAAAAAAAAAAAAACTTAAAATTNAAAAAAAAAAAAAAAGCTTAAATGTCATTTAGCTGATGACTGAGCTTGCCAAAGTCCAAATGTCTGTGAGCACAGCACTTTGTTCTCCATCGGGAAGCTGCTGTTCAACAGCAGGTCTCATTGTGGATGTGTGCAGCTTCTTGTGATCAGCCAGAACTCAGCCTGGGATTCACATGGCCCATAGGGAGCCATGCCTGTGACTGAAGGACGAGCAGCAGTGGTTCTTGTAAGTAAGCAGACAATGGATGTGATGTGTGCTTTGATAGACCCTAGGTGAACTTTGACTGAAGGTTTGAGTTATCTGATAAAGAACTTTTAAAAGGTGCAGCATGAGACTCAGGAGGTAGATTTATCATTCCAGCTTAATCTATCTCTGCAGATGGGATTTTTTGTTTTCCCCTCCCAGTTCCTACAGGATTCTATACTTGCTTTATTGCCAGTGTTATATATAGCCCTAATACGACTGTGGCCTCAGGCCATGTCCCTTAAATTGAGGAGGTAGCCAAGTGGAATACCAGGACACCAAACTGGCTTTGTTGTTAGTCCTTTTTTCCTGGCTGCAGGAACTGGTGTTGGGATTAGGTACTCCAAAGCCTGTATGCATTGTAGTAGTCTAATGGAAAATGCCATAATTGATAAATCAGCAGGAAATATCTGCTCACCCCACCCATTATTTAGGTTTTTAACTACCATATCTGATTAGGATGAAGACCAGGTGCTTTCCTAAGGGCTTACAAATGCTGATAGATAGTTTTATGAAGGTAGCAAATGTCATTCTGCTGCATTTAATGAGTCTTGTTTATATGTTTAAAGTCTGTTAACTGAGCTAATTGCCACCAAAAATTCCAGGCAGCTGCCTTGAAACTGGTTTACTAGCTTCTTGTTTTACCATTCTGTGTGTTTTAATATGGCAAGCTGTTTTCAGAGGGTTATAGAATAGATTCAGAATAGATTCCACAGTTAATGTCTTTCTATTAAACCGAAGCAACATCAGATCTTAACTTCCTTGCTTTGATTCTGAGCTACAGTAGATGAGAGACTGAATTCAGATGGAAGTTTAGAGGGCAACCACACTTCTGAGAGTACAAACTTTGCACTTCACCCATTTCTGCAGGCATCATTTGCTTCATTTGTGCACTTATTAAAATATATAAAGCTTATATAATAGTTTTTAGAATCCTTCCTGTATGAGATTAGAGACCAAACAGAATCATTTCCTCACTTTTCATTTCTACCATAAAGCAAAACAACCCCAACATGCTGCAGTCACTTTACATGAGAGTGGTATTTCCACTTCCCCCTGTTAATTGTGGAGGTATTTTTAGTGTGGTTTGCCTTTCCTTTTGATTAATCTTAAACAACAAACCACACAGACAAAAAAAAAAGACAGAACAACCCAACCAAAATACCCAGGAGGTGTGTATCAATGGGCATCTTGCTTCTCTTGCTCTGAAAACTGCTGGGCAGGTGCCCAGCTCTGACAGCAATGCTGTGGATGCTCTCGTTGCAGACTCTCAAGTGCTTTGCCATTACTTTGTCCTGTTGTGGTCAATGCTGGCAGCACAGCACAGAGCATCAGATGGGATCAACAAACAGGAGCGTGAGTCTGTATTGATTCTTGGGCTGTGACAAACTCTGCCCCAGGCTGGCTTCAGTGCAAGGCAGAGAAATAAAATCTGCTAACCTCCCTTATCAGACTGTGTGGATGGATCCTAGGAGAATGTGGACAGTGCCTTAGTTAAACATGTTGAGATTAAATAACTCTGCCAAGGTGTAAAACTGCAAGCATTCTTGGGCAGGTTTGTAATCAGACATTGGGTTTATTGTCATAGGCTACAAGTCACTTACTGAGGTCAGGCTATAGATTAGATATGACTTACTAAAAATAACTGTCAAAGAAGGTCACCATTGTGCATCTGAGACATTTTTTTCCAGAGGCTGTGTTAATACTATTGTGCTATTCTGTGCTGGTTGTGCAGATTAATAGACTCATTAATTAATAGGTCACTGCAGTTTAGGACAAAGTCTTTTCACTCTACTCTTAAATACCATCCTGCCTATGCTGCAGTCCAGATGACCACCTGAAAAACCTACCAGTGTATTAGCCTCATCATCTGGGATTAGCCAGCAAGCTGCTTTTCTTCTTCTGGGCTGTGGACAAGTTAATGCCTATCTTTGGTTGGCTTTTGAGAAGAAAAGAGCAGTGATGCCATTATGGTGCTCGAGTTTTACTCTGCCAGTGATGTTGCTCCTTTGTCACCATCCCCACCATGAAATCCTGAATAAGGGATTTGATATTTGCCAAAGCAGCATCCAAGGACAGCTCTGTCTGCTTGATTGAGGTTGCTTTAATGAATCTGTGTGGATGTCAAACTTCTTTTTGAGAGAATAAATGCATTATTTAAACATACAGGGTGCCACTTGCTCCTGTAGAGCAAACTGAAAGTGAAAATATCCTTTGCACTCTTTCAAGTTCACTTAAATGTATGCTGTAAGGTGTGTGAGTGCCTGGGGCAGCAGAGTGTTAGACAGTAGCCTCAAGACTTTGACTCAAGGCTGCCTTTTGTCCTCGCTTTGAGTCACCCACTGATTTCCAGCAGGGATTGGCTGTGTGATAGACTCACTTAAAAATGCAAAGACTTTCAGACACCCTTGTGCTTGGAGGTTGGGGAACTGAAGACACTGCCTAAGACACTGTGATGGTTTGGGAGTTCCCTGCACCCCCACACTTTGTAAAATCCCCCAGACTAGACTCAGCAGGCTGGAAGTTAAGGACTGAAGCTCTATGTACAGCTCAGCACAATGTACAAGCAGAGATAGACACAACAGACAGGAATAGTTACAGAGATAGACAAGTTAAAGGGAATACAGAAACACAATCCCCCTCCCAGAAACCAGAGCCCCCAGGAGGGGCTCCCAACCACCCTTCCACCTTCTCCCCACCCCTCTACCTTACCCCAGGGTTTGCCTTACGTGCAAGGGGAGTTTGGAGGATGGGCAAGGGGCGGTAGAAGGAAAGTGGTTAGTGAGGTTACTGGGCAGAGAGGAGAGGGCAGAAAGCGAGAGAGGCAGAGACTCTCCGAGCCTGTGTCTTATCTGTGTTTGTGTTCTTGTTCTTAGCCATCTCAGCAACCCTATGAGTGCAGCAGACATCAGCAGTGTTTGCTTTTCACAGCCTATAATATAATTTTCTCCACTGAAATATTCCAATTAGCCTCAAACCAGCACAGACACATTCTTCTTTTCCTGATGGCTTTGCCTCAGGCTCACTGAATCCTAAGTGAATGTATGAAGTAAATTTGGTTTTCTCATGCTAGAACCACTTTTTGTGCTTATTTCTTGATGTAACTCTGCAATGACTCAGAATTGGCAGAGTGACCTATGAGTGCCCAGCCTGCACTTCCCATTGACAGCTGTGACACTCGAGGGAGTCAGTCTGAACAGCAGTGAGTCTTTTGAGCTGGATCCTGTTGGTTTGAGGGCCATATCATAGCTGTTTTGAGCAGACAGAGCTTTGTGGACTATTACCCTACAGCAGGGAGAGCTGGTCCTGTCCTGCTCTCAGACAACTCCAGAACTTGGCATGCAAGAAATCCTTAGCTCAGAAGAGTGAAACGGAGCTGTCATCGCTGACCTTTCCAACTGCAGCTCTTCTGTGCCCGAGAGTGTCTCGCTGAACTCAAGAGAGTTTTTGTGTGATGGACACTTGAATGCAGTCAGTGATATCTGGATGCGTCACCAGTGTGTATTTACTACTGAGAGAATACCTACTTCAGATTGGCAGAGCAGAGACATCTGTGAATAGCCTGTGTGCAGGCAATTTACTACGGAGAATATTCCAGAGAAGTACTCTTGTGCTGCTATTCACTGAGATTTGCATGCCTGCAAAATGTCAAATTATCCTCCTGATTCATTTTCTCCTTCTCTCATGAATGAGGCACTCTCCATATTTGCCTCAATGGAGGCTTTGTTTTTGTCTTCATCGTTCAGCTTCCTGGTGATCAGAATGAAAAATGCTATCATAACACAGATTTTTTTTCTTCTCAGCCTGCCAGTTCAGGATTATTGCTTACTGGTGGCTGGAGCTGAGCATTTACTGAAAGCATTCAGGTAAATCCACCTGCTTTCTCCTCAGCAGGGCCTGATGCAAGTGTCCTGCCAGTAATGCTTTTGGAAGGATTATCCTGACACCATGTGTAAGACAGAAATCAGTTTCCACTTTTCCTTTGGACACTTTCATCTGTCACATTGGATACTTTTGTCTTTGCTCCACGCAGGACAAACAGGGAGGCTTGTGTGAGGCCATGAAGTATGAGTGGCAGTGCTCAGTGTTACTGTGGTCTACTGACACTCCAAAAAAAAGACATGAGGACTGACAGTCTGTGATTCTGTGATTCTATGATTCTGTGACTCTCTGATTCTGTGATTCTGTGACTCTAATTCTGTGATTCTATGATTCTGTGATTCTGTGACTCTGTGATTCTGTGATTCTATGATTCTGTGATTCTGTGACTCTAATTCTGTGATTCTATGACTGTGATTCTATGATTCTGTGGTTCTGTGATTCTGTGACTCTGTGATTCTATGACTGTGATTCTGTGGTTCTGTGATTCTGTGGTTCTGTGATTCTGTGACTGTGATTGTGTGATTCTATGATTCTGTGATTCTNCTCTGATTCTGTGATTCTATGACTGGCTTAACATTGTGCCACCTGTCACACTGATACCCAGTTTGGGTTTGTATGTCCAGAGATCAAGAGGATCCAATAGGGAAGTATCTTTAAGTGCTAAACTCCCTGGCCTTGGTGATTCAGAGAACATCAGTGGGGGAACTCCCACTTCTGAAGGGACACAGACAATACAGACAGACAATAAGAGGCTTTGGGGTTTTTTAACTCTCTGCCACACTATGGATTCAGTCTGGGGGGTGTGAAGCCTTTTGATGGTAAATATTTGAAATTAAATTCACCTTCAAAGTCACTAAAGCATGGTCATTATAGGACAAAAAAAAAGGACTGTGTAACCAAGGGCTGCATGTCTCTGATGCATCTCTTATTAAATGAGGGAACTGTTTTTAGCAGAATACAGAATTTTACCTGCAGAAGAGGAAGGAGAATCATTGTGGCTAAAAACACAGGAGGCAGCAGATGCATTTTCAGCCAAGTGAGCAGGTGTCAGGGACAGTAAAAAATGAGACCATGGGACTAGGTGTGAAGTCAGTGTCTCAGTGGTGTGAAGCAAGTGACTAGAAGCAGGTATTAAAGACAGGTGATAGATGTCTGAAACCTGAAAAGATGACAGGGGAGAACATGAGGAGAGGCTGAGGGACCTGAAGCTGCTTAGTCTGGAGAAGAGAAGACTGAGAGAGGATTTAATCAATGTTTATAACTCTCTGAGGGCTGGGGGTCAGGAGGGGTGGGACAGGCTCTGCTCACTGCTGCCTGGGATAGGACAAGCAGCAAGGGATGGAAGCTGCAGCACAGGAGGTTCCAGCTCAGCACAAGGGCAACTTCTTGCCTGGAAGGGTCCCAGAGCCCTGGCACAGGCTGCCCAGAGAGGCTGTGGAGTCTCCTTCTGTGGAGCCTTTCCAGGCCTGTCTGGATGTGTTCTGTGTGCCCTGAGCTGGATTGTCTGGTCCTGCTCTGGCAGGGGGGGTGGACTGGATGAGCTCTTTGGGTCCCTTCCAGCCCCTGACATCCTGTGGTCCTGTGATCCTGTGAACAGGAGCTTTAACCTGTGGAAGCTTCTCCTACTTCCATATTACCTCTAGGCAGAATGCAGAATTGGTAATTCCTTCCAAACCTCAGCACAGTGCAGATGTTACTGCAGGTGGGACCCTCTCAGACAAAAAAAACCTTTGCAAATATGCACAGGGAATGTAACAGTTAAGGTTTAGCTTCCTCTAACAGTCCAAACGAGCAGGAGAATGCTCTATGCTTCTCTTTTTTTCTTGTATCTTCCCCCTCAGCTGCAATTCAGGATTCTGCAGAAGCAGAGCTGTGTTTTCACCCTGCATCCCAGGCACCAGGGATAATTGGGGAGTAGAGGGAAGGCTACCAGAGATACAAGAAATGTTTTTCTGAATTGTATCACAGTAGGAGGAAAACCTTCCTTGAGCTGTTGGGTCTCAGAGAAAGGATCTATATGGCATTATTTGTCTGTTCTCTAATGGAAGCTATTGTCTGCCTTTGGTTTTCTAATGGTTGGAAGTAATTTGCCCAGATTAATGCTCTCTGTTCAATTCATTTAATGTGACAATTTCATAACACTAAAGGCTTTATCAGTAGTCAAAATAACCCCTGGAAACCCCCAGGAGGCAAAAATGCCTGTCGAGTTTAGCTGTTGAGGCTGGATGGTGCTGCCTTGTGAAAAATGAAGGGATTGTGTTGAGGGAAAGAGCCACCAGAAAATTGCTGGGTCAGTCAGAATTCTTTGTCTTTGGTCAGATGTGTTACTTGGTGNACCTAATCCATTCTATGATTTAAAACCTTGACCTTCCCCTCTAAATAGCTCGCTATCCAAGATAGAGGCTTTCAAAAGCCCCAGCTTCTCCTCTTTCCCATCCCTATTTGGGTCGCAGGTGAGCATTGCAGTGATTGTCTGAAGGAGGCGAAGGAGGCAGCAGAGGAGCTTGAGCTGCTCACCTCACACAGGGGAGGCTGCCCCGGCGGTGCTCGGTGCTGCCGCCTTGTGGTTAATTCTTGGCACTACAGCTCTGCTGCGGAGTGTGGTGCCGCCANGTGCCATTTCTCTGTCTCAGCAGCGCTGTGAGGCTTTATTTAAGCCTATACTACAGCTACCCATAAAAAAACCCCTCACTTAATTCTTGTACCAGATGGAAATGAGACATTACCTATTGCAAAGGTGTACAGACAGGCACAGATAGTATTTGTTTCAGTTTCTTGTTTCCAATTCAGCCTGCAGAAGAGGAGGCTCAGGGCAGACCTCATTGCTCTCTACAGCTACATGAAGGGAGGTTGTAGCCAGGTGGGGTTGGGCTCTTCTGCCAGGCACCCAGGGACAAAACAGGACACAGCCTCAAGCTGTGCCAGGGCAGGTTCAGGCTGGATGTTGGGANAGGCCTTGAGTGACCTGTGCTAGTGGGAGGTGTCCCTGCCTATGGCAGGGGGTTGGAACTAGATGATCTTTGAGGTCCCTTCCAACCTAACCTTACCATTCTATGATTCTATTATCTCTAAGGGCCCTTCCAACCTAATCCATTCTATGATTTAAAACCTTGACCTTCCCCTCTAAATAGCTCGCTATCCAAGATAGAGGCTTTCAAAAGCCCCAGCTTCTCCTCTTTCCCATCCCTATTTGGGTCGCAGGTGAGCATTGCAGTGATTGTCTGAAGGAGGCGAAGGAGGCAGCAGAGGAGCTTGAGCTGCTCACCTCACACAGGGGAGGCTGCCCCGGCGGTGCTCGGTGCTGCCGCCTTGTGGTTAATTCTTGGCACTACAGCTCTGCTGCGGAGTGTGGTGCCGCCAGTGCTCAGTGCTGCCACCCAGTGAGTAAGTGTCGGCACTGCAGCTCTGCCGCGGAGTGTGGTGCCGTCAGTATTCAGTGCTGCCACACAGTGAGGAAGTGTCGGCACTGCAGCTCTGCAGCGCAGTGTAGTGCCGTCAGTGCTCGGTGCTGCCACCCAGTGAATAATTGTGTGCACTGCAGCTCTGCCGCGGAGCGTGGTGCCGTCGGTGCTCAGTGCTGCCACCCAGTGAGTAAGTGTGTGCACTGCAGCTCTGCCGCGGAGCGTGGTGCCGTCAGTGCTCAGTGCTGCCATCCAGTCAGTAATTGTCGGCACTGAAGTTCTGCCAGAGGCATTGCTGCTACCTCGCGTCTAAATGCCCCGAATGCTCGAAATGCCTGAAAAATCGGGGGTGGGGTGGGGGAATTAAAAGCGTATTTAAAGCTGTAGATACTAGTGTGAGGAGATAAGTAGACAGAAGTTCCCATTTTTATGTAGCTATTGAAAGTTGTTATCCATTTATAGTTTTAAAAGGATTTAAAAATAAAGCTCCTGTAGCTACTGTATTAGAAAAAAAGACTTCAACAGGCAGAGCTCTGTGCTGCTGTGGCGCAGGCGCGTACAGCCTCGCAGTGCTGTGGCAGCCGAGCTGCTGTTCCTGCGGAGACTGCGCTCTGGAGCCACGACCCATGGACGCCGATGCGCAGCGCAGCCCAGCCGCGGGCTGCCAGGGCGACAGCCGCACGCCTTGCCGCGGTCTGGACGCGTGCGCTGCACAGCCGAGGAGGCCGAGACGGAGAGTTAGCATTGGGGTGCTAGGGTTAAGCAGGGCAGCTGCAACTACAGCAGGTTACAGAGCCCCCAACAACCTGACCTGCAGTGCTGCCTCTCTGGGCACTCACCCCCTCTCAGCAAAGACGTTTTTTCTTTCCCTCCACTCTGAATTGCCCTCTTTTAGTTTCAAACCATCCTCCCTTGTCCTGCCACAACAGGCCCTGCTCAAAAGTCTGGCCTCAGCTTTCTGATTGCTCCTTTAAACACTGAAAGGCCACCAGAAGGTCTCCCTAGAACCAGTTCTTCTCCAAGCTGAAAAAGTCCAACTCCCTGAGCCTGGCCTGACCACAGAGGGCTTCAAGCTGTCAATTACACGCAGCTGTAACAAGTTCACCTTCCAAGTTTCACATTTCCCTTTGAAAAAGGGTAGAGGTGGCAAGAAACTGATTTTAGAATGGGAAAACTCCAGCAGTGTTATCCTACTGTTGACTACTTTTCTTTTAAAGTAGATCATGGTAACAGCTGAAAGATACTCACCTACAGCATCTCCCTGTGTCTGGAAATCAAAACTGAACTCTGGAAAGCAGAGCTGAATGCTCACTCAGAGAAAACCCAGGCAGTAAGGCCCTGGATCAGAAAGAACAGACTTGAGAGGGAACATATGAGGAATAGGGCTGAGTTATTAAATAATCTGTTTATTGTACTGCTTTCACAAAGAAAAAAGACAAAGCACCCAAGTAGAAAGAATAAAAATGTATTTTCCTTCAGGTTTTTGACTGACACAGCAAGTACAAATCCTTTAGTGTGAGCACTTTACGGCAATTTGGAAAGGTAACAAACCCCAAGTGAAGGAGCACACGGGACAAGACTGAACCCTGACAGCTGCTTCTGTGGGTCTTCAACTCACAAGCTGACTCCAGCTGTGGTTATCACAGCAGGACATCTCCTCCTCCTCCAGTCAGGGGTGGTAGAGGGAAGGGGAGGATGGGACAGAGCACTCAGAATTGAAGTGTGCAGACCCCTTCTAGAAGCTCTTCAATCGGCCAGTCGCAAGCACACAGGACCAAGTGAGCTCTCAAGACAACAGAAATTGTTTGCCCTGCCAATTTATCTTCACAGTACATGGACAGTCAGTGTTTTTGGAACCCAGTCCTGTCCACAGTCCTCTGTAACAAATATGAAAGTCACACACAACAGAAAGCTCCAGATAAAGGGAAAGGAAAAGTCAAAGCAGCAGTGTCAAGCTCTTTTGGTATGGTACCTTCCTTTAATCTTAGACTATATGCATAGAGAACCTGATCTACCCCTACAGAACATGCAGCATGACTTGCATTAATAAGCCCCATCAGGCCCTGGGCTGGAGAAACCCTTTTCAAGTGGACTAAATGACACCAAGGTTTATGAATGAGCAATCCTTACACACCAGGAATTCCAAACACACACACAGTGACACAGAACAGTGGTCTTGGCAGCTTTGGCAATGTCAATGTCTTGGATAACATCTGTGTGGTCTCCAGCAACTCCTGTCCTCTGAGAGCCACCACGAATCCAAAGGCCTGTTTGGTCCAGGGTAAGGAAGTGCCTCTGAAGTCTCAACACTGCCAAATTTTGCTTTAGAGTGGGATGTACTTAATCTGCAGTAGGACAGGCAAGTCTAAAAGAAGCCATCATAAAACTATCAAATGCCACAGTGATTCAATTAAAATTAACTCATTACATCCAAGCCCCTCTGAGAAGTTCATATAGAAGCCCCACAGAACATTTTTTTACTTGGGGTAGCTCTAAAAACAGCTTCTAATCCAGTATCTACATGGAAAAGTCACTTCTCTTCCACTTCTGCTAGCTCTCCTTGTGCTCACGGCCCAGAAAACAAAAGGCAGTCCCATCCTGGGAAGTTATTTCTGAAGGCCAGCACCTGAAGCAAGTTAAAAGGAAAAGAAATCTTTACACTGGGCCTTCAAGTGTTGCTTTTGAAAGCCAAGGGCTCTAGCGTGGTGGTGACAGAGAGGCTGCCACCTTTCCTTGGGAAAAAGCAAGGGACCAAAGTTAAGAGACAGAGTAGACTGCATCAGTAAAAGCCAAGCTCTCACTGCTACAGCAACTGCCTCAAGCAAGGCAAAAAAGTGCCAGTAAGGGATAAAATAAAAACCTTAAGAGCTCACCAACAGGTTAAGAGAGTTGCCTGCATCAAGGTCACCTCTCTGCAGCCACAGGGTGCACCCCTCTGCACGCTGGAGGTTGTGCGTCAAGTCAGTGCCAGCTTTTGCTTATGTTGCTTGTCACCTTCTAGGCACAGGCACTGAAGTAGAAAATGTCACCAAGTTCAGAAGCTATTCTGCCTATCTGGGCACAGGGGAGGGAAGAGGGGCAGGGCACTTTGGAGGGAGAAAGAAAGGATACTAAACCCTAGGTTTCAATAGCTCTTCTCAAAGGATTTAAGCAGCTAGATCTAAAAAGAAGTTATGTGACTGGAAAGCAAAGGATACAGTAGACACCTAGGAAATGGTGAAGGATTGGAGGTCATTGCTCTACAGGGAACTAACACCACCTTGGTGCCATCTGTTATTCTCACCCCATTCTACCTATTGGATCAACAGTGGAAATTGGCTCCTGAGTCAGTGAGATAAGGAGGTGTTTGGATCTTCAGATCCCCCTTGTGGAGATGAAATTGAGCTACGGGAGCTTATCTGGGCCCAGGTGAGCTCCCACCTGGAACACAAGGAGTGTAACAGTGAGGAAACTCAGGAGAACCTCGTGTGCTAGACAGTTAGTCTTTGGAGAAGCCCCATCAAGGCAAAACACAGATGATGCCCACCGGCTGAGGAGAGTCCCCATGAAGTCACACAAACCATCTCAGCAGAACAGGTTAGGTTTATCTAAAACCCTCGAAGCCTTGAAGGAAGAACTTCACACTGAAAATGAACAAGGGAAGGATGGATGTGGGGAGGGGCAGCTGGGTGCATGGAGGCTATGCTGTAAACCAGAGTAGTGCTGCAGCGGCGCTGGGGAGAAGCCTCTAGGAGTTCAGCCAGGGGTGCCTGAGACACTCTGCTGCTGTCGCTCGTTTCTCCGGGATCAGCTCCAGCATAGGTAATAAGAAGTCTGTGAATGCAGCTGCCTCCTCTTGGGACCACTCGTATTTTTCCACCAAGACTTCAAAAAGGCCCCAAGGTTTCAGTTTGGTGATGTGCTTCAGATCACCTGAAAACCAAGACGAGTTGGTGAAGCAAAGCAGAAGAGGCTGAGGAGCTGAACAAGACAGGCTGAATTACACAGAACCCCAGCACGCTGAGGGCAGGAAGAGACCTCTGAAGATCATCCAGTCCCACACCCCTGCCAGAGAAGGATCACCTAAAGCAGATCAAACAGGAACACATCCAGGCAGACCTCCAGAACCCAGCAACTGCTCTGAGTAGCTGAGTAGGAAGTATAAAATGGTAGCTGAAGGAAGAAAGAAACAACACCAAACCTCTTCTGTCTGCTTTTGAAGACTGATCTAGAAATGAAATTCCTTGAAGGATTCTATTTCTGATCCCATATCAGCAGTTATGGTTTAACTTCAAAGCACCCATGAGCCCTGCTGGCATAACAGATAAACCCTGTGCCACTGGCTCTGGAACACAGGCAGCACTGAGGAAGCAATCCCCCAACATAACAGGGTTGGTTTATACAAGGAGTATTAAACTAGGTCCAAAACTTCTTCTTGGGTCTCAATACATTTCTGAGGTCCTGAGGGCTTTGTGGTAATGTGTCCTGAGCAACATGGCTGAGGATGCAAGGAGCTATTTATGTGACTGGAGCACACTAGAAGTGGAACAAAGCTGTCTAGAGAAGACTTCAAAAGGTGTCTTCTCAAAGGATTTTGACAAAGATCAGCTTAATAAAGCCAAATCAAGTCTGAAGAAATAGCTGCAGTGCTGTTTTCCTACCTGCTGCATTTGATCTCCCCCAAGATGTCAAGCACTAGGACGTGGGACGCTTCCAGCAGCCAGACAGGGAAGCCTTATATATAGCTGCAGTTCTACTCAGAAACCCTTCCACAGAGCTAAGCCAAGACTTAAAAGCCACCTTTGTTGGCATCTGCTGCTAGCTGGTATCTGCAGCAGGCACTCTCCTGCATGGGGGCAGGGGATGAAGGGGTAAGTGACATTTGCTTTGCCTCCTCTTACCTTTTTTGGTGAAAAACTCCTTGGAATATTTTCCTGCCAGGATGAGCTTGCGAGGTATCTTCCCCAGAAGTTCTATGATCAATGCAATGTGATCTGTGGATTTGCAAGGGACAGAGACAATGAGACACCACCACACAAGACATCTCTGTTCCAGTGGCCTTCTCTAGAACTGTCATTGAATGGTTTCAGTTGGAAAGGACTTTAAAGATCATCCAGTTCCAACCCCATGCCATGGGCAGGGACATCTCCCACTAGAGCAGGTTGCTCAAGGTGCTGTCCACCTTGCCCTTGAACACTTCCAAGCTTGGAGCCTCCACAACTTCTCTGGGCAACCTGTTTCAGTGCCTCACTAGCCTCATGGGGAAGAATTTCAGCCTTAATGTCTACATGGAGCTTCTTCCAGTTTGAAGCCATCATTCCCATCCTGCCACTTCATGCCTTTGTAAGAAGTCCTTCTCCAGCTCTCTTGCAGCCCCCTCCAAATACTGGTAGGCTGCTCTAAGGTCTCCCCAAAGCCTTCTCTTCTCCAGGCTGGGATACAAGGACTAAAAATTACACTGAGATCCAGGTGAAATCTGGTTACACTAAGCAAGGACAACAAAGAGGGGAAAAAAGGTTATGGCCATTTGAGGAGCAAGATAGAATCCAGCGGTAAGAGGAACGGAAAACATCAGAACTTACTGCTGGGTGCTTTACTGCCCAGTTGGGATAGAACCATTTCAGTTGGAAAAGACCTTTAAGATCATTGAGTTGAACCATTCTCCAACTCTGCTGCTTCTAAACCATGTCCCTGCAGCTTTTAAACACCTCCAGGGATGGGCATTCAACCACCCCCTAACCCTACTGATCTGGGGAACTAGTTCTCTGCATGACTAACTCGTAAGTGAAGGCTCCTTCTGAAGCAGCATCTGTTGCATTTCCATCCCATAATGCAAAGACTTGGACAAACAAACCTTCATCCCGTGAGTAGTCCTCCCCAGAGTGAGGCTCAAACAGGTAGTCTCCTGTTGCTAACTCAAAGGCCTAAAACAAACAGAAAGGAACACATTAGACCACTTGAATGCACTACACACACAGTCAGGTGTGCTGCAGGGCAATCCTGCATCTGGCAGTGAGGGGGAAAGCCTGTGGGGCTCCACTTACACCTTCCCCACCTTATGGTGTGCAGTTACTCTGCCATTTTAAAGGGCTGCATGACAGCTGTGTTTGTGCTGAGCTCTTGCTCACAGCACAATGCAGTATGCTGGTGTGAGGCTGTGGAGAATTAAGGCATCTCACATGCTCAGCCTCCCTTCTGCCTCAACAGCATGTCCAAACTCCAGGATTTTTGAACACAGGTTCTCCCCTCCCTCCCTACTTCAGATGCTAGAACCATAAAAGCTGCAGTTGGAAAATACCTCTGAGATCATTTGGCAAATGCCAGCCCAACAGCACTGTGGCCACTATGCCAGGTTACTAGTGCCAGGATGAGAGGGTATGGTCCCCACAGAAAGAGTTCAGCCCCTCCAGCTGACCCCACTCACCATGCAGGCTGTGCTCCAGATGTCTGCAGGGGTGTTGTACCCTGACCCTATCAACACCTCCAAGGATCTGTACTGCCTGGTCTGGATGTCTTCAGTGAAGTGCTTGTGCTAAAGGGGAGAAAGGTTTGACTGAACACTTGGAGATGGTTTAAGAGAGGAGAAACAAGATAGAAGGCCAGAGCAGATCAAAGCTCATTCCCATCACATTTCATCTCAATTTCACATCAACTATTTCCTGATGTTCCTGGCAGTGCTGTTTAAGTGCTGCATGTCAGACAGGAAGTAGAACAGTCCAGCAACTGAGAGGAAAGCAAGTCACAAAAATAAGGCAAAACTGAGTAACTGAAAGAGAATAGACAGAAAAAAAATAGAATAAGGGAAGAGCTACAGCTCCTGACTGCCCAGGACAGGCCATGGCTGAGTCCCAATTTCGGAGTCCACAGCACACTGCAAGCCTGGTGTGCAGTTCATAGGTTCAAATGGTTTGGGTTGGAAGGGTCCTTAAAGCTCATCTAGTTCCAACCCCCCTGTCATGGACACCTCCCACTAGACCAGGCTGCTCTGGGCCTCATTCAGCTTGGACTTGAACACCTCCCTGGGCAACCTGTTCCAGTGTCTCCCCAACCTCACTGTCAAGAATTTCTTCCTAATCTTCACTCTCAATCTGCCCTCCTAAAGCTTAGTAAGTCCAAGACTCTTTCCTGCCAGAAGGTCTGAAGTACTTTGCCATCAAAAAGCAGAGTAAAGCAGAGATTTCTTCTGTTTGAAATGTCAAATGTTTAAAAAGCAGCACAGGAAAACTACTGAAGAATAAAACTGTTTATGAGACTCTCATGTGCTGCTGAATTCCCCCAAAATGGTTTGACAAGCTGATAAGTGGCAGATCCAGCACATCAGGGCAATTGTTTGCAACTGTCTCCTCCTCAGGAGAGCTACAGACCCCTTCAGGAGTTTCACATGCAGACTTCTGCTCGTTGTGCCTGACCCCCCCATGGGCTCTTGCACAATTCCTGCTCACGATCACTGTTAGAATTAATCCAACAGCCAGGCAGGGAGCCAGGTCAGGCTGAAATCCTGTGCTACAGGATCACTGCTTTCTGTCCCTGCTCCCTTCTCTTTCCTCCCCAACACAGTTTCCAACTGCCACAGCTTTCACAAGTAGGTCTAAGACAGGTTCTGGTTTACAGATTCTTTCCCATCTTGGCATCCTGTGAACGAATTAGCAGGTTTCAAGAGGCAGTGTGAACAGATTCTGAACTTACCACCCAGCAGGCATTTCCTAGGTCAGCTATCTTCACTTTGAGCTTATCTGCATTCTTGGGCTCAAGGGGATTAAGGAGGAAATTCCCAGCAGTTGATTTTCCTAGAGGCAACATGTACAACAGCTGATTAAAGCTACAGGGACAGTGTCACCATCTGCCATCCAAATCCCACTGCCCTCTCCCCACCCAGGGAGGGGTTTGCTTAGGGATAAGAACTTTTTACACACAGCATTAGGAGTTGCAAGGGACCTCATAAGATCATTCAGTCCAACTCCTCTGCCAGAGCAAGATCACCTAGAGTAGGGCACACAGGAAAGCATCCGGGTGGGCTTTGAAGGTCTCCATAGAAGAAGACTCCACAACCTGTGCTTCTTGAGCTTTTCCCTCCCCAAAGCCTAAAGATCAGCATCATTCTGCACTACCAACAGAACTCTCTGCAGGGTCACAACTGGTGTGACAAAGCAGAAGGCCATGCAGGAGTGAGTCTCCCCACAGCCTTCCAAAGTCTGTCTCAATCTAGACAGGCTTCTTTAATAAGGGCACTGCTAGAAAGTAAGCAAACTTCAGCCTTGAAATCTAAGATTTTGAGAAGTCCACTATTAAAGAATCTTTATGACACCTCCACTACTCTTTTTTGAGAGCTGAAGTACATACTGGGACTCAATGCCACAACAGAAAGCCAAAAACTGAGTCCCTGAACTACATCCTGCTGTAGCTCTAAAGCAATCTGGGAGAGGGAGTTGTGAGGAGCAAACTACCCCAAAGTCACCTAACCTGGTTAGGCCTAATTAGGGCATCCTTCTAAACACAGTTCAAGTTTCCAGATCCTCATATTTCATCATTTGCTACTTTTCATCCACAGAACTCCATCAAAATTGTACTTAAATAATCATCCTGCAGCAATGTAAGGCTTTGCCTCCTTCTCCCAGCAGATACACTTCAGCTGAGCTTTTTGCCTCAGAAGATGCACAAAAGGACAGTTTTTGTCACCCAACTCAAGTTGATTCACACCTGGATGTGTTTAAAAGCTGCTTTATGTTCTCCTAGCCCTGCAAGACTCATAGGTTCTTTTCCCCCTGGAACAAATCACATTTAAGCAAAAGCATTAAAGAGGTTTCTTCCTACGCTGTGTCAGCTTCTCCCAGCCAGGCTGCATTTCTACTTCTGGGAAAACATTTACTCATCTTGAGTAACCAAGAGAAGTTTGCTGTGCTCCATGGTAAGAACACCACTTAACAGCACACACTGAACCCTCCTCATCCATCATTTTTAACAGCCTGGGACAAATTGGAGTTCTAACTATACAGGAAAAGAAACCTCTCACAAGCATCTGCTGGAGAGGAGGGAATGTTCCTGCACTGGAAAACAAACCCACAGGTACCTCTGAAAGGTGGAAATCCTTGTGCATCCCATAGGCAAAACCAAGCTACAAATGGAAGCTACAAACAGCTTGTGTGTCAGAGCAGGGCTGTCAGGTTAAGTACTCCTGGCAAGGAGAGGCCCAAAGAGGTGGCTCTGAGCACTTCAGCCTACAAAATGGTGGTTTCTACTAAGACCCTGCTGAAGGGCTGCAACAGGACTCTCCCACAGCCAGGAGAAAGCCTTTTCTCCCAGGCTTCCTCTTATACCTTTGTTGTCTGTGGGGTTGTTATTCTCATTCTCATCCTCTGAGGGAGTCTCTGTCCGGATGCTCTCCTGCAAATGGTTCATCTCCTGCTCCTCGTGGGAGGGAGGCTGGCACACCATGGAATCTTCTGAGGCTAAGGGCACCAACGAGTCCGACATCGCTTCCTGAGGCCTGCCCTCCACCTCCCCGTTGCGCTGGCTGTAGTGACAGCTGTGGAAGGTCTCCTCCTGGGTGCCAGGGTGGGCACCAGAGTCATTGGCGTTGTGGAGGTCGTCCTGCAGCCGCACGGAGCCCTGGCTGCCGGGGGCTGGGCAGTCTGCCATCGCTATCACTCCGTTGCAGTTCATTTCTGCCATGCATTTCTCTGTGCTGCTTTCCATCAGAACAGATTGCTCCTGTGCAACGACCTCAGCTGCAGGGGTGGGACAGGAGGAGATAGCAGGAACACAGAACAGCATCAGAGGATCACTAAGGTTGGAAAAGATCCCCAAGATCATCATGTCCAATACCTCCATGACCGCTAGACCACGTCTCCAAGTGCCACATCTACTCAGTTTTTGAACACCTCCAGGGACTCTGACTCCACCACCTCCCTGGGCAGCCTGTTCCAATGCCTGACCACTCTGGCAGCAAACAAAGTTTTCTTAATGTCCAACCTAAACTTCCCCTGGCACAACTTGAGACCATTTCCTCTTGTCCTGTCATTAGTTACTGGGAGAAGGGGCCAAGACTGGCCTCACTCCAACCTCCTTTCAGCTAGCTGTAGAGAACAATGAGGTCTCCTCTCAGCTTCCTCTTCAGGCTAAACAATCCCAGCTCCCTCAGTCTCTCCACATAAGCTCTGCTCTCCAAACCCCTCACCAGCTTGGCTGCCCAAGATGTCTAAATGAAGCTGTAACTGGAGCTGTTCAAGGGAGCCCTCAGAAAGCAGAATGCCCTCAGAAGTGCAGCTGCACATAATCCAGTTGGGAACAGGAGATTTCTAAGCCTCTTCAGAGGGGCAGAATCCAATAAACCTGGTTACAAATCACACTGGCTGCCTCTGCCAAGGGTGCTCCCTTGACTCACCCAGCATGAAAGGACAACAACAGGCTACTTCTGCAACACTTCAAGTCCATACCTGTCTTTTTGCTGACATTTTCCTCTGGTGGGCTCACTTTAATGAGCATTTCCAGAGGGCTCTGAGCTTCTTCCTCCTCTTCAGGCTGTGTCTGCCCAGGACTTGCTTCCTTCTCCATCTCCTCTATCTCTTGCATTCTCTTCTCTAACAGCTCAGCCTGGCGTTTCTGCTTCTTTTTCAACTTCTTTTTCTTGTTCTTTGACATTTTGTCAGCCTGCACAGGAGCAAGCAGAGAAATTTGGCTTAACACTTTGTATTTTAACCCACCTAAAACACGTCAAGTTTTAATGTAGAGTTGAGGAAGCTGTCAGGGATGATGACCCTGGAGACATCTCCCAAACAAAAGCAGGTATCAAGGTTTTTGGGGCAACTGTCTCTGGCTCTTGTCAGTGCATTTCTGTCCTGACCTGAGAAATTTAGTAGTGGTGTCCAAATGAAGGATCTCAGACTGCAGTCGCCTTCACGCAGGCCTTGAGCCCTCCAAGAAGACTGTTGTGGTTATGTATGAGCCAACAGCTCCAAGGGAGCATTGAACCTGATGCCTACATCTATAGCAAATAAAAATCAAACTTTTCCTTCTGTTACAAAGTTGCTTTCCCTTAATGCTGCCTGCATCCCGAAACAAACAACGTAGATACCTAAGCATGAAAGCAGCAACACTTACTGGTTTAGGCTGTGGTGCAGTGCTCACTGAAAGGGAAAGGAAGATCAGATTAGTTGAGTTCATATTTAAAACCTCCAACTGCATTGTTATCATCTTTAAGTAAGCTTTTCCCTACATGGTTTGGCAACAACATTCTAAATTTATCAGCAGATGTTATTTTTGAAGGCTCATTTCTCTAGAGAAGTACAGCAAGAACAAAACAAATGAGGAAAAACATGAAGTGAGGGAAGGCCTCATTAAAATTCCAGAGCAGACTTGCTTGACTGCTGTCAAGGACTTAAGCTTCCTGCCACGCAGCTTCATTCACTGCACATTTACTACACACATTATGCAGTAAATTATCTTACTGAAAAGAAAATGCAAAAGCAAAACAGTAAAATACTGAGGTTAAGGGAGCTTCCCCAAACTACACTCTGCTATGCTGGGTTCAGCTAAATGCTGCTGTTGGGAGATTCTGACACAACTCTTCACTACCCACTCTGTACTGAATGCACACTGCACTGCTGCTTGGAAACTGCACTCTGGTAGCTGTGGGTATTCATGATGGCCTAGGAACAAGACATCTCCAAAGATATTAGTAGGTCATAGAATGGTTTAGGTTGGAAGGGACCTCAAAGCTCATTTAGTTCCAACCCCCTGCCACAGGCTGGGACATCTCCCACTAGAACAGGTCGCTCAAGGACTCATCCAACCTGGCCCAGGTCAAGGAAGCTGTTTCTGCAACAAGTGTTTCAAACTGCTGAGTAAATCACCTGGAGACCTTCACAAAGTGCATTTCCAGCATCCTGCAGTGCAAGGAAATAAACTTCTAGAAGAAAAAGTGAGAACTACCTCACCAGGATTGCACTGCAGCACTCGGAGAACACAGCACTTAGGCAGTGTGTGCTATAAAGACTCACTGCCCTACCACTGTGCCAGTGCCAGCCTAGCTGTTAAAAGCAGGTGCCAGCATGCAGGTACCCTCCCTCTCTTGTTCTTACCCAAGCACCTGCCTTCCTCATCATCTGTCAGTTATTAACATCACAGTTCAGCTGGCTGGTTTTGGAGGGCACTTGCATTACTGCTCCACTAGACTTACTCAGGACTCACTTAGGATTTGGGGTGTAGAGGGGGGTGTGGGAAACAGCAGATTTCCAGGAGACAAGCACCTGCAGAGCCTGATGGTGGAGGAGCCCCAGACCTCTGCCACTCAGTGGCTTCTGCAGCCAGCCTGCGGATGTACTGATCGGTGACACACAGCAGAATGTTCTCAGGCTTGATGTCTGTGTGGATGATCCGACACTTGGTGTGCAGGTAGTCCAGACCCTGCAGAACCTGCAGGCAGGGCAGAGGGAAGTGATCATCAGGAAAAGCAGGGGATGAGCAAACTGAGAACATAGAGAAAAATGCACAAGCTCCTAGGACGACCAGAGAAGCCGAAAGGCTCCCAGGTTTGAGAACACTGCTCCAGATCAGAGATGCTGAGCAGTAACCACTGACTGCACTGCCAGAAAGCAGAGCTGCAGATCCAGGCTTTAGCTTTGAATTTAAAAGTCTCTTTATTCTCTGCAGGAAAGACACTGAGGGGCTGGAACAGCTCCAGAGAAGGGCAATGAAGCTGATGAAGGGTCTGGAGGTGTGGTGAGGAACAGCTGAGGGAACTGAGGTTGTTCAGCCTGGGGAAGGAGGCTGAGGGGAGACCCTTTTGGCTCTCTACAGTTCCCTGAAAGGAGGTTGAAGCCAGGTGGGGGTTGGTCTCTTCTCCCAGGAAGAAGAGACAGGACAACAGGAAACAGCCCCAAGTTGCAGCAGGGGAGGTAAGGTTGGCTATTAGAAGAATCTTCAGTGAAAGGGTTCTCAAACACTGGAACAGAGTTCTCCAGGGAGGTGGCTGAATCCCCATATAAGCCCAGAAGTGTTTGAAAGACAGAGATGTGGTGCTGAGGGACATGGTTTGGCCCAGGCTTGGTAGAGTTAGAGAATGGTTGGACTCTGATCTTTTCCAACCAAGCTGATTCTCTGATTCACTTGCACAGCTGAAAGTGTAACCTTCACACCCCACAGCAAAAACCTGCTGTCCTCCAGCTCACATGCAGAAAGATGTTTGCACTTGGGCAACCATGCAGTAGGAAGAAACAGGTTTGTCTTGCTGTTATCATCAAGCACTGCCACTGTGAGAGGGTTTTACCAAACTAGTTGCACTTACGAGGAGTAACCAGGGTGAGAAGAGGTTAGAGGCACAGCTGGCCTCATGTCATGGTTTAAGTGTCAGAAGACAAAATATCCATGGCAGAAGGTTTGTGCAGTAGAGAAAGGAGATACTAACATGAGAATGATTTTGTTGCCTGATTTTTAAGCCTTGTTCTGCTGGGTCTGAGAAAAGTCAGTGAGAGAGTTCTCACTGGGTTAACAGCCAGGCAGAACTGGAACTCACCTGCTTGATGATCTTTTTGACACAAGGGAGTGGAAGCCCCTGATAATTTGATTTGATGATCCACTTCAGGAGATGATGTCCTAGAACCTCAAACACCATACAGATATCTAGAACTCAGTCAAGGCAAAAGATGGACATCCCAGCCTGAGGAGACCTCAATTCCAAGCACTGAGGATCAAAAAATCCCTACCATGAAAGAACTCTCAGCATTCTGACACAGCTTAGAGAAGTCTCCTTCCTTCCCTGCACATCAACATTGAGATCTAAAGCCTAAAATCCAGAGGGATGGAGTTGGTTAAGAGAAAGGTCCTAATGCAGCTGCAGCAATCTCCTCCTGCTTTGACTGTGAGTCAGTTACCCCAGCAAGTGTGCATTGGTATTTCCTGCTAGGCCCAAAACAGCTTCCAGCCAACACTCTGTTTTGGAAGAGCCAAAGCTTCTGCCCCAGGCAGAACTCAATGCCAGATCTCTCTGTACCACATTACCTGAGAAGATAATAAAGTTTCCATCTCATAAGTCATCTTCAGAACAATTAAGTTACTTTCTCCACCCTCCTCTGCCTCTTTACCAGCAAAACAAACTTCTGACAAGCCTGGACTCCAACATATTTACATCCTCTGCTTTTGGCCTAAGAGATCTCAATGCCTACAGACACTCCAGTGACCTACTCAGTCTTTGTGCCTTTGCTTTAGAAACTTGTAGGAGTTTATGAGGCTGCTTTTTTCATATGCTGGCTCAAAGAGATGTGATTTACAGGAGGAAAAGAAGTGCAAAAATCAAGTTGGTGTTAGGTAGCACAAAAAAGTTAACAGGAAAAAAATTAGGGAGCTAAAAGCATTATGATGCTTATAACCTACAGCTTGATCCTCCCCAACAGCCCAGTAATTCTCTCTGAACTGAAATTCAAGCTAGCCCAAAGCAGAAGCATTCACTGCAAGTCCACCTTTCAAATCTTAATGGTGCATTATTAGGGCCAGAGACAAATCAGTGCCTGTCAGGAGCCTCTTCTCAGAGCTACAAGAGATTCTCAAAGCACTTTAAACATCCTAACAGTGGGGAGAAAGTCCAAAGTACCCAAGAAACAACCTTACTATCAAGTTACAGACTACACAGGTTTGCCATTTTTAACTGCTGCTTTTAACACCTTGTGCTGCTTCCAGGGGTGTCAGCAGGCTTGCAGAATGGAGCTGCAGTAGGCAGCTCTCTCCACAGCTACCTCAGCCACTAAGCCATTCTCTCCTGCCTCCCAAAGCAGAGGCAGCCACCTCACCTCTCAGGTTAAGGCATGACTAAGCAGTGTTGTTGTCTCCATGACTTCACACGTCATGTAGGCTGGATGATCACTCTGGATCTGAGCTCAGCAGGCAGCTGTGGGGCAGATGACTCTACAGCAGGTTCCTCTGCCAGTGAAATGGATGCTTGGGCATTGCTCAGCACCCTGATGTGACAGCTGCCCACTGCCTCCCATCTGTAGGTGGTTCTGTGTCTCAGTTCCACAAAAGGATACGAGAACCATTAACCCCTGAAATCTTGAAGTCATCTAACAACTGCACAACTCTCTCTTTACTTGGATCGTTTGGGTCACTGTTGCGGACCTGCAGAGAAAAAAAAAGAGGATTCATTTTGTGTTCCTTGAGGCAATTACTGGGCAAGAGAATATTTTGAAGTCAGAGCTGTGTTACTGTTAGGTTCCCATCCAAATGCTCTGCAGATAGATGTTCCAGAAATCATAGAATGGTTTAAGTTGGAAGGGACCTTAAAGATGATCTAGTTACACCCCCCTGCAATGGCCAGGGGACACCTCCTGCTAGGTCAGGCTGCTCAAGGCCCCATCCAGCCTAGTTTTCAACATTTCCAGGCAAGAAGCCTCAACAACTTCTCTGGGCAACCTGTCACAGTGCCTGAGCCCCCTCATGGGGAAGAAATATCAAGCACATGAGTAATGTGAACTCCCCAGAATGGATTTACAAACATCAAAACCAAACTTGACCTCCACTCTCAGGGACTCACCGATTTTAGCAGCTTGATCTCATCCAGTGCTGTTTCTGTGTAGTGCTCTGCACTCTTCACCACCTTCATTGCCACAAATCTCCTCCCTCTGTGCACACAGGGTAAGAAAATTGGAAACTGTTAAGTCAAAGAACTTATTCTCCAGATTTACCCTAATTGTTTTGCATACAAGAGAACTACTTAAAGGCATCATGGAAAAATAAGGTTTAAACACTCAACAAAAGTTGTTTCTGGGTCTCTTATAAAAGTACCCATGTTAGTCATTGCTCATAAGTAAGAGTTCAGAGGCTGCTGAACACAAGAGCACTCTTCCCATGTATGTGGTTTGTCCTGCTAACTCCCTCCCACACTGCATGCACAGTATGAAAAGCAGCTTCTGTGTCAGGATATAGATAGGTATGGTTTGTATTTTAACCAGCAAGTCAAAAGGTGTTTTCTGCTCATGTTTGTGCTGTGCCAGGGCAGGAGGACTTACTGGATATCCCAAGCCAGCCACACAGTGGAGAAGTGGCCCCATCCCAGCTTCCGAATCACATGGTAGCGCCCGTTGAAGAGGTCTCCTATTTTCACAAGGTGATAACCACCTGGAGACAGAGGGGGAAGAGTTGTATCAAGAGATCACCCAAGTGCTGAAGAGCAGGTATGTGAACAAGCATCACAGCTTGAGGCAGGCTTATTTCATGTGTTTAAAGTTTTTATCATATAAATGAATGCAAATGTTTCTCTAATTTGACCTTGCTAGAATATACAACTGCTGGAGAGAGTCCAGTGGAGCCTTTGAAGATGCTAAGGGGCCTGGAGCAGCTCTGTGAGGAGGAAAGGCTGAGAGCCATAGGGCTGAAAGCCTGGAGAAGAGCAGCCTCAGAAGGGATCTGCTCAATGCTCAGCAAGAGCTAAGGGGGGGGGGGGGCAAGAGGATGAGGTTAGGCTTATCTCAGCGCCCAGTGACAGGGCAAGGGGCACAAACTGGAACCCAGAAGGTTCCATCTGAACCAGAAGAGAGAATTTCTTAGTGTCAGAGTGCTGCAGCCCTGGAGCAGGCTGCCCAGATTTGAAAGTGTCCCTTTTCTTATGACAGCCAGAAAGAAATGGAGTATTTCAGCCATTTTGAAAGCCTTCTGGCACAGAGGAAAAGCTAACAGCTTTAAGCACATGCATTAAAAACAGCTCTTCAGGTGACAAAGTAGGGAAGCTTGGAGAATAGTTTCTTCATTTCAGGGTAGTTTAAAAAATGTTATCATCATGCAGTTTGAAAACCACACATAAAAAGAAGAGTGGAACCTATTTTTATTCTCTGCAATAGATAGGAAATTAAGGGAACTTCATAGATTCATAAAATGGTTTGGGTTGGAAGGGACCATAAAGATCATCCACCCCTCCTGCCAGGGGCAGGGACACCTTCCACCAGCCCAGGTTGCTCAAGGTCTGATCCAACCTGGCCTTGAGCACCTCCAGACAGGTGTTCCATCATCATCATCCACAACCTCTCTGGGCAACCTGTTCCAGTGTCTCATCCACTGAGAGAGGGAACTGCTGGGGAGAGTCCAGAGGAGGCTGAGAAGATGCTGAGGGGTCCTAGAGCAGCTCTGTGAGGAGCAAAGGCTGAGAGCTCTGTCAAGAACTGCGATGCCTGATGACAGGACAAGAGGCACTGGGTGGAAGCTGACGCAGAGGAAGTTTCATGTAAACACAAGGAGGATTTTTTTCCCTGTGAGGGTGACAGAACTCTGAAACAGGCTGCCCAGGGGATTGTGGAGTCTCCCTCTCTGGAGATACTCAAAACCTGCCTGGATGCATTCCTGTGTGATCTGCTATAGGTGATCCTGCTCTGGCAGGGATTGGACTGCATGAGCTTTGGAGGTCCCTTCCAGCCCCTGACACACTGTGATTTCTTTCTAATCTCCAGTCTAAATCTCCCCTCCTCAAGCTTCAATTTCTTGATCACACTGAGAGTTCTGCCCCTGGCAGAGGGGAGTCCTCACCTTTACAGTAGTCATTGGGATCCTCCTGTTCGTCGTCGTCGGATCCCAGGATCTCCTCCTCTTGCTCTGGCAGCTCATTCTCCGACTGTGCAGCAGGGCCCCGGTGCTGAGTGTCGGGTCTGGAAGAGAACACACTGCATGTCTCACACATGTTACTCCAGTTCAGCAGCTTGCATCTCACATGGGGGGTTGCTGATAACACAGGAGACAAGGCACAGCCTTCACAAACACTACTCTCACATTTCAATCTTTTACTCCCATGTTAAAGTGGGGAGGAAATTCTTTATAACCTACTAAGAAAAAGAGCTTAATGCTCTAGATTCACTTTTGTAGTGGAATCAAGAAAGGACCAGATAAGAGAGTGACCTAAAATCTTAGTGATCTCACTCAAAGACTGGTCTCTTAGAACCCCTTCTCAGCCTCTCATTCGTTGAGACTTTATTCACAGAGGCAAAGAATGGTTTGGGTTGGAAGGAGCCTTAAAGACTATCCAGGTCCAACCCCCTGCCATGGCCAGGGACACCTCCCACTGCACCAGGTTGCTTGAGGCCTCATCCAACCTGGCCTTGTACATCTCCAGGGAGGGGACAACCACAGCCTCCCTGGGCAACCTGCTCCACTGTCTCCCCACCCTCACTGTCAAGAATTTACTCCTAATCTCCAGGCTCGATCTCACAGCTCAAAGCCACTGTCCCTTGTCACAGCAGGATAAAACCTTGTCAGAAGTCCCTCCCCAGCTCTCCTCTAGCACCTTCAGGTACTGGAAGGCTGCTCTAAGATCTCCCTGGAGCCCACTCATGGCAGGGGGGTTGGAACTAGATGATCTTTAAGGTCCCTTCTCAGCCTGCTTACAACCAGACCTGACAATAATGAAAGAGGGAGGTTCTGTAGAGGCAGTAACACAACAGGGAATGGTTAAACCTCTACGCAGTTTCATCTTCAGTACCTCTCTGTACAAAGCAAACACTTCTAACCAAAACACTGCCTACAGCCCATTTGCACTGGCAAGAATTCGCGGCCAAGCAGTGCAGGATATCAACTTCAAGCTTCTTTTCTTAGGAGAGCAAGATACTAAGAGTGCTGCAAAGCAGGCAGCAGTTCCTCTCCAGCCGTGACGTCCGCGCAGCAGAGAACATTGCTCACAATGAGCTCCCCTGTCAGGCTCAATTCGCGGAAGTTTCTTGTGCTCAAACCATTGTTCGGTGCAGATCCCACCAGTGCCTTCCCACCACCCCCTTCCAAATCCAACTCCTTCTGCTCAAAGGAAGGACTGCTGAGAGAGTGGCTGCTTATGTCACGTCCTGGCCAGAGTCTGAGTCCATGGGACCAATCTAATGTTTCCATTTTCACGTTCATAAAATGGTTTGGGATCAAAAGGACCTTAAAAGCCAAAAGCCATGGGCAGGGACACCTCCCACCAGCCCAGGCTGCTCAAAGCCTCATCCAACCTGGCCTTGAACACCTCCAGAGAGAGGACATCCACAGCCTCCCTGGGCAATCTGTGCCAAAGTCTCCCCACCCTCACTGAGAATTTCTTCCTAATCTTCAGTCTAAATCTCCTCTCCCCAAGCTTCAATCCATTCCTGTTCCTTCTATCCCTACCAGCCCCTGTGAACAGTCCCTTCTTGTAGGCCCTTTTCAAGTATTGGAAGGGATTTTGGGCAATTCTACAGCAAAATGAACTTTCAGCATTTACACATCACAACATCTTAGCTGTTGGAAGGGACCTCTGGAAATGGAGCCCAACCCCTCTGCCAAAGCAGCATCACCTAAGGCAGGAACACATCCAGGTGGGGTTTTGGAAGTCTCCAAAGAAAGAGCCTCCAAAACCTCCCTGGGCAGCCTGATTCTGCTGATATTTCATGCATCAACTGTGTCACTACCCATGACAGCTGCAGAGATCCCAGGGACCCATGGAGCATAAAAAGGGAGAAACTGCACCTTCCAGTCTGATCATGACAAAACTTGTAGCCATCTACACTCTGGAATGGAAGTTTGTTAAAGAGGAGCTAGGAAGGTCACCCCGGGCACAAGAGAACCACCCAGTGTTTATTTCAGGCTGCTGTCAGAGCTAGCCCTGCTGAGTTTTTAATTCAAGAACAGACAAGTAATGCAGATTAGTGGTCCTGAAGCATAAAATGAGACTGTCAGACAGTCCACTGCTGCCAGGCTAGTGAGAGATATCTATTAACAACCTTGCAGCTTGATCCAGCCCCAAGATACTAAGTCTCCACAAAGCACAGAATTGCAAGTCAGGGGTAGGAAGAAGTTAAAACCAAGGAAACCAAGAGAGAGGAAAAACAAAAAGATCTTGGAGGTCAAAAGGCTACTTTAAAACTGCTGCATTCCTTTGGGGACAGCTGAGCTGCAGATAAAGTCATAGATGATCCCCAAATGAAGTGCAGGCAGCAAAGGCAAGAAAGGTCACAGATGGAATGGCTGAAGGGGAGGATGGATGCTCAAATCTAACAAATCCTACAAAGTCAAGAGAAGTAGAGCCCAGAAGTGGACAGAAAGGAGAATTTAAGGGTGGCAGCCACACCCACAGTGTAAGTCCTGAAGAGCCTTTCTCCCCAGCACGGCTCCGAGATTCCCGTCTGTGTCCCTGCACAGGCTGCAGGGGATTAGCAGGGTTCCAAAGGAAATCCAGCTGAGGAGGCAGTGATGCAGACAGAAAGCTCACACCACTCTGCAGCCCCACTGCTTTTCAGTAACAGTCATTTCACACAGCAAGGAAGAAGCCACTGGAAGCACTAAATAAAGCCTGTTCTCTCAGCAGCCTTCCACAGCCCTTTCTGCCCCCAAGGAGGGGCTGAGGAGCCAATGCTGCCCACAGCCTGGTACAGGACACACCCTGGAGTCTGCATCCAGGTCTGTCCTGGGGATCCAGAAGCATTTCCCTTCTACATTATCATCTGTTCTACCTAGTAATGTGACAGGGAGCTGTATTCAGGTCACATCCATTTCCACAGTGCTATCTGCTTTATGAAATCCCCTCAAAAACGTAGCTCATCCCTTCACATGCCTGCAAAAACCCCTCTGCATACCACCACCACCTAGCCCCAGAGTGACCATGTCAGCTGCAGACAGGGATTAAAAGAGACTTAATCAGCACAGGTCTTAATACCAAAGGAAAACTGATAGACAAACCTATAACCCTCCTCTGCTTCTCTCAGACAGTACTCTAAAAGGCACAAAAGGCTGCTAAAGACAGCAGAAAAATCCATGCTCTGTGTTTAAAGGAGACAGCCAGGACAGCTGTCAGCAACACTGCAAGAGGCAGAGAAAACACAGAAGGAGCCTGGGGAAAATGGTGAGGAGTTCATACATTAAAAAAAAATGAAATCAAATGTTCCAGGGTGCTTATTTTTTCACAGCCACCTCCGTTCTGCCTAAGAACACCTTGATCACCTTTCACTTCTGCTCTCTGTGTGCTAATTACCCAGCAGAATTAACTGGATTTGCAGGGTCTCTCCACAGCTGTTCCACTTAGGAGACACAATGTGGCATGGCAAAGCTACAGCTAAACACCAGCTCTCCTGTGGAATTCAGGGGAATCCACATCTAGAGACCCTCCCCAAAGTCCTGATCCTCTGGGGGATGCCTGAAGAAGTGCAAATCCAGCAGCCAAGAAGAAGAGAGGAGGTCACTCACCTGCAGGACGCGCGGCCGCCCATGGCCGAGGGGAGCAGCGAGGACAGCCCAGCCGTTTTCCAAAGAGCCATCAAAAAACAGATGCCAGCCTGGAGGGGCAGGGGGGGCACATGGGTGGCAGAGGAGGGGCTGGTTCTTCTCGAACGCAGCACAGCTTTGTGAGAGGGTGAGGGAGAAGAGGGCTTTGCCTCCACCACCCAGCTGCACTGCACTGCATTGCAGGTACAGGCCCTTGCAGCAAGGCTGGGGCTGCTCTCAGCACATCCTCCTGCAAAGCCACTCAGGTTTAGGGGCTGAGCATAACGAGATTCATCTCCTCCTCTTGATGTTTACCTGCCTCAATCTTCCCTCTAATGAAATTAGGAATTCAGGCAGATACTTTGTTCCATCTTCCTGAACCAGCAGGTTTTATTTGCCTATTCAATACTGCACTGGATTCAAAGCTCAGGTGAAGACAGGGCTGATGGTAATCACTGACAGTCCAACCCTTTTGATAGCAGAACGCCAGCACAGGGTGTTCAAAGGAAACAGGAGTTTTCTGAAGTCATTCCAAAGCTCCCCATCCAGAGTTACAAGACAAACTTAGCCTTTATTCCTAAAAGTAACCCCAAAAATGCAGGAGGAGTAAAACCCTCTTTAAATAGGTGAGCTGAGCATTTTCCCCAGCAGCAGCCACTCCACACCAGGCTCTGATGATGGAGAAGAATTACCAGCCATTTCCTCTGCCTGTTTATCCTGCTGCTTTATGTAAGTGATAGGGAAACAAGTCAGCACAACGTGACACAGCAAGCAACCATGAGAGATTCTCTCTGCCAAGGAGGGCTGTGTGGTAATGAAAGACACTCTGAAGCTGACTCCCCAGCTTTCAACCATAGGGTTTAAAGAATTGGGCTCAACTGACTGTCTAAAATCCTTTCACCTTAAAAGCTCCCTGAAGTTTGAACATCCCATTAACAGTTCAGCATTGCCAAACCTCTTCACTTTAGGTGATAATAATGTGCAAAATTTTGCACTGTAGACAAGGTTTTGCTCCACATTCATTGAATCCATCCCCTGACAGCTCTGCTCACCTCTGCAAGGCAGGGACAGGAACAGGTATCTGCAGGAGCTGAGCTGCAGTCACTCACTTGGCCCTTACAGAGGGGTTTTATAAATAACTTAGAGCTGAGCATCAAGAAGATGGGACCAGGCTCTCTTCAGTGGTGCCCAGCAGTAGATGAGGGGCACCAGATAGAAGCTGCAGCACAGGAAAAACTGCTGGGGGTGCTGGAAGCCTACAGCAGGCTGCCCAGAAAGGCTGTGGAGTTGTCTTCTCTGGAGAGCTTCCACCCCCAGCTGGCCATTGTGACCCTGGGCAAGCTGCTGTGGGTGCCCCTGCTTTAGCATAGGGGTTGAACTGGATAATCTCCAGAGATGCCTTCCAATCCTCACCATCCTGTGATTCTCTGGTGCTTTCCACCTTAACCAGCCACCAGAGTGGGTGTTTCCAGAGTGAAACACCAGCTGCAGCCAGATATCCCTTCCAGTGCTGCAAAGGATTCCCTGTTTTCATCTGGGAAGAAGGGAAAAAAACCCCACTCCATATGGCATGGTGAGAAGCCAGGATTTAAAAGCTCCCTCCCATTTTCACACCCCTGCACCAAGACAATGTCTCTTTAAGGGGTGTCTGCTTGCCAGACTGCATCTCATTGCATCTCATTACTGCTCCTTAGCCTGCCTGTGATTTCCAGATCATGTTAAGGCACATCTAGGCTGAGGGCCTGCTGCTGATGCCAGCCTCCACCACGCTCACACACAGATCTGCTGGCAAAGCCACAATTCACCAGTGCTAGACTCAAACTTGAGAGTGAACCCAGGTTTGAAATGCTAAAACTATTTCCTTGCTTGCATGCACTTCACTTTTCTGCTCAAGAAATTAAGTATTTGAGGGGATTTGGAGGAATTATCAATTGTGGGGGACTTACAACTCTGCAATCCACATTAGTTTGCGATTCACTCACTCTCACATCCCTGTTTTTCAGAATAAAGAACAGGAGCTTCTGTCAGTGAGGGATCCACACCACTTGCTGCTGTAGAGCAGCCATCAGAGCTGCAGGAACACTCCTGATGAGAACTTCAAGAGGGTTGGAGATGGTCTCACATTTAGTTTTGACAGATCAACCCTGAGAGGCACCAAGATATACTTTAGTTTAGCAAACCTGTGGGAGTTTGGTTTGAAGAGAAGCAATAATGATGTCTCAGGAGGGTGGTGCTAGTGCCCAAAGAACAGAGGCAATCAAGTTTCTTGCTCCCTAGGCCCACTCCCCCACACCAGAACTTAATGAGCTGTTTGTAGAACTGTCTGCTATTCCAGCTATTGCACACCATGGGAATTCCATGGAAACCAGCAGATCTTCAGCTGTGTCTTGTCATAGGCTGTCAAACCCTTCTGCATTTGAATGAAAACATCCCATGGGTGATGTGTTCTGAATCTACAGAGTTGGGGCTCTTCAGCCTGGAGAAGAGAAGGCTTCCAGGAGACCTTAAAGTAGCCTTCCACTATCTGAAAGGGGCCTACAGGAAGGCTGGGGAGGGACTATTTATAAGATCTTGTAATGACAGGACAAGGGGCAAGGGGTTTGAACTGGCAGAGGGAAGATTTAGACTGGATGTTAGCAGAAAGATCTTTACAGTGAGGGAGGTGAGGCACAGGAACAGGTTGCCCAGGGAGGTTGTGGCTGCTCCCTCCCTGGAGGGGTTCAAGGCCTTGAGTGACCTGTGCTAGTGGGAGGTGTCCCTGCCTATGGCAGGGGATTGGAACTGGATGATCCTTGAGGTCTCCTTCCAACCTTACCATTCTATGATTCTGTTCAGAACACTTAGGGAAAATGCAGTCCCAGTATTGATGATGTGAGGAAAAACATAATCCAAGATCCTGATCCCAGGCAAAGTTTTGGATAAAGAAGCTGAGGAAGAAATTATCAGAACCTCAGGGCTCCTCAAAACCAGCAGGAAAATGGAAGCAGCAAGATGTGCAATAACAAACTGGAAAGTATCAGACTCCACTAGGAGTTTTCTGCTCCCCAGAGTGTAGAGATGGAAAGTTAACCAATTTCCTCCTCTCTCTTCACAGCAGTTCTAGTGAGGAGGAAGCAAGGAGGGAGTTTTCACTGTATGTTGAGAGTTTGGCTAGAAAATTCCAGGTAATTTTAAAGCAGCTTCTTAAAAATACTGACTGAGGGCATCTGGGAGTGGGGAGAGGAAGCAAGGCAGAGGTACTGTGCCAGCTCAGCTCTGCCACTGCACAGCGAGCTGGAGGAACTAGTGAGAAGCCTGAGGAAGAATCCTCCACGCAGGAATGCTGCAGCCACCTTGTGGCCGATGCAAGGCTCCACTCGGCACAGCTCCTGGAACACCACAACACAGGAACTCTGCTTCCAGGCCCCTACAAGTCATCATGCAAGAACGAGGCCAGGAGCTGGCCTGAGGAAAGCCCCATGCAGCCCCACACCTTCCTAAGCACCAGGGCAACACCACACTGCACATTTACCTGCCAGTGCTGAACTCCAAAGGTATTAGTGAATCACAGAGCTGCAGAACTGGTTTGGCTGGAAAAGACCTCTACGATCGTCCAGCCCAACTGTCAGCCTAAGACCATCAGTCCCCAAGTGCCATGGGCACAGGTTTCTCGAGCCCCTCTAGGGATGGGGACTCCACCACCTCCCTGGGCAGCCTGTGCCAATCCCTGACCACTCCTACAGCAAAGAAAGATTTCCTCATCTCCAGCCTAACACTCCCCTGCACAATTTCAAGCTATTTCCTCTTGTTCTATCACCTGATCCTGGGAAGAAAGGACCAACCCCCACCTGGCTCCAGCAGCCTTTCAGGGAGTGGCAGAGAACCAGGTCTCCCCTAAGCCTCCTTTTCTCCAGGCTGAACACCCTCATGTCCCTTAGCTGCACCAGCCCTGTTCTCCAGACCCTTCCCCAGCTTTGTTGCACCCAGCCCCTCAGTGTCCTTCTGGTGGTGAGAGGCCCAAAACTGAACCTGATATTCAAAGTGCTTCAAATGACTTAAAAAATCTGCAGTTTTGACAAGAGGGCAAAAATAACCACCCCAGTGCAGCTCACCAGATACAGCTGAAGAGTTCACAGTCAGAAAAAAAAAGAAGCTTGGAAGCCCACCAGTTTGTTTTTTAAAGCAAGCCTTTTTTGAGTGCCTTTGCAAAGCTACTGACTGTTAGTGCCTGAGATGTTCACACCTCATGAAATGATAAAATTAATACATCACACAGTCCCAGAGAGCTTCCAAAGCTATCTCTTGGCAGCCACACACACTGCAGTAGCCTACGTAGCAAACTCCCTCTGCTTTATTAGCAGCTACAGCTCTGACGTGTGGATTTCCTGACAGATGCCCAATATTGAGGAAAAGGCCAAGCAGAAGCTTGCCTCTCATTTCCTAAAATTAATTTAGGTTAAAGCAACTTGAAATGCAACTCCTTGCTGTTTTGGTAGAAAAGGCTGCAAAAAGAAGCTAAGATGAATGCTCCACTCGAGGCCACAAAGCAGCCCAGTGGAAGTCAAGAGAAGTCAGGATCTGCTCTCTATCTAGGTTTGCTTTTTGTCCCTTTAAGGCATTCAGCTGTCACTCTCCCTGCCCTTCCTCCTCGATGCTTGGGGAAACAGGAGCCAGGCAAAGGTACACAGCTACCACACACCTCCACAATGGGACCAAGGAGCAAGCTGGGCAAGTAGAAACTTCCTAAGCAAAGATTTGAGGCAGTTGAGTTAACGTTTCTTCCAGACTGCTAAAAATCTTGGGCTAGTTTTACTGGGGTGAGCAGACAGAGATACCTCATCTTGGTAGTACCAAGAACTTTGCCTGTTCTTTTTGCCAGAGATTAACTCACTCTTTCACTTTGATATTGGTATCAAGTAAAGCTGTTAACATAGGAAGGATGGGAAGAAATAGGAACATCCTGAATTTGTGGAAGAGGAAGAACTTGGCTGACCTTCCTATAAAAGAAAAATAAACCTCATAGGTGGAAGTGTGATTAGGATTTACAAGAGGTTTCTCTAAATAACCACTTCAGGCTGGTCCTGTCTGAACCTAACCAGCAGCAATTTTAACTACTGAACGATGAAAAACCAGCAGCAACTTCCCTGCTTTGGTACCACACACAATCCATTTGGATTATTTTAATCTTTCCAAGTGTTTTTGTTTTGAATCTGATTGGCTTGGAAGGGAAAAGCTAAAGCAGGTATGGTTCATTCCTAAAGTGAAAGACACATTGAATTGCTTTAAATCCCTTCAGCACATTCTCTGCATTTTTATACTTACCCATAAGAAGATCAGTCCCAATCCTTACCAACCTTAACCTTTTAAAATCAGTTTGTTTCGTGCTTTTTACTGCCCTCCATATAGAAAAAAAACAAACATGTGTGTGATCTAATCAACTGCCATGGAACATCAGATGTTAAAAGGACATTTTGTGTGGTTTCAGGTTTAGATTTAATGGAAAAAGTCTCCCAACAACCCAGTTAAGCTTATTTTAGAAGATTTAAGTAGAGCAGCTTTGTATTTAAATAGCACAAATGTCATGCAACTGCACTGAAAGTTAGCTGCCAAACCTGGGTTCTTTTTTGCTGTAGAATGTAAAGCATAAAATATATTTACTTGCTGAGGCAGGGCCTGCTAAACCTACAGCACCAGAAAAGAGTTGAAATGTGGAGTTTAAGAAAAACACAGCATTTTAGATTGACAACAATCAAGAGCTAACCAGCACTCAAATAAACCTCAGTGGCAAAACCAAGAACAAAACAGCAATGCAGTTAACTTGTTCTGCCTAAAAAGAGGTTATGAAAAAGGCTTAAAACCAAACATGCCAGCACTGAAAGTTACTGTTCAACAACCACAGAATTCACACAGAATTCCCTTTCCAACTGTGGACTCTACTGGCAGAGGCAGTACTGTTTGTCTGCAGCTGGACAAGTAACTGGTATGGAATCAAACAAAGGATTATTCATTGAGACGTTAGGATGCAAATAACACCAGAGAAAGGGGAGAGTCTTCAAAAATTGCCCTAATGCTGTCCTCGAGGACAGGAACATTGCACTGGGGAGGCCACACCTCAAATTCTGGGTTCAGTTTTCAGCCCCTCACTCCAAGAAGGGCATTGAGGGGCTGGAGCAGGTCCAGAGAAGAGCAACAAAGCTGGAGAAGGGTCTGGAGAGCAGGGCTGGGGAGGAGCAGCTAAAGGAGCTGGGCTTCAGCCTGGACACAATGAGGCTGAGAGGAGACCTCATTGCTCTCTACTACTGCCTGTGAAAGGAGGTTGGAGCCAGGTAGGGGTTGGTCTCTTCTCCCAAGAAACAAGAGACAGGACATGAGGAAACATCTCCAAGTTGCAGCAGGGGAGATTTAAGTTGAATGAGAAGAAATTTCTTCACTGGAAGGGTTCTCAGCCACTGGAACAGGCTTCTCCAGGGAGGTAATTAAATCCCCATCCCTGGAGGTGTTTGAAAGAGGCAGAGATGTCACGCTGAGGGATGTGGTTTAGCACCAGACTTGGCAAACTTAAATAATGATTGGACTTGATCTTAGAACCATTTTGGTTGGAAAAGACCTTTATGAACACGTAAAGAAGAGCACAGAAACACAGCACACACGTCCCAAAGAGTTTAGTTAAGTGGTCCTCACCCTTCAGAAGCCTCAGCTCAAAACAAATGAATCTGTTCTGAAGACAACCAGCAAATATTTTTAAAATCCTTATGATTTGTCTGAGGAAGTGACTAAGAAAGCATTACTCCAGGCCTAGGGAGAAATCCCTCAAACTCCCATCCCTAAAGCCTTACTCACTAAATCCCTTCGGCTCCTAGGCACCAGCCAGTGGAAAACCTCCTGAGGAAGCAGGGATTTTACACAAATCAGCAGCATTTTACTGAGCATACAGAACCAGCTCTGGGATTTACCTCACCTTGCAATGGAAAAGAACCCCCCAAGCAGCCCTGAATGCAGCCCGGTGGGAGCCATTGTTTAGTATTTACTGGAGATCTTTGAATCTTAGTATCTGCAGCCAAAAGCTCACCACATACAAAGGCTTGGGACATTCCTGCGGTAGGAGAGAAGCCACACGAGAGCATCAGAGAAGGAAGCAAACAACACAGCACAGCCTTCTGACGGCAAAACTTAAATCCATTTTTTTTACAAAGTAGTGAGGTGGAAGGGAGTGAAGAGAAGGCAGCTCTTACACGGTGCTCTGCGGGATGCGGAGGGGAGAAGGGACGCCAGAAACTGTCACCGACACGTCTTAGGGCCGGGGGAAGGAGGCTGCAAGGGCATGCACCGCACGGCTGCAGCTCCGCCGCGGAGTCCGGGGGCAAAGGGAGGGGACCCAGAGGCTTCTCGCACCCCCAGACGGCTCCGCTCCCCCGCCAGCGGAACCGCGACCGGGGACGGCGAGCAAGGGTGCCGAGCGGCTCGGGCGCAAAGCGGAACGGCACAAACCCGCCGCCCCGGGCCGCGCCAGCCGCTGCCCGTGCCGCCAAACGTGCCCGCAATTAAACCCGCCTCCCGAGCCCGCCCCGGGCCTCCGCACGCTCCTCCGCCCCGGGGCTCGCCAGCCCCGTCCCCGCGGGGCGGGCCGGGCGTTAACAAAGCGGTGGCGGTGCCGGCGGGAGCTGCCGCCCGAGGGGGAGCCTGGGGGGGCTGCACTTACTTCCTCTGGGCCTTGTCTTTCTTGGCTTTAGTCCGCTTCTTCCGGGCCTGCAGCGCCAGCACTGAGGGAGAGAAGGGGGACAGAGACGTGAGGGACAGCGCGGGGCGGTACGCACAGCCCCGCGGGTGACTGAGGGATACGAGGGGTCTGCACAGCGCTCACCTTTCCGCTCCATGGCCGCCAGAGCCGGGAGCCGCGGGTACACCCCGCGCATGCGCCGTGAGCCCACCCCCTGCGCCACGCCGGGCAGCGCCGGCCGGAGCATGCGCGGCTCCGACACCTCCACAGCCGCAGCCTCGCCGCCGCCACTGGGGGTGCCGCTGGAGCCTGAGCTGTGCTTGGCGGCCACGCCCCAACACTGCCGGGGCCGCCCCCGCTCGTCCTCCGAGGGGAGGAGCAGCCCCGGCCCCGCCTGTGGCGGTGGCGGCATGGCGGGAGGGCGCGCGGGACGCGGGTGGCGGGAAGGCGGCGCGCGGCGGGCGTTGTGGCGGGAGACGCCGCGGCTGTGGCGTCAGCGCCGCGCGGGTGAGGGTCGTTGGAGAATCGTCATAAAGCGATGGGAGCGTTAGGGCGGGAAGCGACTGGCAGGGTCACCGCGTCCTGCTGCTGCCCCAGCACCGCCAGGTCACCGTTTAGCCATGGTCCTCAGCACCACATCTACACGGCTTTGAAATTCAGGGACGGGGACTCCATCACTGCCCTAAGCAGGCTGGGCCAGGCCCTGACAACCCTCAAGGGTAAGAAATTGTTCCTCATGTCCAACCTAAACTTCCCCTGGTGCAACCTGAGGCCATTGTCTCTTGTCCTGTCACCTGCTCCTTGACAAAAGAGACTAACCCCCACCTGGCTCCAGCCTCCGTTCAGGGAGTTGTAGAGAGCCCTTTCTGCAGGCTGAACAGCCCCAGCTCCCTCAGCTGCTCCTCGCCAGCCCTGTTCTCCAGACCCTTCCTCAGCTTGGTTGTCCTTCTCTGGACATGTTCCAGTCTCTCACTGTCCTTGGAGTGAGGGACCCAAACTGAACGCAGGGTTTGAGCTGTAGCCTCATCAGTGCCCCCTGCTCCGGTCCTGCTGACCGCACCGTGACTGAGTCAAACCCGGGAAAGCCAGCAGAGGGAGTCAGGCCATAGGCTGCAGCCGGAGCATGAGCTGTGTCCGCTCTCGGTTTGATTCCAGGACACAGCTTTTTTAACTCTGTCCATCAAATTGTATTTTGTGCCTGGTCAGATGGAACCTCCTGGGTTCCAGTTTGTGCCCATTGCCCCTTGTCCTGTCACTGGGCACCACTGACAAGAGTCTGGCCCCAACCTCTTGTCCCCCACCCTTTAGCTCTTGCTGAGCAAATCCCCTCTGGGGCTGCTCTTCCCCAGGCTCAGCCCCAGGGGTCTCTGCCTTTGCTCCTCACAGAGCTGCTCCAGGCCCCTTAGCATCATCGAAGCTTCCACTGGACTCTCTCCAGTAGTTCCCTGTCTCTTGAACTGAGGAGCTGGAACTGGACACAATCCTCCAGATGCAGACTCACCAGGGCAGAGGGCGGGGGGAAGAACTTCTATTGACCTGCTGGCCACACTCTTCTTAGTGCACCCCAGGAGGCCATCGATCTGGCATTAACTTTCAAAGCAGAAAAAATGCCCTCAGACAATGGTCAGCCATAACTGGTTTATCTGGTCCTTCCTCCTGGCTTCCTGCACAGTGTGACACACCACGGGGCATGGCCCCAAGAACTGCTTCTGCCACTCACTACATGACTCGTGGTGTTTCTCGGCTGCTTTGTGTCTTCTGCAGCCACTTATGCACCACAGCCCCGGGTTACTAGCACAGGGTTGGGGCAGTTATGTACACATTGCACAGTCTGCAATGGTAACAGGCACTGTGGGGGATCTGTAGCCTCCAATTCAACACAGAGCGGGAGCTGCCAGGGATTCTGCAGGAGAACATCCTACCACCAGCTGGGAAGGACACCATAAAGTTGCTTTATGCACAAAACAGGTGGAGTTGTCACAACTAGGTCAGATGAGAACGTCAAGCTGCCTCCAAACACATGATTACAGATGGGTCTTTGATCTCTGACTTCAGTGGGGTTTTTAAGAGCTATAGGCGGAGTCCCTGGCCATGCAGGACGTGCTGGGTCACTTCACAGCCTGTGTCCAGGGATTTGGGCTTGGCTAAACGCAGGAGCCCTGCGTAGACGCGGGAGCAGAGCTGCGGCACCGCACAGCTATAAGGGACAGAAACCAGGATCTTCTGGACTTCCTCTCAGCCAGATTCTTGTTTTGCAATATGAAGAGCCATAATTTGAATGCTGACATACTGACGTCTGAGCTGTTCCCTGGTGCTCAGCTCTGCGGAGTCACAGCGGTAGAAGATTCAGAACTTTGCAGAACAAGCCAAAAAAACAAACAAACAAAAATAAACCTCTTAAGTTTACAGAGAGTTTGGAGAGTTTTGATGGTGCCAACAGTCGGGACTGACACTTGATCTTAAACCAAGGCTGCTGCAGGAGAGCCAACAGGATCTGGAAATTGGGGCTGTGCTTTTCGTGGGGTTTGTATTACTCTGTTTTGAGCAGAGCTGCGAGGAGCTTGGCATGAAGCCAGCGTCCAAAACAATGCAGGGAAGCATATGTGGTTTGAGAATTACTCAACACCATCTGAGCTTTCAGTTTTTCCTGTCTTTCAATCCAAAAGGTATGAAGCTTCCAGGACTCAGTTTCCTCTACAGTAAGCAGCTCTGCACAGTAATGCTCACTAAAATCCTCTACCACTGCAGCTTAAACTGTGGGTCCCCTTTAGAAATTGCTTGGAAGCAACAGGATTTTAAATGGAAAAAAATGAAAATAAAGATGAGAAGACCTCAGTGGAATACCTTACAGAAAATTCGATATTAATATTCCTATCAGTCACCACATCACTGCTAGAATTTAGCAGCCAGGAGCTGCAGAATGCAGAAGCTTGCTGTTAACTGCACATCCAGAAGCCACACAATGCCCAGCAGCAGAAGTCACTCTTCACACTTTAACAGTTAGCCCAGAGCACAGGACCTGTTCACAAAGGATCATAGAATTGTTTTGGTTGGGAAAGACCTTTAAGATCATCAAGTCCAACTGTCAACCTAGGACCACTATGGTCACTAAACCATGTCCCCAAGTGCCATGTCCACACATTTCTTGAATGCTTCCAGGGATGGTGCCTCCACCCCCTCCCTGGGCAGCCTGTTCCAATGCCTGTCTACTTTTACAGGAGAGAATTTTTTTCCAATACCCAACCTAGACCTTCCCTGGCACAGTTTCAGGCCATTTCCTCTCATACTATCACCTGATACTGAGACCAACCCCCACCTCACTCCAACCTCCTTTCAGGGACTTGTGGAGAGAATCCGTCATTTAAGTCCATGCTTTGCCCCGAGATGGGATCTGAATAGTGCATATACACAGTGCATGATCTTGCCTGCAGCTCTTCCCACCAGGCAGTTTGTGCCATGAGATGATCCTCCAGGTGAGGGCATGGTGAAGCCTTGTGATACATGTTGCTGGCACAGTTAAAGAGCTTCTGCTTCAGTGGAACCTCAGCTCAGGTCGCTGTGCTGCTATTACTGCATCAACTTCTGTGCTTGATCTACAGAAAATAGAACTGATTTGATTGCTTTTCTCAAGTGCTAACTGCATCTAAGTTCACAGTTCTTGTGGCTCCTCAGCACAAAGTGAATACATTTGTCTATTCTTCAGTATTTCAGTAAAGGGCTTTAGAAACAGAGCGGGGGAAGCCACTATAATGTTTACTGGGATTTTGTTGTGGTGTCTAAGAAAGGTACTGAGGGAGAAATAATGGCCAAGCACCACAGTGTGTCATAGAATCATAGAATCATTTTGGTTAGGAGAGAGTTCAGATCATCAAGTCCAACTGTTAACCCAGCACTGCCAGGTCACCACTAAGCCATGCCCCTCAGCAGCATGTCTGCTGGTGCAGACAATATCAATGTCACCACAGTGCTGAAGAGTTATAACAAAATGTTTTCTTTGAAGCTTTTATGTCATTTTTCTCCTGTGAGACTGGGCTCAGAAAGTTGGGACTGTTCAGCCTGAAGAAGGGAAGGCTCCTTTGCGATGTTTTGGCTTTGCGATGTTTAAAGGAGGCAAGAAGAAAGCTGGGGACAGACTTTTAAGCAGGGCCTGTTGTGACAGGACAGGGAGTGATGGCTTGGAACTAAAAGAGGCAGATTCAGCATGGAGAGAAGGGAGAAATGTTTGACACTGAGGGTGGGAAGACACTGTCCCAGGTTACTCAGAGAGGCAGGAGATGCTCCATCCTTGGAACCTGTTGCAGGTCAGGTTATTTGGGGCTGTGAGCAACCTGCTCGAGTTGCAGATGTCCCTGCTGACTGCAGGGGGCTTGGACTGGATGAGCTTGATAAGTCCCTTCCCACCCAAACCAGTCTGTGACACGGACTCTAAACACATCTGAGAACAATGAAAGTGCTCTGCCTGTCATCTGTTGGAGTACAGCAGTTTAATTTATTAGCCAGCAAGAAATAGATCAGAAGTGCTAAGTTAGGACATTAAAATACAGAATTTCAGAAAGCAAAGACAAATAACTTGCTAAAATTAGCTACAAAATTGGGAATGACCCACTGCAATGTTTTGGGCGTGTCTGGGTGGTGCATCCACCTGAAACCACTCAGAAGCAATAACTAAAAAGTTGCTTTTTGTTTAGAACTGAGTTCCCAGAGGCATCAGGCAGGCTGCCTGTTCTGAGAACAGAAAAAATGAGAGGCTCAAAGGCTGATAAAAATCCCCAGAACTGCAGCTTAACTGTACCCTTCTCTCTGCACATATCCCAGTTCCCCACCAGCTGTGATTCCAGGATTGCTGGTGTGCTTCCATCTCTTCTTCCACCAGCTTTGGCGCTGGAAATCTGATAGAAGGAGCGAACAACACTGCTGGAGAGAGCTTGGCTCTGCCTGAACTAAGCCTGAACTATGCTATTGGCTCTTCAGGAGAGGTTTGCTGTCAGAGGCATTTGCAGAGAGAAAGTCTCAAGTCTTCTCCAAGAGTAAACTTCTTTCCTGAAATGGACCCAAACATTACTGTAAGCCAAGGGTGGCCGATCTGAGCCAGTCCAGTGTGGCTTCCATGCCAAGGTGATGTCATGGGAGCAGTGAGAGGCCATGCTGGCGTGGGAGCACAGGACAGGCCAAGTCCCCAGCTGCCAAGGACAGGACCTAGCAGAGGCTGCCAAAGTGGACACCACCAAGCTGCCAAGGATATCAGTGAGAAAGGGCTGCTGAAGTGGACATCACCAAGCTGCTGAGGACATGACCTAGCAGGGGCTGCCCAAGTGGACACCACCGATCCATCATGGGTTCCATTTACACCCCCAGCACAGCTGCATCTGACAGCAGGCCCTGAGGAACCACTGTCACCTCCATTCCTGGTGGCTGCTCCCAACCCTCCCCAGCACATCCATTACAGGGAGATTGGTGACTCTCCACTCTTTCAAGTTTTTTCTCCAGGGAAGAGTCCAAGGTCAATATTCTTGTACAGACTCTCCTGGACAATGCCAAGATGAGACCATTAATCAAACTGTTCCATGAGCAGCAGAACCCTGTTCTGCTGCAGACGTGGAAAGGTTTTTGCCTTCATTCTCACCTCCTTCAGCTCTAAGACCCCAGCCTGGCAGTATCCATGGGGTGATGAGCCAAGGCAGGCTTCTTTCTCTAGGTGGGGCAACTACTGGAATCTGCTGCTCAGAACAAGGGCTGTTCCCAGAACTTGAAGCCGTCTGCCCAGTTCAGACTTGGCTGAGACACTCAGCTTCAGAATTATTGCAGAGTACTGACAAACCTCAGCTCTCCAGGAAATCAAGCCCACACTGTCCTTCTCTTCTCCCATTAGCCCCACAGGAGCTGGTGCAGTAACCTCTGGGTTTGCTCTCTCCTGGCTCTGTTGGGGAAATGGAAACAGTTTAAAAACAAAGCCACTGAGTTCAGCTGGATGCCTTTGCAGCCTGCACACAGAGATGTCCTTCCCCAAACAGGAACACACAGCTCAAAGAAACAAATTGGATTATTGATCCCTTGGGAAAAGGGCAAATACCTGTGAAAAAAGAATTCAGAGAGCATCTGCTCTGCCCTGTTTCCCCTGCCACGTGACAGGATTTAGTCATGGACTGGATAATTTAACAACCTGAAAGCTTACAGAATCCCAGCATGGTGGGGGTTGGAAGGGACCTCTAGAGATCATCCAGTCCTACCCCCATGCTAAAGCAGGGGCAGCCACAGCAGCTGCCAGAAAGACTGAAAAACAGCGAGGGAAGGAATTGCCAATTGACCTAAGAGGCCAGAGCTCCACAAATCCACTCATGATAATTGGAAGAACCTTCTCACAGATAAACAGCATTTTAATAAGCCAGCTTCTGAACAAAGTAAGAATGTAAACCCATCAGCAGTTCAGTCATGGCAAGAAACTGCATAGAGAAAACCATGCAGAAGCCCAGGAGCCAAATCCATGATTCACAGTAACATCCTGGGGGGTAAATGTGAAGCGGCTTGCACTGGTCCTTTACATAGGAGACACCTCCATGACACTCCAAACATCTCCTCTGCACTGGTGCCTGCAGCAGCTCATGTCCTCGGGTACAAAGGACCTCAAAGCTGAAACTTGACTGAATGCTGAGGTTGGAAGGGACCTCTAGAGATCATCAAGTCCAACCTGTCAAAGCAGGACCACTGAGGGCAGGTCACACCCGAATGCATCCAGGCAGGTTTTGACAGTCTCTAGAGGAGGCTCCACAACCTCTCTGGGCTGTCTGCTCCAGTGCTCCATCACCCTCATTGCAAAGTACAAACATCCTGAGTTCTTTTTGAACCTACTCAAGGAGAAGCTGAAAAGGCTCAGATAACCTAAGGTATGTGCAATGCCTTTTACATCTCCATCTCTGCAGTGCTTTAGCACAGTCTCCCCCTCTGCAGGCACGGAAGCTTGGCAGTGCTGGGTCAGCAGCTGGACTCTATGTTCTTAAAGGTCTTTTCCAACCTAAACGATTCCATGATGCTGTGATTCTAAGCCATGTGGCTATGGTTAGCTCCCTGCAGGCACTGCGAAGCTGCACAGGCACTGGCATTCCACAGATCCAGCTGGCACATGGCATGGATCCTCCATAGGCAGCCCCAAGCCTTTGCATTCCATTTGGATGAATCGCAAATACTCCGTGTGCCATTCCTATGATAGCCTGGACTGGAGAGTCCAGAGAGCTGAATGCACCCATTACATGACCTGATTAACACCACAGTAAAAGAGGAGATGGAATTTGGATTCCTTCTGTTCTGGTCTAGAAGAAAAACACAAAACCACTGCATCTTGGGGAGCAACACCGAGCCAAACCCATCCCACCTACCCCAGGACAGCCAAATAATTCCTGTTACATTATTGAACAAAGGGGTGTGAGCAGGGCTTGACCTACAGGATTTATTTTGTGTATGGTTTTGGATCAGTATTTCCAGTAGATAAACTCTGACCAACCCCAGTCCTGGGCTCCTTCTTCCCTTTTTGTATCCCCTGGCAATGTTGGTAATTTTCTACTTACAAACTAAATATCTGCCCAAAGCTTCTGGCAGCCTTGGACAGTGGCTGTGGGCACTGACCCCAGTGAACATTACAGAGCTGAGTCCCTCTCCATCGTTTTGTTGTCCAAGCTGGCCACACGCTGGGCTGACAAGTGGACACAAAATGGAGAACAAACAGATGAGATAGGGAAGTGGAAACTAAACAGGGGAAAGGGTATGAGGAAGGAAGGCAGGCATGGTTCTTAAATGATGAGTTGGGGGAGGGAGCAAAGAGTGAGGGTGGTGAGACATTGGAATGGGTTGCCCAGGGAGGTTGTGGATGCTCCCTCCCTGGAGGTGTTCAAGGCCAGGCTGGATGAGGCCTTGAGCAACCTGGACTGTGGGAGGGGGAATTGGAACTGGATGATATTTAAGGTCCTTTCCAACCCAAACCATTCCATGAATCCACGAATCTCAGTGTAAAGAGAGAAGTTTGCTGAGGCCTCCTGCTTGGGCTCTTGCTCATGCTTGGACACCTTCTGCCCTTGCATCTCTTCCTTCTGCTCCACAGGACTGCTCTTCCACTTGTGTGTCTCCTGTAGTTTGCTGTGGTGAGTGTAATTTTATACACTTTATATTTGAATTGGGTTCAATTTTGCTGTTTCATTAAGTCTGTTTTCATTTTAATCCATGAGTCTTCTGTTTCCCAGTCCTCCTCTGCTGGGGAGGGGTCATCAGGTGGTAGAACAACTGCTAGAGTTTAGCCCCAGATATGGGCTAAATGTGGACACTTAAGCATCAAGTGCAACAATAAAGCTTCCAACATTACCCATGACCTTAGAGTAAAACTCTCCTATTGATCTCTGGGCAAGGTGTTTTATTGCACCAGGTGCTCCTGGGTGGACACCTGCCATAATTATACACAGCTCCACCCTCTCTATCAAATAGTTTTGTTTCTCTTACTCCAGAACTTCATCTAATCTCCTTCTCACATTGTTTATTTTTAATATATAAAAAGACAGTGCTGGAGCAGGAGGCTATTGCACAATCTAAAGGATCTTACTTTTAATGAAATTAATCTTGATGACAGGTCTTGGTGGTGAATGAAAGCTAGAGAACACAATAGCAGCTCAAATTATGACTCCATTTGCCTTCACTTATCACCAGGAAATTGCTTTCCAGCAGCCTAAGGTAGATGTGAGCCATGGTTTCAGGCTGTAGTCCCAGACGTAGCTGAGCTGAGTTAGCTACACAGAAAGGGGGGGGGGCTGGCTCCTGCTCCCCTTTCCCTGTGTGGTCCTGTCCCTTCTGGCAGCAGCAGCTGTCAGATTAGCTCACTGCACTCTCGAACAACAGTTGGAGTTTCAGCAGAGGTTCAGTACACATGCTGAAACAAAGCCCAGGTAAAGGATGAATCAGACACTTTGTGTTTGCTTTCTTAGGAGGACTCTGCAGAGCAGACACAGCCGTGACCACCACCAGTCCACTCTGAAGGCAAAAGGAGATTTAGAAAGGAAACAGAGATATTGAGAGTCAAGAAGTGGTGAATGTGCTTCGTGGCTTTTATTCTGTTTGCCTTGCTGGAACACCACCGGGAATTCTCCTGTGCTACCAACCAACATTGCCTTCTGGTGAGCCTGGAGGGCTCCTGAGGCAGAAGAGATGCAGAAGACATCTCTCTCCTTAGGCAGAAGAGATGCACCTCCTCCCAGCAGGATGCCCCAAACAGGATTTTGGCAGGTGGAAAAATGAGGTTGTGGAAGCATCAATGTTTTATCAGTACCCCAGCCTGACCCCTTCTCCTCAAAGACCACAGAAACGTAGCTCCAAAGCAGTTTGGTCAGGCTCAGTCTTACCATTACGCAACTTTCCATGTCCTCATCTACAAGGGAACAGAAAAGGCTCTTGAAAATGAGGTATTGAAACGCACAAATCAGGGGCGGGGAGGGGAAAAAGGCAGGCCAGTGCCTGACAGCTGGGCTGAGGGAAGCACTGGAGGCAACTCCAGTTTTTGGCAGTTTCTCTTTACATGGCATATGTCCTTCACAGCATCACAGTCCTGAGAGAAACAGCCACCTCTGCAGACTGCAGCTTTAGTCCCGCAGCTCCAAGCGGGTCCTGCTTCAGGTGCATCTTGCTGTGACCTTTTCCCTTTGCGCGCACCCTTAGGAAGGCCCCAAGCAGGCTTCTATGACAGAGCGGCAGCGAGTCCCCAGCTACAGTTTATTTCCAGGGCTGTCTCCGAGACCTTCCAACGCCCCAGAGCCCACAGGCGGCCCCTGCCCGGCCGCGGCCCCTGCCCCTGCTCCCACCCCGGCCCCGTCCCGCCCCTGTCCCGGCGGGCGGCTCTCGCGAGAGGCGGCCGCGCTGGTTCCATATTGGGTCATCTGCGCCCTCGGCGCCTCGGCTCTCGCGAGAGCTGTCGTGACGAGCGACAGGACTCCGCTGTCGCGCCTGCCGGGGGTGTGTCGGACGCTCGTTCCCCGGGCAGGACGGGAGGCGTCGCCTGCGCCGTGCTACCTGCACCAGGGGAGGTCCCCGGCTCTCAGCCCCGCTCCGCCCCGCCCGCTGCCGCCTGGCCGAGCCCCACCGTCCCTTCACCTCGCCTCAACCTCCGGGGGCTGCCCCGACCCTCGCCATCGAGGGAACCCGGAGAGGGACTGAGGGAGCCGGGAGGGAAGCAGGGACGGGAGGGGGGAAGGCGGTGACAGGACTCGCAGCGCCCCGCTGACCCCGCGGCCGCCCCTGAGGTGAGGGAAGGCGGGAGCGGGGAACGCCAACGGTAGCGGCGGCCAAGGGGCGGCGGCGGCGGGAGAGGAGGGCGTTGCTGCTGCAGGGCCGCCCCCGCTCGCCTGAGAAGCGAGGCGGGGAGAGGAGGAGGAGGAGGAAGGAAGGGAGAAGCCGCTGCTGGAGAAGGTGGCGGCGGCGGTGGTAGTGCAGCAGCCCCGGGCAGAGCCTCCCCCTCCCGCCGGGCCGGGCGGGGCGGGCTCCGGAGCAGAAATGTCTCAGGAGCGGCCCAAGTTCTACCGACAAGAGCTGAACAAGACCGTGTGGGAGGTGCCCGAGCGTTACCAGAACCTCTCCCCGGTCGGCTCCGGGGCCTACGGCTCCGTCTGGTAAGTGCAGGGAGGGCAGCGGGGTGTGTGGGTGTGCAGGCGAAGGGAGGGAGGTTGCTGTCCGCTCCCCCGGCCCCTGCCCTCAGGGCTTCGCCTAGAAACGTGCCCTGGGTCGTGGGGACCCGCGGCGGCCAGCGGAGCTTGCTTGTCCTCCGCGGGTTCCCCTGCCCCGGTTCTGTAGCAGCGAGGAGCACTTTTCCTCCCGGCTGCAGCGTGGTGCTGCTGGGAAGCCGCAGTCCTGCCTTTGGAATGCGACGGGGATTGCACCACATGGCAGGTGGCACCGAAACATTTTTGCAGGGGAAGATAATCGTGTCCCAACCTCCCCCCCACCTCCAGTGAGCTCATATAGGCATACTTCACCGTGCCTCCTTGCAGCCAGAAAGTGAGGGGTGGAGAGGGATGGAGCCTGGCAAGGCCCCCGTGGTTGGGTTTGCAGGGCGGAGGGCATGGCGGCTCTTGTCCCAGTTCCTGGGGACCTGGACCTGAAAGCTAGGTTAGATTTGAGGCATTTGTATTTTTCTTATTGGAATCTATCGATAGGCAGGGAGGGGAGAGGGAAGGCTGCGAGTGCTGCTTTTGCATCCCTAACTTATTATAGAATCATGGAATGGTAGTGTTGGAAGGGACCTCAAAGATCATCTAGTTCTAACCCCCTGCCGTAGGCAGGGACTTGTTATGTTGGATTTACAGGTATCGATATTTTCTTGGCAATAGCAGATCAACAGGGAGAATCTTGTTTTATAGCTGTAGAGTGACAGAATGCTGCAGTATGAGCTGCCTGGCAGAGTGAAGTCTTGGTGTGAGACCTGCAGAAATTGGGGGAGCTGGAAAATACAAAGCTTAGTTTTTAATGCTCGGCTAATGGGAACAAAACATGACAGGTTACAGGCGTTAAATGCAGCACTTCCTTCATCAGAGACTCTACAAAGGAAGGATGTTGGATCATTAAACATGAAGTAACTGGGCTGCACACATTTAATTTCAAAGACAGGGTTGTATTTGTATTGGTCTGGTACCTCGACTCTGGCAGTCATGTAGCAGAGCTGCAGGGAAGTGTCCGCAGATTACTGGGGCATTAAGAGCTGTCTCCACACGAGCATTCTGCTTTCTATTCTCAGTTAATTGTCTCTGTCAAAGTGTGAGCAGAATTTTCAAACATGGGTGCATAAGGACTGGCACATCTCAGCTGCTGTCTTGGACCAGGCATGCATCTTTGTCATTAACATAGTGTGCAGATTTCTGTCGTGAATATCATCTGTGGTGTAAGGAGGGATGCGTCCTGGTGCTCTGCTAGTAAGGATAAGGAGTTCATTTGCATGTGCTGCAGAGTTAAATCATAGAATGCACAGGGTTGGAAGGGACGTGAAAAGTTGTCAGTAATTCTTAACCTCAAATTGTTGGTAAGTAAATATCTGTAATAAATAACCTGCATTTCTTCAAGCTGCTGTGCTTTGGGTGTGCAAATGCTTACATGTCATAAAAGAGAGAGTGACTGGTTCTAGTAGCAAGATTAGCCAAAGTACATGCTAAATTTGTTAAAATAGAGTGCTTTGGTGTGGTGAAAGATGGGGCTCACTGCTGAAGCTGATAAACTCCCCTGGAAGTGCCCTGAGTTACGCAACTCCCGAATGCAATCAGAAACGAATTTGCTCTTTGCCATGCCTATTGTATTCTCAGGTTGCTCCTTCCCAGTCTAGCCCATTCCTCTTTTGTTTCCCTTCCCCCCGCCCCCCCCCCCCCCCCCCAATCTCCATTGTGCCTGTGACACCCCCAAAGGTTGCAAACTCTGGAGTTTGCATCGTGAATTTCCTGGTTTTGCTGTGTCAAAACTTTCAAAGATTGTGCAACTCCGTTCAGGCCAAGATGAGACAATCTCATGTTGGAGGTGATTTCAGGCTTGTGGCACACAAGTCTTGGTGCAGCCCCTGCTAGTGGCTTTCTGTGTGTTCTTCTCAGGATAATGCTTCAGAAAAGATACTCTTCAGAAGGACTAGTGACAGGGAAAGTGCCAGCATTGCAAACCCCAGCAACACAACAGACAGCCCTTGCATGCATGTGTGGTTTTGTTAAGCTGCAGACGTGATGTTCCTGATATTCCTGCAGTGACCTCATGATATTCATAGAATAATATCATAGAATGGCTCAGGCTGGAAGGGACCTCAGATCATTTGCTCCGAACCCCCTGCCACGGGCACACCTCTCACCTAGATCAGGTTGTCCAGGGACTCATCCAGGGAGGAGGCATCCACAGCCTCTCTGGGCAGTCTGTTCCAGTGTCTCACCACCCTTGTACTTAAGAACACCTTTCCGAGGTCCAGTCTAAACATATTCTGCCTCAGCTTCAAATCATTCCCCCTTGTCTCTAGATACACTTCTTGAAAGTCTCTCTCCAGGCTTCCTGTAGGTTCCCTTTAGGTATTGGAAGGTAGCTCTAAGGTCTCCCCTGGAGTCTTCTCCAGACTGAACAACCCCAGCTCCCTCACCCTATTCTCATGGCAGAGGTGCTCCAGCCCTTGGATCATCCTTGCAATTACTCTTCTACTCTCTATCCCTTTCTCCCCAGTAAAATGTTACCAGTTTCATCAAGTCTTTGCTTTTGGAGTACATCTGGGACAGTAAATCCTGGGGTTTTCACCACTCTTAAAGTGAATTTCTATATAAACTTCAGTGTGTTCTATTAGAACACCACAAAATGTGCTGTTGTTTATTTAGGTGCAAGACAAGGCATTAAAAAATGAAGAACTTCTAGAAAGTGGGGGAAGAAAAATAATAAAAGAAATTAAACCAGCAGATGAATCATGTAGACTGTGGAGCTGGCTGCTGTAGGCTGCTTTTAATGTCTAATGTGAGTATGACTTGGAACACCTTCATCTGTAAGAACCTGACTTGATTTTGTAGTTGGTAGATGCAGGGTGAGGCATTTGCTGCAGGCAGGTTAAGGCACCTGAGGCATGTTCTTGAAGTTGGAGCAAATATCCTCTTGTTTTCTGGGGTGTTGGGTGCAGGATTGGAGAAAGGAGGTTCAAATGGCCAACTTGGCTGTTTCTCAGCATCTATATTAAAATCTGAAAGCTTGTGGAGATGGAGGGATTTGGTTCTAAACCATCAAGAATCATCACTGTGTATCCTCAGATGGATCCTTGCTGAGTTGTGTAACAATTGCTGTGACATCTGGTGTGTGAAATGCTGTTTCGTTTAATTCTTGCAACAGTTTTGAGTATTCACACAACTTTTTTTCTTTCTTTCTTTCTTTCTTTTTTTTTAGCCTGAAAAAGGCTTTGTAACCAAATCAACCCCAAACCCTGTGCAGGGTCCTGAGTTATCAGCTTATGCTTCACGTGGGGCACAGTGTCCTGCAGCAGGAAGTTACAGGAGGGAGCTGGGATCGATGAGTGACTCACAGCTCGGCTGCAGCTTCATGTGAAGCCTCAGCAAAGGGCGTGAGTTCAGCCAGCTCGGCCTGACCACAGAGGTGTTCTGCTGAGCTTTGCCATCAGTGTCATTCCCTTAGGAGTTTACTTTGTTTACTTTTTTTTTTTTTCCCCCAGTAGTTTTTTGTGTGTTGTCTTTAGACCTTTGTAAAAAGGAAAGCGTTGGTTGACTTTCTGTTCAGGCTGTCTGTACTGCTCTATTTCATTTGGAAAGGAATTGAGCAGCCAAGACCTGCTCTTCTGCAGAATCTGCTTTTTCTATTTGTAGATCACCAGGTTATGTAGCTCTTCCAAAACCTGGAATTTAGAATCCTAGAATGGTTTAGGTTGGAAGAGACCTTAAAGGTCATCCAGTTCCAACCCTCTTGCCATGGGCAGGGACACCTCCTACTGGACCAGGTTGCTCAAGGCCCCATCCAAACCTGGCTTTGAACAGTTCCAGGCTTGGAGCCTCCACAGCTTCTCTGGACAACCTATTCCAGTGCCTCACCACCCTCATGGGGAAGAATTTATTCCTGATGTGTGATGCAAATCCAGCTTCTTCCAGTGTGAGTTTGAATTTATTCTCTTTTTTAACCCACAGTTGTGCCAACACTGACCCTGAATTTTCTGGGTATTATGAGAGTACTGAGATAAATTCCACAATTTTTAACTAACAATCACACACTGGATTTAAGTCATTTTAAAACACGAGGCTCTAGAGGAAGTGAAGTGACAACCTCAAATCGAGCTTGGTTGTAACAATTCCTCTGTAGTTTATCTCTTTTTAACCAAAGTGTGCCCTTGAGATTACCAATCCCATACCAAAGTGTGCAGCTGCCTCCTGTTCACTTGGTGCTTGCTTCTCCAGTAAGGTGTGGTAGATGTGTGAGGAGTGATATGAACAGCAAAACTGTGTGGGGTGGAGCAGCTGCACAGGTAGGATCAGCAGGGCACACATGAGGAAGAGGGAGCGAGGGGCAGGTGGGCATGCACAGAAATGCTGTGAGCAGAGCTTGGGAAGTGGTTTGAACATCATGGGAAGCAAGAAGTGAAATTAGTGTGAGTATCTCTGTCCTACAAGGAGGGTTTTATTGCACCTTTGTGCACAAAAGATGCAGACAGGCTGGAAGGTGTCCAGAGGAGGGCCATGAGAATGCTCAGAGGACTGGCAGCCCTGCCATGGGGTTGAGCTGGATTTGTTCAGCCTTGAGAAGGGAAGGCTCAGGGGACAGCTTATCACTATGGACTAGGACGTGAAGGGTGGCTACCAGAAGGATGGAGACTCCCTTTTTGCAAGGAGTCCTATGGAGAAGGCAAGGGGTGATGGGAACAAGTTGCTGCTGGGGAGATTCCCTTTGGAATCCAGAAGAAAATTTTTCACCATGAGAACAGAGATTGGAATCATCTCCCAAGGGAAGCAGTGGGTTGGGCAGTTTCAAGATTCAACTTGACAGGGTGCTGGGCCAGCTCACTTCAACTACACCATCACCTAGAAAAGTTGGACCAGATGACCCTGGGGTCTCTTCAAACCTGGCATTCTGTGATTCTTTCTTAGAAGCAAAAGCCAAAATAGCTGAGGAGGAACAAGATTTGCAACAAGTAACTTGTACCAACAACTTCTCATTGTTGTGTTACAACAGAAAATTGAGAAGTTGTGGAGGCTTTGACCCTGGAAATGTTCAAAGCCAAATTGGATGGGGCCTTGTGTAACCTCCTCTAGTAGGAGGTGTCCCTCTCCATGGCAGGATTAGATGATCTTTAAAGTCTCTTCCAGCCCATAGGATTGGATGATTCTAACTCTTTATAGCGTGTGGGAAAGTAACTGGTGGAAATGTTTGTATGAGCTGAAGTCAGTGGTTGGTGTTGGTGACAGTGTCAGGTGCCAGGAGCAGTGGTGTTCTGTCTGTGACTAGAGGGGCATAAATTAGCCCCAGAGGTACCACTGAAGAGGTTTGGCTAGAGTAGGTGTTTGCATAGGCGCCAGTGATGAGCAGCACATTATTATCGAACAGCCTTAGCACAAAATTAACATCCTGACTATCTACTATTTAAATAAATTGCACTCTTTAGTAATTTTGTGTGTGCTGCAGTTCCTCAGGCTGCTTCAGGTGTTGCTTCTCAGATGCTGTAAGTTGAGTGAGTGGATAGCTTCTGTGAAGCAATTGTTTTAGTCGACCTCTTGCGTTCTGGATTCAGTTCAGGTTAGCTCAGAGTTGTGGTTGTGGCTCACTCAGGGTGAGGAGGATGCAGTTTGTGTCATAGCACAATACCGTGGAAGGGCTTAGATGTGGAAGCTGTGATAAACTCTGAATTTGTGATAATCTTGTTTTAAAAGGGATTTAAAACAGTGGATAGTGCAGTTTCTTCCCAATGGAGCTTTTTTAGCTGAAGCATGATTAGAGAAATGCAGCTGTTCTAAGACTGTGCTGAAAGGCAGCTTAGTGTTCTTTAAAATGTTCTCCAAGGTGACAGCTGTTGTGTAGCTTTGTGTTCCAGGCTCCTAAAAACCATTAGGCAGTTATCTGTACTGGCAGCAAGTTACTTGGCCTGCCTTTATCTGGAGGGGAAGGTTCTTCAGACCTTCAGCGTGACTCAGCTTAGAAACCACCTCACTTCAGGAGCAAATCCAGGTTGTGGTTGTGCAGCAGCACAATGTTTTCTTTCCTGGACTTGTGCACAGTGTCACTGTGGGGGTTAAAATGTGTTTGAGTTCTGATTGCAGTTCTCCTTGGAGGCCGAATGTCCGCTACAGTGGAGTGCTAATTTGATATGGCCCCACAAATGACCTCAAAATGGCAAATGAAAGTGTTAGGTCCTTCACTTCAGTCACAACAACCTCCTGTAACGCTCCAGGCTTGAGGAAGGGTGGCTGAAACCTGCCCAGCAGAGAAGGACCTGTGGGTGTTGGCCAACTGAAGATGAGCTAGCTTGTGCCAGGTGGCCAAGGTGGCCACCATCACCCTAGCTGGGATCAGCAGTGGTGTGACCAGCAGGGCCAGGGGAGTGACTATCCCCTTGCACTGAGCACTGTGAGGCCACACCTCAAACACTGGGTTCAGTTTTGGGCCTCTCACTCCAAGAAGGACATTGAGGGACTGGAGTGTGTCCAGAGAAGGTCAACAACTGGCAGAGGGGAGATTTAAACTAGATGTCAGGAGGAAGTTGTTTGCACTGGCACAGGTTGCCCAGGGAGGTTGTGGCTGCTCCCTCCCTGGAGGTGTTCAAGGCCAGGCTGGACGAGGCCTTGAGTGACCTGTGCTAGTGGGAGATGTCCCTGCCTATGGCAGGGGGTTGGAACTAGATGATCCTTGAGGTCCCTTCCAACCTTACCATTCTATGATTCTATAACAAAGCTGGGGAATGGTCTGGAGAACAGAGCTGGTGCAGCTGAGGGACATGAGGGTGTTCAGCCTGGAGAAAAGGAGGCTGAGAGGAGACCTTCTGGCTCTCTCTCAACTCCCTGAAAGAAAGTTGGGGCATTGGTCTCTTCTTCCAAGTAATTAGTGAGAGGGCAATAGGAAATGGCCTCAAATTGCACCAGGGGAGGTTTAGGTTGGACATTAGAAGAAACTTCTTCACTGCAAAGGCTTCTCAAATGTTGAAACAGGCTGCCCAGGGAGGTGGTTGAATCACTGGATATATTTAAAAGCCACAGAGATGTGATGTTGAAGGATGTGGCTGGTAAAGTTAGATCATGGTTGGACTTGATGGAGGTCTTTTCAGCTGAAACAGTTGTATGATTCTGTCAAAGGTGAATTCCTTTCAGAGTCTGGAATAGCTGATGGTAGGCTGGTGGCTCTGAAATCTCTCAAGAGCATCTTGTGGAAACTGAGAGAGAAATCTGACTGCTTAACTGCTAAGGTGGTTAATGTGAAAGGGATGCTCTGGTTTCAGGATGAAAGACATTCTGGTATGTGTTGTCTTTCATCCCCTAAATGTTTGAAAGCTGCTAAGGATTCATGACTAATTCACAACAGCATGAGATGAATTATTATGAGTAATCTTTTTGCTCTAAGTCCTAGAAAACACCTTGAGTATCATTAAAATATTGTCATATAATTGCAGCCTGAGTTAGATTATGTTTCTAGATTACAAGATCATGTGTAAGAAGCTTAAAACCCCCCAAGATCCTGTGTTTCATGTAATGCTGCAGCTTAAATATTGATGATGTTGTGACCAAGAGTAGCTGAAGCTCTTTGGAAGTCCAGGTGGAAATCTGAAGGCTTATGGCTGCTGTTGTCTGCCCAGGCTGAGTAAAGTGTGACCTGTGTGTGGAAGTGGTTGATAAGGGCATTCTCTTGGACAGTCTGGTTGAGCTTGAGTAATGTCCCTCCCTGGCAGTGCTCAAGGCCAGGTTGGGTGGGTCTTTGGGCATCTAGTTGCAGATGGCCCTGCTTGTTGCAGGGGGTTGGACTAGATGAACTTGAGAGGTCCCTCCCAAACCATTCCATGATTCAGCCATGGCAGTTTGGTGGTCCTGTGGTCTCCTGGCAAGCTTGAAGACAGACTGGGGAAAGTTGGGCTTGTTCAGCCTGGAGAAGAGAAGGTTCTGGGGAGACCATAGAGCAACCTTCCAGTACCTGAAGGGGGCTGCAGGAAGGCTGGGGAGGGACTGTTTCCAAGGGCTTGTGGTGAAAGGACAAGGGACAACTATTTGAAATGAGCAGGAGAGGTTTAGGTTGGACATAAGGAGGAAGTTATTTACAATGAGAGTGGTGAAACACTAAAACAGATTGTGGTTGAGGCCCCATCCCTGGTGACAGATTAGCCTCGGTGTGGCTCTAGACAGCCTGATCTCCTTAGAGGTGTCCTTGCTGACTGTAGTGGGGTTGGACAAGCTGACCTTCGATTGTCCCTTCCAACTTGACACAATCTGTGGTCTGTATTGGTGTCTTTCCAGGGAGCTGTCTGCACTGTAGGTGCTGTGCAGATGCCCCTTTGGAGAGGAGGAGATTCTCTTCCTCCATCATGCACAGCAGGTTCAGCCATCCCTTTGGAGGGCCTGAGGGAAGGACCTCTAGAAGGTTCATGGAAACCAGCTTGTATTTTTGTTTTCTATCATAAACCTCATGTACCAAATACCTTGGAAGCTGAGCAACTTTGAGATAAGGAGTCTGTTTGCAAATTAATTCCAGTTAATTAAATTGACAAATATTGACCTTCTCTGACTTTCTCCATTCCCCCTTTTCCCCTTTGTTACCTTGAATCAAGTGTAACCCTGAGTTCACATCCTCTCCCTTCCTTTTTGGCAAACCAGACTTGGTTTAGATAAGAACATCAAAGAAGAGAAGAAAGAGTAGTAATTGAGTTCACAGTTCAAGACCTGTGTTTCTTTAGTTCCTCACAGATAAGCCCTGAGTTCTGGAAGATTTGCTGCCACTGTGCCCTTGCAGCCCAGAACCAACCACACCCTGAGTGGGCAGCAGGTGGAGGGAGCAGACACTGCCCCTTTACTCCATTCTGCTGAGACCACACCTGCAGTGCTGTGTCCAGCTCTGGAGCCCCCAGCACAAAAAGGACACTGAACTGTTAGAGTGGGTCCAGGGGAGACCTTGAACATGATCAGAGGGGAGGCCTCATTGCTCTCTACAACTCCCTGAAAGGAGGCCGGAGCCAGATGGGGATTTATCTCTTCTCCCTAGTATCAGGTGCTAGGATGAGAGAAAATGGCTTAAAATTGTGCCAGGGGAGGGCTAAGCTGGTTATTAGCAAAAGTTTGCTTCAAGAGCAGTCAGGCATTGGATCAGGCTGCCCAGGGTGGTGGTGGCATCCCCATCCCTGGAGGTGTTCAAGAAATCTGTGGCCATGGCACTTGGTGACATGGTTTAGTGGCCACAGTGGCATTAGGTGGATGATTGGACTCAATGATCTTAAAGGTCTTTTCCACCCAAAACAATTCTGTGAAATGCCTTTAACAGTGACTCTGCGTCCAGATAGCTGCCGCCCGGAGTTGCTAGGTGTGGGTTTGAAGGTGTCTATAAATAGTTCCTGTTGGGAAATGAATTCTTTTTTCTTGCAGTTCTGCCTTTGACACCAAAACTGAGCTGCGTGTGGCTGTCAAGAAGCTGTCTCGCCCGTTTCAGTCCATCATCCATGCCAAGAGGACCTACCGGGAGCTGCGCCTGCTGAAGCACATGAAACATGAAAATGTGAGTGCTGGGAGATGGTATCCAACATTGGCCTCAAGTTGGACTATCCTGTGACCATCCATCAGGATTGCCTTTCACATTGTCTTAGAATCATAGAATGGTAAGGTTGGAAGGGACATCAAAGATAGCCAGTTCCAAACCCCTGCCATGGGCAGGGACACCTCCCACTAGTACAGGTCACTTAAGGACTCATCCAACCTGGCCTTGAACACCTCCAGGAAGGGAGCAGCCACAACCTCCCTGGGCAACCTGTTCCAGTGTCTCACCACCCTCACTGGAAAGAACTTCCTCCTAACATCCAGTCTAAATCTCCCCTCTGCCAGTTTAAACCCATTGCCCCTTGTCCTGTCATTACAAGACCTTGTCAATAGTCCCTCCCCAGCCTTCCTGTAGGCCCCCTTCAGATACTGGAAGGCTACTCTAAGGTCTCCTGGAAGCCTTCTCTTCTCCAGGCTGCAGAGCCCCAACTCTCTCAGCCTGTCCTCATAGCAGAGCTGCTGCAGCCCTCTGAGCATCTTCGTGGCCTCCTCTGGACCCACTCCAACAGTTCCATGTCCTTCCTGTGCTGGGGGCTCCAGAACTGCACACAGGACTCCAGATGGGGTCTGAGGAGAGCAGAGCAAAGGGGCAGAATCCCCTCCCTTGCCCTGCTGCCCACACTGCTCTTGCTGCAGCCCAGCACACAGTTGCTGTCTGGGCTGCACTCACACTGCAGGCTCATGTTGAGCTTTTCATCACTCCAGACCCCCAGGGCCTGTTCCTCAGGGCTGCTCTCAGCCATTCCCCACTCAGCCTGGAGTTGTGCTTGAGATTGTGTCTACCCAGGTGCAGGACCTTACACTTGGCCTTGTTGAATTTCATGAGGTTGGCCTGGGCACACCTCTGCAGCCTGTCCAAGTCCCTCTGGATGGCATCCAGGTTTTCTGATGCCAAATGCAGAGCTTGCAGGAGGCCAATTGATTTGATTTGTAGCAAAGCACACAGTTAAAAAAGAAATACCTCCAGAAATACACAACCCATTTTGTATTAAACACCTTCATATTTCCTAGGATAATCTGGAATCTACTTGGCAGTTTCCATAGAACAGTTGAGATTGGAAGAGACTTTTGTGATCAAGTGCAACTGCTCACCTAAAGCTCACAATCCAACCACTGCTGCTAAGCCACTGCCACTAAACCATGTCCCTCAGAACCACATCCATGCATCTTTGAAACCCCTCCAGGGATGGTGACTCCACCACTCCCTAGGCAGCCTGTTCCAGTGCCTGAGAACCCTTTCTGTGAAGAGATGGCTCCTGATACCCAATGTGAACCTCCCCTGGCACAATTTGAGGCCATTCATGCTGTCTTAAGGGTTTAGGACAAAGGTGGTGACACCTTCTGCTTGCCTGCTGTAGTGAACTGTAATTGTTGTTACTTAAAGAATTTAATTTAAAAAAGGAAATCTCAAAGTGATTTTTAGTGTCTTGTGGAGGATTTTTCATACTTGGTTGACTTGCCTGTGTCAGAGGATGTGAAGTAGATGTTCACTAGATTCCTGTGGGTAAAATAGGGAGGCAAAAAGGAGGAGGTGAGGGGGTGGAAATCAGATGGCTTTTCATAGAAGCAGTCCACTGAAATCAGCAACAGGGAAATGAAATAGGATGTGACAAATGTTGTGTTGAAATGGGTTTTGGTTTTTTTTTGCTGTAACCTCCATTTGCTGCAGTAAATGATGGCCCAGCTCTGTGTGTTTGTGCTGTTAACACACCAACATGTTGGTACTGCCTGGCACCAACAGAGCTAAAGGTCTCATAACCTGCCCTTCATAGAACTCTCAACAAGTGCATCTCCAGCTCTTCTATAGCTCCCTTCAAATCCTGGAAGGCTGTTTTAAGGTCCCCCCAGAGCCTTCTCTTCTCCAGGCTGAACAACCCCAACTCTCTGTGCCTGTCTTCATACTTCAGAGTATTGCAGAGAGCCTGTGCAGCTTTAAGGGATGAAAGGAAGTGAAGTTGTTTATATATAGAATTCTTTATTATCAGTTCATCATGCCATCATCCCTCTGTGGGCACTTCATCTAGGTTGTGGGTCAGAAGTCCTGCAGCTGCAGAGATGTTCAGAGCAGGTTAGTGCTGCTGTCTCAGCTCTTCAGGTCTCAGTTCAGAAGCAGAACACTTGGTTTGACGTGGCACAGAACACAACCAGCACATCTGGAGGCTGTGGTGGTTCAAGGGGCTTGAGCATGGGGTGGTTTTCTATATCCTGTCTCTGCTCTGGTTTCTGGTGATGCTGAGCACATAAAGGGAGCTGCAGAGCACTCAAGTGTGGCTGGATTGCATTTCCAAATTCCAGCAGGCCTTGTTAGTTTGCATGAAGCACAGCACTCAGCAGATGGGAGAGCAAATGTTGTCAGAGGAAGAAATTAATAAGCTCTGTAATATCCTAAAATGTTGGGAGGGGAAAGCAAAAGGTTAGGAGTTGGATTCTAAATCCTCTGGTGTTCACACTTCCTGAGAAGTGAGTCACTGATGCACTGCAGAGTAACTGTGTCTGAGTGTTTGCGAGACTCAGTGGTACATATGGGGAGTTTGATGCTGTGCCAGAGAGTGGCAAGTGCTGAAGGGGATGGGGGCAGACTCTTGTCAGTAGTGCCCAGTGACAGGACAAGGAGCAGTGGGCACAAACTGGAACCCAGGAGGTTCTACCTGAACAGAAAGAGAAACTTACTTGGTGTGAGGGTGCTGGAGCCTGGAGCAAGCTGCCCAGAGAGGTTGTGGAGTCTCCTTCTGTGGAGAGATTCCAACCCTCCCTGGCCATTGTGACCCTGAATAAGCTGCTGTGGGTGCCCTGCTTGAGCAGGGAGGCTGGATTTGATGATCTCTGGAGGTCTCTTCTAACCCCACCCTGCTGGAATTTTGGGATTCTATAAAGTGGGTGGATAATGTTGAATGTTCTGTAAAATCTGATCTGGAAGAGTCCACCAGAGAGAGAAACTGTGAGTGTGAGAATTATTACACAGGATGGATGTAAATGTTTGGGTTCGAAGAGTCTAGAAATGGAGTTGCTGTGATCTATATCAAGAGAGATAGGAAAGTTTTTTCTCTTCAGTTTCCTCAATCAAATGCAATCTGTGATGTAAACAGAGGGGTTCATTTCCTAGCTACTCACTTTCTTCTCCAAATCATAGTCCAGAGTGCCCAGAGTTTTTTATCTTTAGTTCTCTGCTTAGAGGTAACTCAGCTGAACCTGACATCCCTGGCCAGTGTAAAGAAGGGGTGAAAAGGGATGGTTCCAAAGGGAACACAGGAATCCTGCTCTGGGTGTTGTTTGCACATCTGAGCTGTTGCTGGAGGTGTAGCCAAGAGGAGAGGTGCTGACTTGAAAAGGGAAGAGAAGTTTCCTTGGAGGTGGATGAGGAGAAGCTGTCGCTTTAGCTCATATATTCATAAAATAAAATATTATTTGCTGTTAAAAGAAGGAATAAAAGGTTTAAAAGTAAGTTTCAGTGAAAAATGAATAATATTTGTCAACTGGATGGATTTTCTTCTGTTAATGCTGTATATGACCTTGGAGGTAATTATGGGATGATAAGATAAAGCTCTGCTTTCCTGCATGGCAACTCATGCACTTCCTTTCACTCTGTGCTGGTGGAACAGTTTAGCTGTAAAATGAGAGGTGGGGCAGCAGCTCTTTGGGCAGAAGACCCAAGTGGCAGTGTGAAGCTGTCAGCTCTTCCAAAAGCAGGTCCTCACTGCAGTGCACTGCTTGATTTTCTGGTGTAGTCAGCATTTTTCCTTGCTTGTGTCACAGACCCTTGAGTTTTTTCTAGCCATTACTCAGCACAAGTGAGACAAATGCACTCTCCCAGTTCTGACTCCAGTCTGTATTCAACAATATAACTGAGTAGAGCAGGAGGAAACAGCTTTGTCTGACATTTGAGTTTTTTTGTTTCTCTCATCCTCTTCTCACCTGAACAAACTTCAGCTTTTCCCAGCTGCCCCACACCAGTGCTCACAGCAGCCCTGTGTGCTGGGTGCTTTAAGTGGATGGCAGCTCTGAAACACCAGCTGTGTATTTTTAACCTTCATTTATTTTTTTATTACACAAGGATTGAACATTTCTGATCCTGTGTGAACAGAAATTTGCCTACATTGGAATGATTCATATGAAACTGAAATACCTTGTGAAGTGAGTAGTTTCTGCTCCACAAAAGGATCAGGCTCACAGGATGTCAGGGGTTGGAGGGGACCCAAAGAGATCATCGAGTCCAACCCCCCTGCCAGAGCAGGACCAGACAATCTAGCTCAGGTCTCAGAGGAACACATCCCTTACTAACTGTTTCATATTTACTGTGATTGTGGTTTTTCACCTTTCTGTTTCCTTTCTAGGTGATTGGCTTGCTGGATGTGTTCACCCCTGCCAAGTCACTAGAAGAATTCAATGATGTGTAGGTAACTTTTCTGAAGACTGTAACCAAACAGCTTTTGTGTCTTCCATGCATGATGATAGGAACATTTGCCACCTTGATTTGTCTGCCATCCTTTCCAGAGAACTCTGAATTCCAGCACAAGAGGTATCTCAACATTCTAAACTGCTGGACTCATCAAACTTGTCCACTTGTGGTTTGCTACCCAGTGCTGCAGGGATCAGGGTGCTGATCTGCTGTGTTATTTCAAGTGTTATAAACTGTCTTTCATTCAGCAGGACACTCTGGGACAGTCAGCCCTGCTACAGGAGCTTCACAGGGAATTTCTATCCTAATCCTGTTGAAGGGATTGCTTCACAGGCTGTGTGTCTCCTTTTGTTCACAGGTACTTGGTGACACACCTCATGGGAGCAGATTTGAACAACATTGTGAAATGCCAGAAACTCACTGATGACCATGTGCAGTTCCTCATCTACCAGATCCTTCGGGGGCTCAAGGTACTGCACCTCTCCTGCTTGCAGGGTGACAGCTCACCAGCAGTGATGGAGGTTCTTGATGAGTCTTGCATCCTCAGAGAGCCACAAGAGAACATACTGGGGCCTCTCTGACTTCCCTAACGTGTTGTAGGAGAACCTGTTGGTATTGTTCCTTCCCTTCATACCTCTTTGGAGCTCTGTCACAGTAAAGTTCTGTATTACTTAAGAGATTTTTATACATTATGGAATGTTATGAGCTGTGCTGCCCTCTTAATCTGCTTGGAGTGTGGATCTTCTGTGTCCTCAGTTTTGTTGAGGTGTGTTGTCTCACTCCTGGTGGCAGTGCTCCTGGGTGTTCCTAAGGGGAACACCTACCTGAAAACCACAGACACTCTGGGTTCCTCCTGCAGACAAATCTTAGCACTTGAGTTGTGTGGGATGGGGTAGGGCAGTGCTGTCTGGTGAAGGAATGAGAAGGAGCCTGCTTGGACTGTTAAATATTTGTCATTTTGCCTTGCAGTACATCCATTCAGCTGACATAATACACAGGGTGAGTATTGATCTGGAGATTGCTTCCTGTGCAGAGCCAATGCCTTGAAACATGTAGCACAAAATCTTACAAGGTAGCACACAAAGAAACAAGGATTCCTGAGACTCCTCTTGGTTGCATCTGGGAAGTGGTTGTCACAATCCTTAGTTTCTGTTGCTGCCTGTGTGTGACTTGTGTCTTTCTGAAGCCAATTTTCTCTGTTTTAGAGTATGCATATCTAAAGGGTGGAGGGCAAGGGGCTGGGGCCAGACTCTTGTCTGCGGTGCCCAGCAACAGGCACAAACTGGAACCCAGGAGGTTCCATCTGAGCAGGAGGAGCAACTTGTTTGGTGTGAGGCTGCTGGAGGCCTGGAGCAGGCTGCCCAGAGAGTCTGTGGAGTCTCCTTCACTGCATTCCAACTCCAGCTGGGCATTGTGATCCTGGGCAAGCTGCTGTGGGTGCATCTGTCTTAGAAGGGGGATTGGATTTGGGTGATCTCCAGAAGTCCCTTCCAACCCTCACCGTGCTGGGGTTCTGTGTGTGTGTGTTCAGTACACATGTACAGCACAGCTTTTATGCATTTTGCTTATGTGGGACACTTCTGAGGACCCCACAGAAGAGAGAACTGACTCTGGATCCAAGTAATTTTCCTGAGTATGAAGAGTTGATATTTGCAACCAGTTAGAATTAATTTTCTTTCTGCATTTACTTTGTCTGTTTTAGACTTGTGAAAGCAGCTCTATAGCACCTTTAATGCTGCTGTTTAATTTTTCAGGATTTAAAGCCCAGTAACCTAGCTGTAAATGAAGACTGTGAGCTGAAGGTAATGTAACCATGAGGTCTGCTTGGTCTGCCTGAATGCTTTGTGGATGTCCCTTGGAAATAAAGGCCAAATGGAATCCTTTCATGGCCCAATGTCTCTGCCAGCTGTAAAAGGCTGTGTTTTTTTCTGTCTCTCTTCCAGTGTTAATGAATCATTCTGAAAGTGAAATGTTAGTAGCTGTGGCTTGGGTTTAGTTGTTTTAGAGAACAGATACTGAGGTAGTTCTGATGGTTGGGTCCTACCTGATCCAGGCTGGCATCTTTAATGGGTTGTGAAATTCTCATTTCATCATCTGCCATTGCAGTTGCACCACCCCTCCTCCACCCAATCCAACAACTGCCCAGTTATTTACTGCAGCTGCTTTGCATGGTCCTGCTGCAGTAGTTAGGGGATGTCCTTTCTGTGTGCTAGATCCTGGACTTCGGCCTGGCGCGGCACACGGACGATGAGATGACAGGGTACGTGGCGACCCGCTGGTACAGGGCGCCCGAGATCATGCTCAACTGGATGCACTACAACCAGACAGGTAACCTCTGCAGCTGACTTGATGCTTTTCAGTTCTTCAGCTGTGGGAGAAGAGAAGTTGCCCTTTGCACCTGCTCCTTCCATTTGATGATGTGGGTGGTTAGGAGAAGGAAGCCACAGAATGAATATTTGGGGTGTGCTCTGCTGGGTGTCAGTTGAGATTTACTTTGGCAGACTTCACAGGACTTCTTCAAACTTGACCCTTTGAAGTTGCAATCAGTAAAGTTTTGTCAGGACTTAGCCTTTGTTTTTTCCAGCATGGTGGTTTTTTAAGGGAGTGGGATGTGTCTGGGTGAGGAGATGAAGGTTTATTTCTAGGAAGTTTCTGGGAATGCACCATAAAATGTCTGGAAGAAACTAGTAGAGAGTACATAAATCTCCTTCCTCTCCTCTCTTCTTAGCCACCTTTTCACAGTTCCCAGTGTCTTCCCAGCAGCACACCATGCTTCCCAACAACCCTTCCAGACCAGGCACAGGGGAGAAAAGCAAATGCTGAGAGTGGCTCCAGTACAGGAGAGTGCATGGCTCAGAGGGAATAACCTGCTGCTCTGATTTCAGACAACACCTCTTTCTCTTCTTTCCTGTTTTTCTCTTGCCTATCCATGGATTTGTCCTCTATCTGTGGTGTAAAGGTGGTTTTTGGGGTAGAGTTAATGAAAGGCCATATGCAAGTTCATTCCTCAGAGTTGTCTGGAACAGGTTTCTTCCTGTTCAATTGTGCAGGTGCTCATTGCACATTGTGCTCTGGAGGGGACATTTGCCTGCTCTAGAACAAATCCTATCTGATAGTTACTGGGCAGTATCAGCTTGCAGCATATCTCAGGCTGTTTGGATGCCCTAAGAGGATTTCAGGGTTAAGCTGTCTGTACTTTTAGGACAGGGTGATTCTGAGACTGTATTTTTGTCCATGGCATGATTTTGTCTGCTTTGTTTTCCTTGCTCAGTTGATATTTGGTCAGTGGGCTGCATTATGGCTGAACTGTTGACTGGAAGAACATTGTTCCCTGGTACAGACCGTATCCTTTGAAAGTAACAGTTGAAATGGAAGTTAGAGCTCTTCACTTCCACATACTTCACAGGAAAAGGCATTCTGGGTTTGGCTGTGAGAGGTTGGTTGTTTGCTTTTTAGATCAACAGTTTCTGCTACTCATGATACAGAGGTGAGTCCTGGGTTTTATTGCACGGGAAACAAGAAGGCAAATCTGTTCCTCTTTCTTGTCCATTGGCTTTGCTAGAATTGCTCACTGGTTGATTGTTTCTGGGAGTTAATTTTCCTATAAGTTTATTTCAAGTCATTGCTCTTTGAGTTTGTAGAAAATAACTGCATGGAATCATAGAATCATAGAATGGTAAGGTTGGAAGGGACATCAAGGATCATCTAGTTCCAACCCCCTGCCATAGGCAGGGACACCTCCCACTAGCACAGGTCACTCAAGGACTCATCCAACCTGGCCTTGAACACCTCCAGGGAGGGAGCAGCCACAGCCTCGCTGGGCAACCTGTGCCAGTGCCTCACCACCCTCACTGGAAAGAACTTCCTAACATCCAGTCTAAATCTTCCCTCTGCCAGTTCAAACCCATTGTCCCTTCTCCTGTCATTACAAGACCTTGTCAGTAGACCCTCCCCAGCCTTCCTGTAGGCCTCCTTCAGATACTGGAAGGCTACTATAAGGTCCCCTTGAAGCCTTCTCTTCTCCAGGCTGAAAAGCCTCAACTCTTGTAACCTGTCCTCATAGGAGAGCTGCTCCAACCCTCTGAGCATCTTCATGGAGTAACCTGGTTGCTCAGAATTGCTCCCACTTAAGGTTTCTGTCCAATATGAAGCAACCCTCCTGGCCTCAGTGCCTTGAAAGCAGTGACTGTGCAGGTCCCTAGTGCCAAAGATTTTCTTCCAAATTCATATTCACAAATTGCATTGGATTGGAAGTGACCCTCAAAGGTCATCTTGTCCAACCCCTCTGCAGTCAGAAGGGACACCTCCAACCAAGTCAGGCTGCCACAGCCACAATAAGTCTGATCTTGAATGTCTCCATCCCTGGGCAGCTTGTTCCAGTATTTTACCACTCTCATGGTAAAGAACTTTGAATTCCTCTGAAATGTTTGGGTTCCCCTTCCATGTAAACAGGTTCTGAGCCTTCTTTCCCTGTGTGCTTGTACTGAGATGAAAAACCAAGCTTGAAGAACAGCTCTTCAGAATTATGCTTTTGCTGCACCAAAAGGGGCTGGGTAGAACCCTTGGGCAGATTTCTGGGGGCACTTGGTGAGAGCTGATAACTTCTACCCCCAGGAAATTAGAACTGAGGCTTGATGCAAACTGTTACACTTGGAGCTTCTGTTGGTTCAGCCATACAACATTTTGGGTAACTTAATACTGGGAGGACTTTTCCTTGCCTAGAAATTGAACTTTATTTACCAGAGAAAACAACATTGCCCACCTTTTACCAAAGTTTATTCTTTCAACTTTTATTAAGGTATTAATATTTTACCTGTTAATTCAAATCAGCATTTGATGGAAAGCAAGCAAGTGCTGGAAGTGCTGGCTTCTGTCTATGACTTGGGAAAGCATCTTGATTCCCAAACTTCCCTGGGGAGCAAGACATTCATTCCACTCTTGGCAGTTTCACCTCCTTTTTCAATGTGCTTTANTGGATGCACTACAACCAGACAGGTAACCTCTGCAGCTGACTTGATGCTTTTCAGTTCTTCAGCTGTGGGAGAAGAGAAGTTGCCCTTTGCACCTGCTCCTTCCATTTGATGATGTGGGTGGTTAGGAGAAGGAAGCCACAGAATGAATATTTGGGGTGTGCTCTGCTGGGTGTCAGTTGAGATTCACTTTGGCAGACTTCACAGGACTTCTTCAAACTTGACCCTTTGAAGTTGCAATCAGTAAAGTTTTGTCAGGACTTAGCCTTTGTTTTTTCCAGCATGGTGGTTTTTTAAGGGAGTGGGATGTGTCTGGGTGAGGAGATGAAGGTTTATTTCTAGGAAGCTTCTGGGAATGCACCATAAAATGTCTGGAAGAAACTAGTAGAGAGTACATAAATCTCCTTCCTCTCCTCTCTTCTTAGCCACCTTTTCACAGTTCCCAGTGTCTTCCCAGCAGCACACCATGCTTCCCAACAACCCTTCCAGACCAGGCACAGGGGAGAAAAGCAAATGCTGAGAGTGGCTTCTGTACAGGAGAGTGCATGGCTCAGAGGGAATAACCTGCTGCTCTGATTTCAGACAACACCTCTTTCTCTTCTTTCCTGTTTTTCTCTTGCCTATCCATGGATTTGTCCTCTACCTGTGGTGTAAAGGTGGTTTTTGGGGTAGAGTTAATGAAAGGCCATATGCAAGTTCATTCCTCAGAGTTGTCTGGAACAGGTTTCTTCCTGTTCAATTGTGCAGGTGCTCATTGCACATTGTGCTCTGGAGGGGACATTTGCCTGCTCTAGAACAAATCCTATCTGATAGTTACTGGGCAGTATCAGCTTGCAGCATACCTCAGGCTGTTTGGATGCCCTAAGAGGATTTCAGGGTTAAGCTGTCTGTACTTTTAGGACAGGGTGATTCTGAGACTGTATTTTTGTCCATGGCATGATTTTGTCTGCTTTGTTTTCCTTGCTCAGTTGATATTTGGTCAGTGGGCTGCATTATGGCTGAACTGTTGACTGGAAGAACATTGTTCCCTGGTACAGACCGTATCCTTTGAAAGTAACAGTTGAAATGGAAGTTAGAGCTCTTCACTTCCACATACTTCACAGGAAAAGGCATTCTGGGTTTGGCTGTGAGAGGTTGGTTGTTTGCTTTTTAGATCAACAGTTTCTGCTACTCATGATACAGAGGTGAGTCCTGGGTTTTATTGCACGGGAAACAAGAAGGCAAATCTGTTCCTCTTTCTTGTCCATTGGCTTTGCTAGAATTGCTCACTGGTTGATTGTTTCTGGGAGTTAATTTTCCTATAAGTTTATTTCAAGTCATTGCTCTTTGAGTTTGTAGAAAATAACTGCATGGAATCATAGAATCATAGAATGGTAAGGTTGGAAGGGACATCAAGGATCATCTAGTTCCAACCCCCTGCCGTAGGCAGGGACACCTCCCACTAGCACAGGTCACTCAAGGACTCATCCAACCTGGCCTTGAACACCTCCAGGGAGGGAGCAGCCACAGCCTCGCTGGGCAACCTGTGCCAGTGCCTCACCACCCTCACTGGAAAGAACTTCCTAACATCCAGTCTAAATCTTCCCTCTGCCAGTTCAAACCCATTGTCCCTTCTCCTGTCATTACAAGACCTTGTCAGTAGACCCTCCCCAGCCTTCCTGTAGGCCTCCTTCAGATACTGGAAGGCTACTATAAGGTCCCCTTGAAGCCTTCTCTTCTCCAGGCTGAAAAGCCTCAACTCTTGTAACCTGTCCTCATAGGAGAGCTGCTCCAACCCTCTGAGCATCTTCATGGAGTAACCTGGTTGCTCAGAATTGCTCCCACTTAAGGTTTCTGTCCAATATGAAGCAACCCTCCTGGCCTCAGTGCCTTGAAAGCAGTGACTGTGCAGGTCCCTAGTGCCAAAGATTTTCTTCCAAATTCATATTCACAAATTGCATTGGATTGGAAGTGACCCTCAAAGGTCATCTTGTCCAACCCCTCTGCAGTCAGAAGGGACACCTCCAACCAAGTCAGGCTGCCACAGCCACAATAAGTCTGATCTTGAATGTCTCCATCCCTGGGCAGCTTGTTCCAGTATTTTACCACTCTCATGGTAAAGAACTTTGAATTCCTCTGAAATGTTTGGGTTCCCCTTCCATGTAAACAGGTTCTGAGCCTTCTTTCCCTGTGTGCTTGTACTGAGATGAAAAACCAAGCTTGAAGAACAGCTCTTCAGAATTATGCTTTTGCTGCACCAAAAGGGGCTGGGTAGAACCCTTGGGCAGATTTCTGGGGGCACTTGGTGAGAGCTGATAACTTCTACCCCCAGGAAATTAGAACTGAGGCTTGATGCAAACTGTTACACTTGGAGCTTCTGTTGGTTCAGCCATACAACATTTTGGGTAACTTAATACTGGGAGGACTTTTCCTTGCCTAGAAATTGAACTTTATTTACCAGAGAAAACAACATTGCCCACCTTTTACCAAAGTTTATTCTTTCAACTTTTATTAAGGTATTAATATTTTACCTGTTAATTCAAATCAGCATTTGATGGAAAGCAAGCAAGTGCTGGAAGTGCTGGCTTCTGTCTATGACTTGGGAAAGCATCTTGATTCCCAAACTTCCCTGGGGAGCAAGACATTCATTCCACTCTTGGCAGTTTCACCTCCTTTTTCAATGTGCTTTAAATTCTTTTTTTTTCCTCTTTTTTTTTTTTTTTCTGCCTGTCTCCATCTCCTAATGTCTCCACATTTGTTGATTTGGCTGTGCTCTGCTGTTCAGTCATCTCTGCTGTATATTTTTTTTTCTGGTGTCAGAGACAGAAGCAGAACCAACAGCAAAGTGTTTAGGAGCTAGAAAAAAAAGTTGCCAGATTTGTCTGCTGCTGTAGTACCTGAAATTTGGGGCAGATTTTGTTTCTGTGTAGACAAAAAAAGAGAAATCCAGAATTGCTGATTCAAACAAAGCAAAAATCTTTAAGTTATTGCTACTCTTTGACCCTGCTAATAGTGAGGCACCTTAGATTTTGCAAGTCTTGATAGTTACAAGTAAAATACTTGCTAATAGGATTTGCAATCTGTAAGAAATACTTCATGCTGTGGAGTTCTCTTCTAAGCCTGAGAGATTTGGTTGATTGTTTTGTTTTTTTTTTTTCCTCCAAGCTAAGAATTGCAGCAAATCATAACCACCATGCAAAACAAAACTGACATTTAGGATCTAAATAATTTGCTTTGTCATATTAAGATACTTCACTAATTTATCTCTTCCAGCAGATGCTTCTGAATATTTTAACTGCTCATTTTCTTTTGCACATGTTAGTAACACTTTTGAATCAAAGTTTCTGTCTTGAGTTGGTTAGATTTTAAGAAAAACAAGGCCCAATCCTTTATCCACTAGATAAAACTTGGTAGTGTTTTAGTTCTTCCAGTCTGGGTGTGTGGTTCCCCACTTCAGTGTATATGCTGCTCAGTCCTGAGGTTAGCACTGCCAGGGGAGCAGGGTTTGTGGTTGAGCCTTGTTTGTCCATGAAACACTTAGCCAAGGATCTAGAAAGGCACCAGTCGCCAGCTTGCACTTCAGCTTTAACATCTGAAGTAAGGTAACAATGAGTTCTAGCTTCTTCCTGCCTTGGAAGGCTCTTTGAAATCATTAAATCTCCATGAGTTTAGGAGTTTTAGAGATATAGAGCATGTTGTGTGCTTCTGGGCTCAGAGTAATGTCCATGTACCCACAGATCTGCTGAGGCCTGGGTTCCTCCTGCAGTGTCACAGTGATTGCTGACTTACTGATTCCACAGTTAACATTAACATGCAGCATTCAGGGAGGATTTGCCATGGCTGTGGCAGCCAAGGGTGTAGTACACCCAAACCCTCTGCAGTTGGAGGGAATTCACTTTGCAGCTGGAGGCAACATGACTGCATTCCATGGGTTCAGAAAGCTGGAAGCTGCTCCCCTTTGACAGCTGAAAATGTGACATTCTTCTTGCTTTTTGATCTCAAGACATTAATTTTCTCAGCCACATAGCTTCACATTTCCAAAATGCAACTAGTGACAGGCTAGGGAATACCTTCTCAGGTTGATCATCTTCCTGTTCAGGTGGGTCTCTACTTTGACATGCTGGTTCCTTTCACCAAGGCTTTAGCAGAAGTGGTGTGATGGCATCTCCAGTCCATCAGGTACTTCTTTATACAGCCCACAGATGTGTGCATTCCTTGTAAGGGGCTCCAGCACAGCCAAGCTGTACAGTTAATTTAATCTGGTAAGTAATCAAGTTGTATTCTGAGATGCTGTCTGTGATGATTATGACACTGATAAATTAATGCTGAGTTTACAGATTCACAGATTGCATTGGGTTGGAAGGGACACTCAGAGGTCATCTTGTCCAACTGCCCTGCAGTCAGCAGGGACACCTCCAACTAGAGCAGGCTGCCCAGGGCCACAGCAAGTCTGACCTTGAATGTCTCCATGGACACATCCCTGGTCAACCTGTTCCAGTATTTCACCACTCTGATGTAAAGAACTTTCTCCTTATGCCTAAGCCAAATCTCCCCTGCTCCAGTTTCAGACCACTGAAGGACCTAACTCTGAACGTGGCTGTCACTGACTTAAAGCAAGGATTGGTCTTTTTCACTCCTGGAACCTCCCCCTGTGGGTTAGTGTGGGCTTAGCTCTGCAGGGTTGTTCCAGTATCCCTCACTTCACACTGAGTGTAAGCAAATTGAATTGTTCCTGCTGTAAGCGGCAGGTGGAAAGATTTGGGTGAAAGGTGGATTGCTACTATTGATAAAATCTCTGCCAGGAGGTGGAGAAGGGGAGCAAGGCTACAGGAAAGACTAGTCAAAGGTAAAGAAAAAATGAAGTAAAATCCAAGAATCCTTTGGGATTTTACTGTGAGGCTTAGCTTAGAGGCATTCTTCTGGTGTTGTCATCTCAGTCTTAGCTAAGATCAGTTTCTGTTAAACATGTCAATTCTTATTTTGTTTTACAGCTCTTGTACTGCGACTGCTTCATACCAATGAGTAGTGAAGTTGACAATTTGCCTTGCATAAACTGATACAAAGTACAAATAAGAATACCTTGAATGTTTTGTCCTACTTTGGCCTGTTTCCTTTGTTTTAAGTTGACTGCATTCCCTTTAAACTCTGAAGAGTGTTTTTATTACTGTTTTTACTCAGTTGTATGAGGCCTCCATGAGAACTAACCCATCTGAAATCACTTGTTCTGGTATTCCTGCTTGTGGTGGCAGCTAAAACAAATCCTGACCTTTGCTTTGCCTGGGTGAGCTCTGACACTCCTGATGGAAGGTTTTCTGCTCAGTTTTTGAATCAGTGCACCTCACCAATCCTTGGGGGTCCCTTGGTGGTGGCACTGTGGGGGTTGCATGCTGTGCTTTCCTTCTCCATGCACATCTGTTTGCTTGGCTTTATTTTATTTTTCCCTTTTGATTTGTATTTACTAAGTCTTTTCCCTGTCTTTGATTGCTTATGGCTTCTTTCTCTGGGACGTGGTAGGCTGAATGCTGCAGTTCAGCAGGATATAGGTGGCAGGCTCAAAACTAGAAGCAATTCCAGTAGCAATTTTCTCTGGGAAATGAGCTGGCAGCAAACTGGGCAGGCATACATGGTGCAAGTGGTTTTGGTTTTTTTTAATATCATAGACTCATATAATAGAATGGCTTGAGTTGGAAGGGACCTTAAAGATCATCCATTTCCAATCACTCTGCCATGGGTGGGGACACCTTTCACTAGACCAGGTTGCTCAAAGCCTCATCCAGCATGGGGCATCCACAACTTCTCTGTACAATGCCTCAGCACCCTCACAGTGAAGAATTTTTAAATGCCTTGAAAAGAATTTAAATAGGTAAACTGAGGTATGGCCTTCTGAGGCATGCCAGCAGTCTCTGGCACAAAGAGTGGAAGATGTGAGGGCTGCTTCAGTGGCACCGAGGAGAAACCAATTTAACTGAGCTGGTTGTGCTTAATGTGGCACCTTCTGCTGATTCTCCTGCACCAGTGGATGTCCTGATTTCATTTTAAGCATTGACACTTAAGAGTTGGTGATTCAGCAGCTAAGCTAAACCCAGCTGAGATATTGGATTTGCTCGGTTTGAGTGTTCAAGTAAGTGGGAGTTGAAAAGCGAGGAATTAGTTCAGCTGTTCTGCAGAGTGCTATTTCCAGGGCTCTTGATTCATTTTGTACATAAAACTTGAATCTGAAGTTTACATCAGAAGATAATGGTTTTAGGACAGTGTTGATGAGTTCCTTCATACAGTTTGCTGGCGTTACAGGAGCTCAGAGGCTTTGTTAAAACACAGGAGAGGATTTCTGGAGCTCTTCTAGCACTGGAATTAAAAGATACTCTACCAGGGAGCTGGCAACAAGGCCTTGATCCCAGGAAAAAACATTGTCTAGGAAGTGACTGCTTCACTTGGAAGGGCAATGTGTGAGTAGCTTGGTACCATTTAGGGCAAATAGAACTGTTACAAACAGTCTGAAATCACAAGTCTTGAAGGGGCAATATGAAGGGAGTTCAGAGAAGAAGGGAGATTAATCTTTTAGCCATTTTAAAGATACCTTGTGTCTCCTTTTTGTCTTGAGTTATAGGCATAAAACTCTGTCTTTAGTGGATTTTTTTCCATCAGGGGATACCAAATATTTAATTTGTATGCCCTGTTGAAGAGGACAGCAGCCTGATGACAGCACCTGCAGTGTTAAGCCCCTAGACCTTTCTGCACAGAGACTGTAAATCCAAACCCATGTTGTCTTTCAGCCACTGTGGCAGGTCTGTAGAGCAGAAGAGAGGGAGATCCAGGAGCTTTGGCCTCCTACTTTACTTGTGCTGAGGCCATCACCCTGTGCTGGCAGCAGCACCCTAGCCGAAAGGTGCTCCCCATCTTCAGGGTGAGGTTGGGAGCAGGCTCCAGGCATTTCCTTCCTTTTTGAGTTCCAGAAGAGGCTGAGTTGCCTTGGAAGGTGTTCAGCAGGGGGCTTGACTTTTTCTCCTATGAGTACCTACACTTCTCAGTCCTGTGCTTCTCCTTCATCTGTCACTAACAGAACCTAACCCTGCTCACTGCTGCTACTTCAGTGTGTGGCCTGCAAGGAGCATGTGAACTGACCTGGACCAGTGGGGCCAGAGCTCTGCCCCTGCCTCTCAGTGGCTGAGGATGCAGGGACCAAGTCCATGCATGTGGAGTGTTCCTAGATAAAGGTGCTGAAGCTGTCTGATGCAGACAGAGCTCTGCTCCATGAGTGTATTCCATTGTACACGAGAGGGATGAATACAGTTTGCTTAAAACAGCTTTTCAGTGGAGGCCTTGGCAGGTGGTGGCTTAATGGGCTGATGTCTTGCGTTTGTTTTCTTTTTTTTCTTTTTCATTTTGATTTGTCCCAGCATTTTCCTTTATGGTCCATCATTAGATATTGATCAGTTGAAGCTCATTTTGAGACTCGTTGGAACCCCAGGGCCTGAGCTTTTGAAGAAAATCTCCTCAGAGTCTGTGAGTTTATACTTTGATTGTAATATCTGCCCTTTCAAAGTCCCTGGTTTGTGTCTTGCCCTCCTGTAGTCTCCCTGTAGTATGTGTTGGGATTTATTTTCTGTTATTTTATTTCCTTTGTTGTTCTGTGCTCTTGGATGGCTTTGAGTTCTCACACTGTGTGTCTGATCTTTATCCCTCTTTACCTCTGCTTGCAGTATGATTTCTTTCTTCCATCTTCTCATTTTACTGCTTCGTGACTTTTCTTTCAGTTTGTGGGTTTCTGCTTCGTGATCTCTCATACCATCAGGTGCTGCTGGGGAAGGATTTTTCACAGCTAAGATCTTGAGGCTGGTCTCTGTTATTATTCCTACACTTTGCCTACCCAGAGATCTCCCAGAACAGGAGCAAGTGTGCTGTCCTCTGAACACATGCAGTCCCTTCTGCAGTGTGGTTCACTCCTGAAACACCTCTGCCACCGTCTTTGCTTTTGTAACATAAAATCCAGAGTGCTTTTTTAGGTGCTTTATTTGGCAGCTGTTTGCAGGGCACACAGTGTACAGGCTGCTGAGAGGAAAAGTAACTGGGTGGTGTAATGAAAGGGTATTGCTACCTGGGGCCACTTCATCAAGGTAATAGCAGAAAGCTTTCTGCAGTTCCCCTTTCTACAGGATGACTTCTTCCCAGCCATGCTGCCACTTCTGCACTCTTCTAATCATGAACTGTGAACTCCTGCAAAGGCAGTGGTAAATGGCATTTCATGTTACCTGTTTCTGAAGGTGAAGGGCATAAGAGAGATGCTCTAACAACAGGGATTAACAGGGTAAAGCACAGCAAGCAGTGAGCTTGTGTAGAGGTAACCAGCAGAGTACTTCACCAACTCACTCTGCTACTGCTGAGACAAATCACAGAAGGCCAGGTTGGGAGGGAGCCCAAGGACCCAGCCTCTCTAGGTGGTTGTGTAGCTGGAATGAGCTGGCCCAGCACCCTGTCAAGCTGAGTCTTAAAGCTGACCAATGCAGGGGAATCCACTGCTTCCCTTGGGAGAAGATTCCCATGTCCAACTATTCTCACAGGGAAATGCTTTCTTCTGGATTCCAATGGGAATCTCCCCAGCAATGACTTGTCCCCATCACCTATTGTCTTTTCCATGGGACTCCTTATACAAAGAGTCTCCTGTTAGCCACAAATGTGACATGGTTCTGATAGGGACATGGTTTAGCACCAGACTTGCTACAGTTAGATTGTGGTTGGAATCAATGATCTTAGAGATTTTTTTCAGCCCAAACAATTCTGTGACTCTGTGATAGAAGATCAGAGTGGTGGAGAGCAACCATGAGATTTTTTTAGTGTTGCAGCTTCTGTTCTGCTTCATGTAGCAGTAAATGAGAAACAGGAGATTAGCCTTGAGTTCCCATCCACAGAGGCTGGAATCAGTTGGTGACCTTGCAGAGTATCAGCAATTAAGAGAGCCCTGGAAAGGTCAGGGCTGGGTAGTGCAGGTTGCTTTGGGCTCTGTTAACTGACCTGAAGGGTAGTCTGGAAGTGCAGGGGATTAGCCAGGGATAAGCTGAAAGGTTGACTGGGTTAAGCAAAAGCTTAGTTTGCATAAGTAAGCTGGAAGTGGAGCACTTCTTTAGCACTGCACAATGAAAAGAATAATTGCTCCTGTCCGGGTCTAGGTGAAGAGTCTGTTAGGAAAAAAAACCAAACCACAGAAAACTCACAGCAGAATTGTGTTTCTGATCACTTTTTCCATTGTAGAGAGAGAAGTGTTTGAGGTGCCCTCAGTCTGTCAGTGTAACAAGTTCTGGGTTTCTGCTACATGGCTTCACTTGCTCTCACTTTCCTCTGCTCACTGCCATCAGCTAACTCTGGCTTATGCAACGCTCCTGGTTTGCTAATTTTGCATTTATGCCTTCTATCACCTCGCCCACATACCAAAGTGCATTCAAAGCTGTTGAGAAGGAGGTGTCACTTGTGAGCCCATTTCACTTTGCACCGCAAGGAACTGAGGCACTTTCTATGCAGCAAGGGGAGAAAAAAAATAAATCTGGTAACCAGTGCAGGGGACATGATTCTGGTTCCTGTTTTAATTTCTCTTCCTGAGGCTGTTTGGAGCTGCAGCAGCCTAGGAAAATTTTTGAGGGGTAGCTTCAGCCAAAGGAAACGTCTGCTCTGGTGGATTAAAGCTGTTGGAAGCATGGACGTAACCATGTGGTAGGGTAATGCGACTTAGAGGGGACAGAAATACTTTGTGCTGATGCTGCTACCCACTGGTCAGTAATTCTCCATGGGGTGAAGTGTTGGACAAGTTCAGTCACTACACTTTTTCACACTCAGTGGACCCTGCCTGTGCAGACAGCTTTTGCCTTGTGGTTTGCAGAAGAGGTGCTTTGTATGCAGCTGTTCTTCTGGTTCAAATGGTTTTTGCACTGTTTTTAACAAAACCCTTGACTAGGCACTTAAGATATTAACCAGCTTCAGCAGATCATGCGTCTGACGGGAACACCCCCTGCATATCTCATTAACAGGATGCCCAGCCATGAGGTGAGACCTGAGCAGGTGTGGGGAGGGAGGGGTGCAGGGCAGGTCTTCACTCGCAGCATTCATTGCTGCTCGCATGCAGCATGGAGTGGGCAGCTCCCTGCAGAGCATTTTGGGACTAGCTGAGGTTTGGACAGTGCAGAGCCTGGATGTGAGGTGGTGCTGAGGCTCTGCAGAGCCTGGATGTGAGGTGGTGCTGAGGCTCTGCAGAGCCTGGATGTGAGGTGGTGCTGAGGCTCTGCAGAGCCTGGATGTGAGGTGGTTTGGTGCTGTGTGGCTCACTGGCAGACACCACACCGGGGCTCAGAGCACTTGGCCCTTGCAGCACCTCTCTGCTTTCCAGTCGTGCAGGAACCCCCCCAGTCACCTCAGCTCTTCCTCCACTGTCCTGAGTGGCCTTTAGCTGGGCAGGGATAATGCTGATTGGCTTAGTCAGTATTGGAATATGAGAAGGCAAAGCAAGGTGACAGACCATAATACCTAATGCTTCATGATGGCTGAAATGTACTTGGTCTTGGTGGAGTGCATGGGACTTCAACAGAGTGTTTATTTCTGCAGGCAAGAAACTACATCCAGTCTCTGTCTTACATGCCGAAAATGAACTTCGAGAATGTGTTCATCGGTGCCAATCCCCTAGGTAAGGCTGCCTTGAATGTTCTGCCCTTCCCTGGGCTGAAACTGGCACGTCCTGGGGCACCAAAACTTCCCCAAAGCTTTGTTCTGACTGCAGAAGCAGTTCAGAGCAGAGCTCCCTGCCGTTTCCAAAGCTTGAAGTCTGCGTGGGCTGAGGACACAAGAGGAAGAAGCTGTGGGTGATGGGAGGGTCCTGAGAAGCTGCAGATTGCTCGTAGACATTTTAGGAGCTGACATGTCAGATTAGTGCCACAATGTAAACCCCTTCCTCTGTTTGTTGCTTTCCCAGCTGTGGACTTGCTAGAGAAGATGTTGGTACTGGACACGGACAAGCGAATTACGGCAGCAGAAGCGCTGGCTCACGCCTACTTCGCTCAGTATCATGACCCAGATGATGAACCAGTGGCAGACCCCTATGACCAGTCCTTTGAAAGCAGAGAGCTGGAGATTGAAGAATGGAAAAGTGAGTTTGGGGGACAGGAGTGTGAGCCAAGCTGCTTCCTCTGTGCTCCACTCCATGGTTCAGCTTAACCGTAGTGGTTAGAGACACAGAGAGGAATGTGGGCATCCATTCTGAGGTCCCTGTGCTGCATGAATCCATCACGTGCTGTGCACATCATTAGTGTAGTCCCTGGTAACTAATTACTACTCTGAGCATGCAAATAGGTAGGTGACAAAGTTGCTCCTGTCCTTATTCTCTTTCAAATTTTATTCACGTATCTTCAATGGTTCAGAAGTGACTTTTACAGTGTGTCGGTCCCAGAATGGTTTGGGTTGGAAGGGACCTCAAAGCTCATCCAGTTCCAACCCCCTCCCATGGGCAGGGACACCTTCTGTTAGACCAGGTTGCTCAAGGCCTCATCCAGCCTGGCTTGGGGTCTCTGAGAAGGGTGTAACCATTCTTTTCCCTTTATTCTTCTTAATGAAACCTGGGTTTTCATTTGAAATAGCATCAGAACCTTGCAAATTGTTGCAGATATCTTGCATGAGAGAGGTCTTTAGTGCTGCTTGTCAAGTTCCTGTCATTGCAGAGGCCACTTTGGATGAGATTCTGTCACATCACACAAGATTCTGTCACATCATACAAGGCCACAGCTTGAATACTGTGCATAGTTCTGGGCACCACAGTACAAGAAAGACAGGTTGCCCAGGGAGGCTGTGGATGTTCAAGGCCAGGTTGGACAAGGCCTTGAGTGACCTGTACTAGTGGGTGGTGTCCCTGCCTATGGCAGGGGGTTGGAACTAGATGATCTTTGGGGTCCCTTCCAACCTTACCATTCTATGGTTCTATGACATTGAGGTCCTGGAGTGTGTCCAGAGAAGAGAAGTGAGGCTGATGTGGGGTTTGGAGGGGTGGCTGAGGGAGCTGGGCCTGTTTAGTCTGGAGAAGACAAGGCTGAGAGGAGATCTTTTGCTCTCTACAGCTTCCTGAAAGAAGGCTGGAGTGAGGCTGGTGTTGGTGTCTTCTCCCAAGTAACTAACAATAGGATGAGAGGAAATGGATTTAAGTTGTACCAGAGGAGGTTTAGGTTGGATATTAGGAAAAATTTCTTTACTGCAAGAGTGGTCAGGCACTGGAACAGGCTGCCCATGGAGGTGGTGGCATCCCCATCCCTGGAGGGGTTCAAGAAGCTGTAGATGTGATGCTTTAGGATATAGTTTAGTGGTGATGGTAGTTGGGTTATTATTGGACTTGATGATCTTAAAGATCTATTCCAGCCTTAACGATTCTATGATCTTTGTGCCACCAGGCCTGACTTACGATGAAGTGATCAGCTTTGTGCCACCGCCGCTTGACCAAGAGGAGATGGAGTCCTGAGGAGCTGCTCTCTTCTGTTCGTCCCATGTCACTGTGAGGGGAAGGCCTTTTCCTAGGGACTCTCCGACTATCGTTCAAGTGCCTCGTCACAACAATATTCTCCTTGGTGGAGGGGTTTTGTGTGTGTTGAATTGGGGAGGGAGGGGGGAGGGAAGAAAAGCCGACTCTGTGTAAACATGCTGCATGCTCTCGTGTTCTGTGTACAGCCTGGGGCGAGCCCCTGAAGACCTGCTCTGGCCTCTCCTCTGTCCCTGCGCTGCTGGGGCAAAGCAGGGAAGCTGATGCTGAAAGTTTGGTTGCAATCGTTGCCATTTTGTCAATTCTTCTACAATTAAGTAACCTCAAAGTAATGGAAGTTGTTTTCTAGGCGTAGAGAGTCCTCTGTTCCCTTCAGGACTGAAGGTGGGGGTGAGGGATGTACTTGTTCAGTGCCAGGGGACTGATCTGTGCCCAGATCTTCCTGGTACAACAGGGTACAGGCCTTCTGATGTCTGATTCCTGGAACATGGAAAGGTTTGGTTTGAAACTGTAAATATGTTTGTGCCTTAATGAATGGGGAGAGAGAGGCTGGAAGACTGGAGTGGAAATCTCTGACCCACTGCTTTTTAGGGTGTGAAAGCTCCCAGATAGCCAGGCATGAACTCCATGTAATCAGGAAATTACTTCCAGAGGCAACAGCTTCTATCCCTGGATTGGGTATTCCTGTAGTTTTTCCCTCTTCCTTTCCTCTTGTTGTGAGGCTTCCCAGCATTAGCTCCCAGGAGACAGAGGCTGGAGTTGATTCTTGCTAGCCACATGTTTGTGTCTGTTGATCCCTAAGAGGTGAGGTGTTTTTGCATGTCGTAGCCGTGCGTGCATGTGGAGCTGCTTGACCTTTGTCCTTCCTCTTTTGGGGATGGTGCTGGGGCAGTTACACCATCAGTGAAGTGTTCCACTGAGTACCTCAGCCAGTGCCATGGGATCACAGCCTCCTTCCTCCCTCTCGTGCTGCAGCTCATGGTGAAATCCAGGCCACTCCGGAGGCTTTGGCAAGGGCAGGATGAAACAACAGGGCACAGAAACATGCACCTTGGGTTCTGACCTTCTGGTTTCAGAGGAGAAGAGCTTGGGGTGAGGGAAGTTTTTGTAAGATCAGATCTAAAGGATGATCTTCAAAGACAAAACCAGAGCAGCCTGGGCCAGGACTTAAGTTATTTCCTGAAATGAATTTTTATAGAAGCCTTGGAATCCAAAGCAAAAAAAAAAATCAGCATGCATAAAGCCACACTCCCCCTTTCACTGTCTATAGCTATAAATAGAAATATTTATATATATATATATATAAAAACTTAACATTTACTAGAGGTTTGGGTTTTTTACCCTCCCAGATAAGAGTTTCTGGGCTGGTCTTTAGCAGGTTGATCTCTGCCTGAGGGAACAGGAGCAGGGAGTATGTTTGAGTGCAGACATGGCTCAGATCTTTTGGATTTTACAGAGCTCTGCCCAAAGTCAGACACTGGTTTCTCAGTGGGAGGTTTCTCAGCATGTTTGTGGCCTTGAGCTGGATCTAGGGAGCTCCAAAGCCCCACTTAGGGTTTGTGGAGATGTTTTAGGTGTTATTTGTTGCAGGCATCCTGTGTGGACCACACAGCTGTGTGTGAGGAGAGAAGCTCGGGTAGTGGTGTTTGGTTTTGTTACCCATGGGATGGAGAGGAACCATTTGTGGTGGTTTTGCCCTGTTTGAAGAGGCAGCACAGAGGGCTGGGACGTGGATGACAAAGCCATCAACTCCTCCTAGGCTACTTGCCAGTGATCTCTGCAGGTCCAATGTTTGCTAAAGGGTCTGGGGGTGAGGTGAAGTGAGCAGATAGTTCATGCTCTGCCATCAAACTCCCCTCAGCCCCACAAAACCCTCCATTTCCTGCTGGACCAGCAGTCCAGGCACCTGAATGGAAGTGTAGATAACAAACTGCAAACCTCCAGCCAGATTATTTTTATCAGCCAGTTTCTGTGTAGATGCTACAGTTGTGATTTCCTGCGGAAATACTGCTTGAGATTTTTAAAAGTATAGATGGTGTGTGTGTGTGTGTGTGTGTGAGAGAGAGAGAGAGAGAGAGAGAGAAAGAGTGGGAATGTCCCACCAGAGCCCGTGCCAGAGCGGGAGCCCTCGTGGCAGGCACTCCCCACCCGCGGTCTGACGCTGCCCAGCTGCCCAAGCAGGAGGATGCGCTGCGGAGAGCTGCGATTTGGTTTCTCCCCATGAACTTTGCTGTCGTTGGTTCTGCCAGATGAGATGTCACAATACCACTGGTTACAAATAAAAACTATTTTTCAGATGTACTGCGCTGATGCTGCCTCCAAACCTCCTGCGGGGACAGGGCTGGGCTTTAGCCCCATGGGAATTTCTCCCTTGTGGGCTTTGCCATCCTGGGTGTGGTGGTTGGGGTAGGGGGACCGAGGCCGTGTGACTGCCCTGCTGAAACTGCCCTCCTGCCCAGGTTTGTCCCAGCTTGTGAGTCTGACCATCCATGTTGGACACAGAAGAATACTTTAATTAGTCACNGTGCTGCAGCTCATGGTGAAATCCAGGCCACTCCGGAGGCTTTGGCAAGGGCAGGATGAAACAACAGGGCACAGAAACATGCACCTTGGGTTCTGACCTTCTGGTTTCAGAGGAGAAGAGCTTGGGGTGAGGGAAGTTTTTGTAAGATCAGATCTAAAGGATGATCTTCAAAGACAAAACCAGAGCAGCCTGGGCCAGGACTTAAGTTATTTCCTGAAATGAATTTTTATAGAAGCCTTGGAATCCAAAGCAAAAAAAAAAATCAGCATGCATAAAGCCACACTCCCCCTTTCACTGTCTATAGCTATAAATAGAAATATTTATATATATATATATATAAAAACTTAACATTTACTAGAGGTTTGGGTTTTTTACCCTCCCAGATAAGAGTTTCTGGGCTGGTCTTTAGCAGGTTGATCTCTGCCTGAGGGAACAGGAGCAGGGAGTATGTTTGAGTGCAGACATGGCTCAGATCTTTTGGATTTTACAGAGCTCTGCCCAAAGTCAGACACTGGTTTCTCAGTGGGAGGTTTCTCAGCATGTTTGTGGCCTTGAGCTGGATCTAGGGAGCTCCAAAGCCCCACTTAGGGTTTGTGGAGATGTTTTAGGTGTTATTTGTTGCAGGCATCCTGTGTGGACCACACAGCTGTGTGTGAGGAGAGAAGCTCGGGTAGTGGTGTTTGGTTTTGTTACCCATGGGATGGAGAGGAACCATTTGTGGTGGTTTTGCCCTGTTTGAAGAGGCAGCACAGAGGGCTGGGACGTGGATGACAAAGCCATCAACTCCTCCTAGGCTACTTGCCAGTGATCTCTGCAGGTCCAATGTTTGCTAAAGGGTCTGGGGGTGAGGTGAAGTGAGCAGATAGTTCATGCTCTGCCATCAAACTCCCCTCAGCCCCACAAAACCCTCCATTTCCTGCTGGACCAGCAGTCCAGGCACCTGAATGGAAGTGTAGATAACAAACTGCAAACCTCCAGCCAGATTATTTTTATCAGCCAGTTTCTGTGTAGATGCTACAGTTGTGATTTCCTGCGGAAATACTGCTTGAGATTTTTAAAAGTATAGATGGTGTGTGTGTGTGTGTGTGTGTGAGAGAGAGAGAGAGAGAGAGAGAGAAAGAGTGGGAATGTCCCACCAGAGCCCGTGCCAGAGCGGGAGCCCTCGTGGCAGGCACTCCCCACCCGCGGTCTGACGCTGCCCAGCTGCCCAAGCAGGAGGATGCGCTGCGGAGAGCTGCGATTTGGTTTCTCCCCATGAACTTTGCTGTCGTTGGTTCTGCCAGATGAGATGTCACAATACCACTGGTTACAAATAAAAACTATTTTTCAGATGTACTGCGCTGATGCTGCCTCCAAACCTCCTGCGGGGACAGGGCTGGGCTTTAGCCCCATGGGAATTTCTCCCTTGTGGGCTTTGCCATCCTGGGTGTGGTGGTTGGGGTAGGGGGACCGAGGCCGTGTGACTGCCCTGCTGAAACTGCCCTCCTGCCCAGGTTTGTCCCAGCTTGTGAGTCTGACCATCCATGTTGGACACAGAAGAATACTTTAATTAGTCACAGAGTTGTTTCATTTGGAAAAGACCTCTCAAGTCCAACACTCAACCCTGCACCACCATGGCCACTCAACCATGTCCCCAGGTGCCATGGCCGCACCGTTCTTGAACACTCCTGGGGTGGTGACTACCACCTTCTTGGGCAGCCTCTTCCAATGCCTGACCATTTGCCACTGAGTCCTGGGGACTCCACTTGTGACTGGACAACAAGTGGAGTTAATTCCATTCCCCATCACTCTCTGGGCCTGGCCACCCAGCCAGGTTTTTAAGCAGTGGAACACCCACCCATCCAAGCCATGAGTTTCGCCAGGAGGATGTTCTCTGTTTATTCAGCACAACAAACCAACATCCTCCTACTTACCTGGACCCAGGACCCTTCCCCAGTAGTGTTGCTTTGTGTTTGCTGTTTAAAAGTGATTTTTTTTTTTTT